>OX451403.1:2139852-2306416 GCA_949629135.1 Eremobia ochroleuca | reverse complement strand
TGTCCAGCAGTAATGTCTTTCGGATGTATGATATGCTCGCGGGCAACCTATGTCCAGCAGTAATGTCTTTCGGCTGTATGATATGCTCGCGGGCAACCTATGTCCAGCAGTAATGTCTTTCGGTTGTATGATATGCTCCGGGGCAACCTTTGTCCAGCAGTATATGTCTTTCGGCTGTATGATATGTTCCGGGGCAACCTTTGTCCAGCAATAATGTCTTTCGGCTGTATGATATGCTCCGGGGCAAACTTTGTCCAGCAGTATATGTTTTTCGGCTGTATGATATGCTCGATGGCAACCTATGTCAAGCAGTAATGTCTTTCAGCTGTATGATATGCTCGCGGGCCACCTATGTCCAGCAGTAATGTCTTTCGGCTGTATGATATGCTCGCGGGCAACCTTTGTCCAGCAGTAGATGTCTTACGGCTGTATGATATGTTCCGGGGCAACCTTTGTCCAGCAATAATGTCTTTCGGCTGTATGATATGCTCCGGGGCAAACTTTGTCCAGCAGTATATGTTTTTCGGCTGTATGATATGCTCGATGGCAACCTATGTCCAGCAGTAATGTCTTTCGGCTGTATGATATGCTCGCGGGCAACCTATGTCCAGCAGTAATGTCTTTCGGCTGTATGATATGTTCCGGGGCAACCTTTGTCCAGCAGTAGATGTCTTACGGCTGTATGATATGCTCGCGGGCAACCTATGTCCAGCAGAAATGTCTTTCGGCTGTATGATATGTTCCGGGGCAACCTTTGTCCAGCAGTAGATGTCTTACGGCTGTATGATATGCTCGCGGGCAACCTATGTCCAGCAGTAATGTCTTTCGGCTGTATGATATGTTCCGGGGCAACCTTTGTCCAGCAGTAGATGTCTTACGGCTGTATGATATGCTCGCGGGCAACCTATGTCCAGCAGAAATGTCTTTCGGCTGTATGATATGTTCCGGGGCAACCTTTGTCCAGCAGTAGATGTCTTACGGCTGTATGATATGCTCGCGGGCAACCTATGTCCAGCAGAAATGTCTTTCGGCTGTATGATATGTTCCGGGGCAACCTTTGTCCAGCAGTAGATGTCTTACGGCTGTATGATATGCTCGCGGGCAACCTATGTCCAGCAGAAATGTCTTTCGGCTGTATGATATGTTCCGGGGCAACCTTTGTCCAGCAGTAGATGTCTTTCGGCTGTATGATATGCTCCGGGGCAAACTTTGTCCAGCAGTATATGTTTTTCGGCTGTATGATATGCTTGGGGGCAACCTATGTCCAGTAGATGTCTTTCGGCTGGATGGAAATTACGATCATGAAGTGATGATAAACTTACCGCGCCGATGCGCATTTTGAGCGAGTTGCTTTGCGTGGAGATGTCGGTCTTGCACATCGGTACAGCGGGTAGACCCACCAGCGTTAGTGTGTCAGCTAGTAAAGCTGACTTTACTCGCGCATCTAATGGACTCTCGCACGCCAGACTGGGTTAGGAACACCATAGATACATCAGAGATCGGCAATCATGACAAAAACGAGACCAAAAATATGTCTAGCCGTTTGAATTATACGGGGGATAATGAATTTCTCATATATACGTCTAACGGGTGTAAAAACACTTAACGAAGCCAAGAGTCACTTACAATCCCCGTCATTGTACTATTTTTTTATTTTTTTTTTTAATTTGACCATACCTGGGAACCTTCCGATTACGGAGATATTGAAAGCCAAAACTCCAGCTTTTACTGACGTTTTTTTTTTATGACAGTAAGTTTTTAATGCTATAACACCACTTTAAATAACCCCACGACCTCTGCACCGTTGCAAGCAACCATAAGCACAATGTTTACGTGCGTTACATTGCGCACTACCGCAAACAGCAAATTTTCACAGCAAAAATACAAGTCGATTCCCAGCAATTATTTTTGTGCAATATTACTTATTTTGAAGTACAGAATGCGTAATTGACGGCTAGGTGATGGGTCTTTTTACACCCTGTATAAATGTTAATAATTAATTGTTTTTTCCTTTATTATTCGCGAAAAACAACCCTCTCGTACATCAGAAGATAAAGAAATATGTTACCTTTAATTACTTTTTTCTGCTAACTTAAAGCAAATAATTTTGTAATAAATAATGCCATATTATGCTGAAACCATTACTGAATTTACAAAAATGTTACCTGGGCGACAAATTTATTTCCAACAACCACGGCTTCAGCATGTCGTCGATCAGAATGTCGTAGCCGAACAACTCTGAAATAAAAACGCTCATTGTAACAATTTCACATTGCCTGCGACTTTTTGTCAAAGCAATAAGGTCGGTTTTCCTGTAAGTATTGAAAGAAATGATTTTAGTTCGTTTTTTTAGCACAAAGTGAACTCATATAGTTCGCGCCGATACGAAAGAAGGATATTGAGCCCAGAAGTTTTTTGAGCAAGCATATGCAGGGGGCCCTGAATATCCTTTCAATATTGTCCAAATTTGAGTTTTTAGTAGTCAGATTTAGGGAAAGCCCACAATATCTTCATCAGATTTCCCTGTTTAAGTCTTTATGGGTTAGGCCGCACACGATAATACTAGAATCAACAGCTCTGAAGATCACTTTACTTCTGGCCCTTTTTTGAAATCTGAAAGTGGATTTCTGTCCACGGAGCTACTATCAGGAACTTTTCAAATATAATATTTTCGGTGTTTTCTCATCATGCCGCACCTACTCAGCTATCAACTTTTTCGCCCTGCATATGCTTGCTCAAAAACCCTCTGGTCCTACCATAGGGTAGGAGAGCCGAGAGGGTTTTGGTGACCTAGAATTTTACCCCTATGGGTAAAATACAAGGTCAAATTGAATTAACTGGCGAAACTTCACAGACGCGATGAGTGAAAAAGATTATCTAAACTTAAAAATTCCAACTTACTACAGCCGGAATGAAATTATCTGGAAAAGAACCGGAGTTACCGACATAGCCTGCAGAGTAAGCAACCTGAAGTGGCAGTGTGCTGACCGGCGGAGTAGACAAGTCCTGGAGTGGAGATCGTGTATCGGCAGGCGTAGTGTGGGACACTCAATACAGATGAACCGACGACCTAAAGAAGCTGGCTGGTACCAGACAGGACGCGGAAGGCGGAGGACAGGGTTGTGTACCGCAGCCTGGACGAGGTCTATGTCCAGCAGTGGACTGCGATATGCTGAGTTCATTGACAGGGTCAACGGCCACTTATAACTATGGATTTACGGAATCATCAAAAAAAAAATATCCTATTAGATTTCTCATACCAATATCTGTGAAACTTCACAAACTAATTTAGTTTAATACATAACCGCGTGATCGGTATGCGCGGATACATAATTACGTACCGACCGCTACCGGCGCCGCGCGAGTTGGCCGAGCTCACAAATGTTTTTTTGGTGACTTGTTGCTAACATGAGTCACTTCAAGTCACGTTTTTGTTCAAGCTTATGAATTACTCTTTCAAGTCGTGTCGTGTTTATTAACATTCAGTTTCTAATATTTTGTATTTAGCGGTAAACATTGACTATATTTGAAAAAATCATCAAAGTAAATCGGTAACTTACATATAATATTGTATAACTTTTAATGATGGGTTCTATTTACATACGATAAATAAAAGAAAACATACTTCATAGTAAAAAAAAATATTTATTTACAGGCGTATGACTAGCACGAAACATTTTCAGATGGTAAATAATTTTTATTTTTACATTATTTTTTCAATCCAAATGAACCATTGAGGAACTCATGTTCGTATCTATGTCGTATTCGTATTTTAAGCATGAAGAAATGTATTAAGATTCGAGTAGAAAAGAAAAAAGGTATTAAAACATCGTGTGATAGAAAGGAATAGATATATTATGACGTCGTATCGTACTGGAAGGAAAAAGGGAAAATTGTCCCTTGGTGCGCTCAACGGTTAAAACGAAAAAGTGACAAATTTCACGTCGTGGTTTGTGAGCGGATAATAGTAGTGAATAGTACTTACCAAAGCAGTTGAAGAAGTTGGGTACGAACACCCTGGCTGCTGCAGTGATGGTCTGCGCCGAAGACAGGATGGACTTCACCACCAGGTCCTCTATAGCGGCCATCAGAGCCGTGGTGTTGCGACCTTGTTTGCGGAGGTGACGTAATAACGCCGAGAGGGTCCACTTGTGTCCTATGTTGCCAGCGTTTGGGTCGTCACATCTGTTAGAGTTACCACACCAGTTAGGTCGATATGAAACTCCAGATTTTTTGGATACTGATTCATGGGAGCTTATTTTACATACTGAGGAAGTTAATTAACCTTTTGAACGCCAATCACTTGTGTAATACGAACTTGTATACAAGTGATTGGCGTTCAAAAGGTTAAAAGAATCTATGGTTTGATATAACTTTTTTCTTACCAGGACATGACGCCATTAACTGGATAAAATAATGCATGCAATTAGCGGGGTACGGTTAGGTAACAATTTGACTTTCACAACGCCTTTATTTCAAAGCAATACGGGTGGTTTTCGTAGTTCTAGTATTACTACTGACGTGCGGTTAATCATAAAACTACAAATTAGCCAAAATTCACTCACTTGATATAATCCGTATGGTACTTATTGATGCTGTAGTTACACAGATGCATACAGGGGTTCCAGAGGTTCTTATTAGTCTTGTCATACTTGACGGTAGCGAACCGCACCAGTCCCTCCTCGTACAGGTATATGAGGAGGGGGTCGATGGAGGTGAGGCACACGTACAAACGGAGGTCGCATTTGTGGCCTCCGATTAGTAGAGGCTTGTCTATGTACTTGGCCACTACGACGTTCTCGCCTTTTGGGATTTGTTCGGGCTGGAAAATTAAAGTTGGTTGAAGATTTTGGCTGTAATAAAATATTGTGAAGATGGAAAAATGAGGGTTCAAGTGCCTTTTATGTGCGTCTTCATCATCATTTCAGCCCGGAATCACCCACTGCTGGGTATAAGCCCTCCCTTTCGTCTGCCATACTTCCCGGTTCTGTGCGTCTCTCATCCGGGTGTTTCCCGCAACATTGACGATATCGTCAACCCAGCGCAATTTTGGACGGCCCTGGTTTCTTTGGTCTAACCTTGGCCACCATTATTTTTTTTTCCCATCTGCCTATTTGAAATAAATGTTTGGACTTTGATCTGAGTCTCGTTTTAGTGCTCAGTAAGGGCATACGCAGCTTGGTGAAGCGCAGTACAGCGCGGTTTTGATCCTCAAACAAATATCAACATCGAGTCTCTATAAATAAAGTCGAAAATAAATAACTTCGCATCTCTGACCGCGTTAATGCTCTTTTAGACTAATGGACAATTTTCAACTATATTTCAACCAGAACAAGGTTGATATTTGTTTGCCCGTAAAAACTGCCCTGCGCTGCGCTTCCTCAGATGTGCACCGAACATTAATAGCAATACTTTTGACTTAAAACAAACCTAGCGAAATGTGGGTACATAACTAACATCGGAGAATACAAGCGTACCTTGCTAATTACTGTTCATTAGTATTCATAGTTCATAGTTAGACTGGAAGCGAACCCCAGCATGGTTGGGAAAAGCTAGGCAGATTGATTACCTTGCTACTCACCGTATTAACAATATAAATCCCTCTGCCCCTACTCGAAGCAGCCGGCTTCACGATCCAGGGTCCTTTAGTCCGGTAGTGGGTGGTACAGAGATCCTTAAACTCTGTCGGCATTAGAAAGGTGGTGGGGATGAAGTCGAACTGCTTCAGACCTCGGAAGTACTGCATCTTCTCTATGTTCTTGAAGAGTTTGTCTTTGCGAGTCAGCTCGTATGACCTGGAAGGGGAATGGCATTTATAAGAGAAGGTGGCATCCAGATTATGTTATGTACAAATAGATTGTGTTTGTCGACCAGTCAGTATTGACTGCCTGCAAATGTTATCATCATCATCTGCCTAGCCTTTTCCCAATTATGTTGGGGTCGGCTTCCAGTCTAACCGGATGCAGCTGAATACCAGTACTTTACATGGAGCGACTGCCTATCTGACCTCCACAACCCAGTTACTGGGTAATACGATACCCCTACGTAAGACTGATCGTCACACTTTCGGGCTTCTGACTACCCGTAACGACTGTCAAAGATCCACGAATGACAACCGGGACCAACGGCTTAACGTGCTTTCCGAGGCGCCTGCAAATGTTATAACATTTCATAATATTAAAATCATCCTATAATGTTCCCACTGTTGGGACTCAGGCCTCCTCTCTGTGAGAGGGAGTGGGCCGTAATCCACCACGCGGGCCCAGTGCGGGTTGGTAATGTCACATGTCTTCGAATTTTTTGGTTCTAGGACATGCCGGTTTCCTCACGATGTTTTCCTTCACCGTTCTGACAGCAGTGGTGATGAAATTATTTACACAAAGTAAAGCGCCTGTCTGGGTTCGAACCCACGACTTACAACTCCTAAGTCGCAGCCGTTACCACTGGGCCACCACTGCTTTTTACCGAATGCATCACCTCCTCCTTTGTTTAAAGTCGATTAAAAAATAATTTACCTCGGGAAATGATTGACTTTCTGCTCAATGGATATGGTTTGAAGGATGGCGAAGGGGATCAGGGGTGAGGAACACATGAGCCTCCAACTTGTGCACTCTTCATCATCCACTTGGAGCAACCCGTGGGCATCCAGCAGGGTGCGGAATAGGAACGCCGGCCTACAGTGAACTACTATCAATATTCTTGAATTAGGGTTACTTATGAGAGTTGTTTTATTTTTATTTTTTACCCGACTGCGCAGCAGCAAAGAAGGGGTTATGTTCTTCACGCGTATATATGTATCTTGAGATATTGTGACTTTATTGGTGATATTCTAAAGAAAGATCAGTTGCATAGTAGTCGCAACCGGCAAGAGTGTATGACCTGCCGTGCGATTCTGTAACCATCTCACCGTGAAAGCTTGGGTGAAGTGAGCGTGGAGTGAGCTGTCATTCGCTAGGCATTAACACTATTAAGTGCTCACTTCATTTATGATTTAAAGGTGAGCATGCAGGAGGGCGGCATGGGCGCATCCGCGTCGAGTGCCCAGTCGCCGCGGCGGCGGCCGCCCTTAAGGCAACCAAGGGACGGCTGCTCGTGGGCTTCAGCTCAGCTGTGGTCCGGCCGCTTGAGGACAAGCCTGCGCGGTGCTTCAAGTGCTTCGCGCCGGGCCACACCCGATCTACATGTCCCTCCAAGTCCGACTGGGGAGAGTCTTGCTTCCAGTGCGGACAGGAGGGACACAGTAGTGCCACATGCAGCGCCGCCACGCCACACTGCCCGGCGTGTGCTGCCAGTGGCCGCCCCGCGGGGCACAGGATGGGGGGCAGGAGTTGCCAGCCACCCGCGAGGAAGGGCATAGTGCCGGCGCAGGTTCGCCCTGCCGCCGCCACCGCCGCTGTCGCCGCCGCTGTAACTCCAGCTCCAGCGGCGGTACCTGAGGAGGGAGATGCAATGTCGGAATAATGGTTTCCAATCACCGCATCCT
Organism: Eremobia ochroleuca; assembly: GCA_949629135.1. NCBI lineage: Eukaryota > Metazoa > Arthropoda > Insecta > Lepidoptera > Noctuidae > Eremobia > Eremobia ochroleuca. Next base: position 2,298,933 of record OX451403.1, on the reverse strand, counting down.
CCAGGCGAACATCAACCATTGCAGAGCGGCCCAGGACCTGTTGGTGCAGGCCATGGCTGAGTGGTCGGTGAACGTAGCGGTGGTCGAGCCCTACTCGATCCCCGACAGTTGGCTGGGTGATGAGGACGGCTTGGTGGCACTAGCGGCGCGGTCCTCCACAGACTCCCCTCCCCTCTCGCTATTAGAGAGGGGACCGGGATACGTGGCCGCCGCGTGGGGAGAGGTAGCCCTCGTGGGCGTCTATTTCTCCCCAAACCGCCCTCTCCAGGACTTCGAGAACTATCTCGGTGCTCAGGGTGGCACCGCGTCAGGTCTCCGTATTGGGAGACCTGAATGCCAAGTCGGTGACCTGGGGCAACCCGGCCACTGACCCTCGCGGGCGGGCAGTGGAGATGTGGGCAGCCTACTCTGGGCTCTCTCTCCTCAACAGAGGAAACGTCCAGACATGCGTGCGGCGGCAGGGTGGCTCGATAGTGGACGTCACTTTTGCCACCCCTGCGTTGGCCGCGCGCGTGCTGAACTGGCGGGTGGATCTGGTGGAGACCATGTCGGACCACCGCTACGTGCGGTTCGACATCTCCACCGGTGGCCCCGGAGAGACGCGGCCCCTCTCGGGGCGGTCAGCGTTCCCACGGTGGGCTCTCACCCGCCTGGACAGGGAGGCGGCGGCGGAGGCGGCGTTTATCCAGGACTGGCTTTCGCCGCCTTCCGCTTGGACGTGGACACCGTGGCGGGACACCTGAGGGAGTCTCTGACCGAGGTGTGCAATTCTAGCATGCCTCGGTCCGGTCGACCGCTGCCCAATCGGGCGGTGTACTGGTGGTCGGTGGAGCTGGAGGGGCTTCGAGCGGCGTGCGTGGAGGCTAGGAGGGCCTACGCGTGGAGCCGGCGGCGGCGTCGACGAGACCACGCCCACGAGGACCACCTCCATGAGGTGAACATAGAGGCAAAGCTGGTTCTCGAGCGGGCCATCGCCGACGCTAGGGACTCGGCGAGAAAGGAGATGCTGGAGGGTCTCGACAGCGATCCCTACGGGAGGCCATACAAGGCGGCGCGCAACAAGCTGCGCCTCTTTGGTCCCCCGGTGGCCGAGACCTTGGAGCCCTCATTCTTGGATGGGGTGGTTCAGTCCCTGTTCCCGTGCAGGGACAACTTCACCCCGCCAGTGATGGACCCTCCGCGGGGGATAGCTCGGCCAGCTGAGGAGGAAGAGGAGGCCCCTCCTGTCACGGAGTCGGAACTCAGCGCGGCGATTGTGCATATCCGCGTCAAGAAGACGGCTCCGGGCCCCGACGGTGTCCCAGCGAGGGTGGTGGCAATTGCCGCCACTCAAATGGAGGAGCGGTTTCGGAACCTCTTTAGCGCATGTCTTGCATCTGGGAGGTTCCCGAAACCGTGGAAGGAGGGGCAATTGTGCCTCCTTCGCAAGGAGGGCCGCCCGGCAGTCTCCCCCTCGGCATACCGACCCATCGTCCTGCTCGATGAGGTCGGCAAAATGTTCGAGGGGATAATCGCTGCCCGCCTAAAGGGCCATCTCCGGAATGTGGGGCCGGACTTGTCGGACGCTCAGTTCGGTTTTCGGGCTGAGCGTTCCACGGTGGACGCGCTGGCCCGCCTTAAGGGCCAGGTGAAGGAGGCGATGGAAGCGGGGGATGGATTGTTGGCGGTGTCATTCGACATAGCCAACGCCTTCAACTCTGTTCCCCACAGCACCATCCTAGAGGCGCTCCGATTCCACGGGATGCCTCAATACATGCGGCGTCTACTGGCCAGCTACCTGGAGGATCGGGCGATCGTCCTCGTGAACAGGGCTGGCCATGTCCGGCGGTACGCAGCCGAGGCCGGCGTTCCACAGGGGTCAGTCGTAGGACCTCTCCTCTGGAACGTCGGCTACGACTGGCTCTTGCGGGGAACTCTCCTCCGAGGCACGAGTGTCGTCTGCTACGCGGATGACACTCTCCTCACCGCCCGGGGGGAGAGTTTCAGGGAGGCGGCCAACTTGGCCTCAGCGGGCGGATCCTTGGTCGCAGGGAGGATCCGCCGCCTAGGATTGACGGTGGCGCTGCACAAGACCGAGGCCGTGTTTTTCCACGGGCCTCGGCAGCGCCAACCACCAGACGCTCATATCTTTGTGGAGGGCGTCCGAATCGAGGTGAAGGCCCAGATGAAATATCTGGGTCTTGTAATCGACAGCAGGTGGCGTTTCGGCCCGCATTTCAGCGGGCTGTCGACGCGCCTGCTGAAGACTGCGGGCGCCCTCTCGTGGCTACTGCCCAACTTGGGGGGGCCCAGCGCGCGATGCCGGCAACTCTACGCCGGCATCTTGAGGAGTATGGCCCTTTATGGGGCTCCTATTTGGGAGGACTCCCTCCGCAGGACGGAGAACGCTGCCGCATTGCGGGCACCCCAAAGGGCTATAGCCCAGCGGGTGGCGAGGGCCTACCGCACGGTCGGCTTCTCAGCGGCATGTGCTCTGGCTGGTACACCGCCTTGGGAACTCGAGGCGTGGGTGCTCGCCAGAGTATATGAATGGACGGCGGGGCGGAGGGCGTGAGGAGAACGCATCGCCCCGGAAGAGCGGGAGGCCGTCCGGCGGGAGGCGAGGGACGCCATCATCGTCCATTGGACGGGGGACCTCGCCACCGCAGCCTTCGGCCGCCGAACCCTCGACGCGATTAGGCCGGTCCTGCGGGACTGGCTCGAGCGGCCGCATGGGTTCCTCTCCTTCCGTCTGGTGCAGGTGCTGTCCGGACACGGTTGTTTCGGATCGTACCTGCACCGGATCGGACGAGAGGAGACGCCGACGTGTCACGGCTGTGGCGCGGCGGAGGACACGGCGCAGCACACTCTCGAGGTGTGCCCGTCGTGGTCTGGGCCGCACCACAGTCTCACCGCGGCGATCGGAACGGACCTCTCGCTCCCCAGCCTTGTCAACGCCATGCTGGGGGACGAGGGGTCCTGGGCGGCAGTCGACTCCTTCTGCGAACACGTCATGTCCCAGAAGGAGGCGGCGGAGCGCGTGCGGGAGGAAGACCCTCTCGCGGCGCCGCTCCGAAGGCGGAGGAGGGGTCGAAGAAGACGTCAGTATGACAGTCATCTCCGACTCCTCCCAGGTGGAAGCCAGCAGGCGACGGGTGCGGGGGTATCACCCTCGCCTGCATTGCACAGGCTTCCACCAGTACCGGACGGGAATGGCCAGGTGTTCCCGGCCTATCCCGTAGCCCCCCACCCGGGAGGACATGCAGGGCCCGCCAAGCAGGCGGGCAGGCGCCGGGGGGATTGTGGACGCAAAGGCTGAGCTGGATTCCCATGACGGGGGGGTTGGATCAAGGCGATGAGGGAACACCGCTGAGTTTTAGTGGGGTATACTGCCACTCTGGCAGGGAGTCCCACATACTCCGTTCCGTCCCCCGACGAGCGGAGATGCGTAATGTCATTTCTCAGCGAAAAAAAAAAAAAAAAAAAGGCAGTTATTCTGGAAGCCGACGCTAACATATTTGGAAAAAGGCTAGGCAGACGATGAACTCGACAAAATGTAAGAAGTATTTGATTTTTCAGTATTCCACTCGGACTTCACCGTCCTTACACAGCACCAAAATTTCGAAATCCATGACCAAATTCAAAAATATTGACAGTGATTCACGTTTCCATACACTGATCCTCACCTGGGGAAGTGATTGACTCTCTGGTAAGGCGACAAGGCCCTCAGGACATCAGGCTTGGGGTGTAACCCCGACCACAGGAGGTTGAAATCCTTGACGTCCGCCATCGCTTCCTGAAGACCATGAGCTTGCAGTAACCGATGAAGCAGCTTGGTCTCCGTGTTTACCAGTTTATAGGTGATTTTGAGGAGTCGAGCTGGCATGTGGCTACTTTCTAGGACCTGGTGGTGAAATAAACGTTTTATTTTTCTCAAAAGTGTTGTGTTCACATAGTCTGAGCTAGTTACTTTCGGGTTTGGTAAATGATGACTGGGTTGCGAACCTAGCCTCAACATAATATCAGGAAAATAACTTCACCGCTAGTCAACGAAAGTAATAAAGCGATTTTCAGATGACCACTCAAAATTAGCGCTGTGTTGTGGGTCCCCCATTGTACAGCATCATGCTGAGTGGAAGCCTTCTTATCGCAGTCATGACGTGCAGCTGCCATATAAATCTGTTTTGTGCTTGTGATTACAGATCTTTTTTTGTTTTTTGAAGTGAAAACTTCTTTAGCATCGTTGTGATATGAAACTCAATGAATAAAAAGAGATAAACACATACACCTTTAGGATTTAACGTGCGAGAGAATGAGATAGAAGGCATTATACAGTCTTTCTTATATTTGTGATCTCTTCTTTGTGATGATGATGACGATGATGACGATGATGACGATGACGATGACGATGACGATGACGATGATGAGCAAAGCCAAGACCAAGACTGGGACAGTCTTGGTATTGGTCTTGGTGGTGACGCTTGCGTCCGAGCGTTGTACATGTCTTAGTACGTGTGTGCGCGCCTGCGTTTTACGAAGCTTGGGTAAAAGCATCATAACAACCGTGGTGTATTGTACACGTGTATCGTTTACATAAATATTTAATTATTGAAGGTTTCACATCTATCGCGTGAGAACTGCACACATGTTTTTAATTTTCTTTATTATTCGAGTTAACTTATCTTTTTCTGTGCATGTGTGCAGTTCTCACGCGATAGATGTGAAACCTTCAATAATGAAATATTTATGTAAACGATACACGTGTAACAGATAAACCTAGTTTTCTTTCGTGGCGAAATACACAGGGATTCAGTTTATTTATTTTCCACTAGTTCAATGTAGCCAATATTATATTTTCATAACAGAGCGAATCGCACTGAGTTCTTTGCTAAAACTGAATCGCACTGAGCTCTTTGCTAAAACTGAACCGTGTCAAAATGCAAAAAAAAAAAAACATTTTATTTAATAAACACAGTTTCTACCTGATGAAACTGTTCCAGGTATACTCATTTGGAAGTTTATACACGGAGAGAAAAATCTTAGAAAAATTACTGTGTTGTCTCATAATCTGAGTGAATTTGAGTGGTAATGAAAAAAATACCATGCTAGCACAGTAAAATTTATTGGACTAATAGTGAATTTTTCCCAATCTCACTCAGAAAATTTTCTGTAGATGTCACTTGCACTCACTTTACAGTGACGAGCACAGTAATTTTTCTAAGAATTTTCTCTCCGTGTAGGATGTCAAGGCATTCTTTTGCCTTAGCTCCCCATAATCTTTCAAATGAAACGGTTTGTAAATACGGGCCTTAGTGTTACCTTGACGCTCTCGACTTCCTTGACCAGGAGATGCTCCGAGTCATCGCTGTCGAGGACTGGCGACGTCGAGCGCTGACAGACGGGAGCCTTACGCTTGTGCTTACCCTTGTTCTTCTTGACTTTCTTATCGTCTTTACTATCTGGAAAGGTATACTGTCAAATAAATTTCTAGGGACCCATTTCTATGCTAATCAAATTATATTATTGAGTTTTGTCAACCAATCGCAGCAACAATAAAAGTGTTTAATTTAATAAGTTTTCGGCATTTTCGGTCGTTCGCACGGAAGTAAGAATATCGCAAAGGGATTTTATCGCGCACTGGATTTTTAACTCTCGGTGTTGAGCGAAGCATTGAGAATCCAACAGAGCACATCCCAGCGCATCAAAAAACCACATTGTTGGATTTTCAACTCTCGGCGTTGAGCAGAGTGTACAAAATCCTGTCGCGATATTTGTACGTCCATGCGAATGTCGGCTAACAGGGGTTGAGAACTTGGCACTGGAAGTACTGCACAAAAATAAAAGAGTATACCACGAGTGTACTAATTTTAGTGGTTCAATTCAACAAAGAGCATCGTCATAGTTTGTGATAATAATAAATGTATGATGATTTAATACATCGGAACATTTTCCGTCTGATATAATGTAATGCATTCTACTAGTTTACTAGGTAATAGCTCAACTGTCACTAATGACACACAATTACCTTTTCTATTGTTACCGATCTTTAGAAGATTTCGCGACATCGGAGCAGATATGTGCGCACGGCTACACATCAAGATATACAAACTAGTATAAGCTGACTGATTGTGCTATTTGGGATGCACGAAGAAGCCTCCTTGTGTAGCGCACTTTGTTCCGCCAGTTACTCAACTGAACCGAGCGCTCATCGCATCCTGGACATTCACACCCAACACCTTATTTGACGGGCCAATTCTTCCCTTGTTAGTGCAAGGGAAGAATTGGCCAGTCAAATAAGGTGTTGGCTCCGGGGGTGGAGTCCGACGTCAAGCTGTTTCATCGATGCGTGGGAGTTCCAGTGCCATAGACATCTTCTAGGCACGCTCGTTCCATCATAGACCTAATCCATCACTTTCTATCAGGCGTGATCGAGGTCAAGAGCGGATTGCGAATGGGTCATTCGCAATATGAAAAAAAGTACAAAAACCGTACAATGCGAGGTCAGCTAAAACTGGAAATTTATAGCTTGATGTGTCGCGGTGTGGACAAGAGATCGGAGGAAAATTAACCATTATTTTAAGTCCTCTCCGCTCAACAACAGACCGTATCGGTTAATTTTCATTTAAATGGAGAGTTAGCCAAACGTGAATAATCAGCCTATAATTTTCCCACTGCTGGGAACAGGCCTCCTCTCTATAAAAGAGAGAGTGGGACGTAATCCACGTCTCGGGCCCAGTGCGGGTCGGTAGATGTCACATGTCTTCGGATATTTGGTTCTAGGACATGCCGGTTTGCTCTCAAAACGGTGAAGGAAAACATTCTTCCTTCACCGTTTTGAGAGCAGTAGTGATGAAATTATTTACACATAGTAAAGCGTCTGTCAGAATTCTAACCTACGACCTACAACTCATAAGTCGCGATCATTATCAGTGGGCCAACACTGCGCCAAACGTGCAGCATCATTAACAATATTTACCTTTAGAAGCATGAGGTGGCGGTTCTTCAGGCGGCTTGATGTTAGCGGTAGTGTTCTCGACGTTCAGATGTTTCTTGAGCGTGATCTTGCTCAGGTCGTGGAGCACGTCCTCGATGTCCCGCTTGTGGTTCACCGGGTCCCGCTCCTCGTGGCCCTGCTCGTCGGTGCAGACCGTCTCGAGCATTTTCGTCTCGCTGACGTGCCTCACCACATAAGCAGTTCCATTGTACTTATTGTTACTAGTCCCAAATGTCTCCATTACATCGTGCATTATATTCTTCGGTCTCATCGCAAAAGAATGCGGCTCCGCGACCAGTCTTCGCGCCATATTCTTAGCTTTGTTCAGTAGTATTGTAGTCCCTGTGTTGTTCCCTGTTGTTTTGGTTTCCGACTCCATGGAAGGCGACCTGGATGCGAGGACGCATGATCTGAAGACCAGAACTGCCCCCTTAGTGCCGATGGGTCCTCCGGATACCCAGTCTGATACAGAACCCTCGTTTTCTTTGGCTGGGGCATCTTCATCGTTTCTTCTCATTTTGTCTTCGTGCTGTTTGTCTGCTGTCGTAAGGCCTGAGGTAGACGGATTCGAGGTGTCTGACGATACATGTGGACTAGAAAAGGGATTACATAAATAACATTATCATGTACTAAGTTACGTGTCAATTTGTCGAATGAGTTGTGAATGAGCAGTCTGGATAATGTCTTACTTGTATAAACGATGGTTGGTTTGGGAAATGGAGACTGTAGTTGTAACTACTGTGTCAAAAGTCTGGACGTAGAGTGGCCCTCAAAAGTTAGTTGACATTTTTCCACTTCAGCTTTGACACACCACATTATGATTTAAAATTCTAGATATCCAAAACTGCTACAACGTTTTTATTGACTAATTCAACTACCTATGACTTATCATAAAAATTATCAAGTAATCCCTTAGTAGTACCTGTTTATTGTTTTTATTATAAATCATAATGTGGCATCAAATCTAAACTGGAAAAATGTCAACTAACTATTGGAGGCCAGTGCCATGTAGATACGGCATGCAGCTCTTGTGTTAAATTAGTTAACTTTAAGCTTTTGTTATGCCAGTTCCACAACATTCCCGCGTAAATATCATAAAGTAAGACGAAGATTTCTTAAAAAAAAAAAAAAAAACTAAAGTTCCCAATTAAAAAGGTGGAAACTAGAGAACGAATTTCCTTTGCGAAAAATTATAACATGCAGACATACAAAGCTTCTGTACTGCAGTACATTCTATAAGCACATAGAAGCATTGCAAGAAGCCATGCCGACATGTGGTCGCTATGGTCAATCAATGAGGCGATTGTGCCGCCATATGTGGCGAAGGCCGGTTGGTAGGTAGGTAGATAGGTAGGTTTTCTATTGAATCAGTTCTGTACATAGTTGCTTTATGGCTGTGTGTTTGGCCGAATACATAATGTTGACCTGTATTGTGTAGGTATATGTACAGACGCCAGCATATCAAGCTACTGCAATCTGTCAAATTTCTTTAATAGATTTTCACCTTTATCGCTAAAGTATAAGGTTCAAAATTGATTTGGAAAATTTGACAGTTTCGGGTAGCTTGATGTGCTGGCGTCTGTACAAGTATAAAGTAAAGTCAGCTGTATGTTTGGAAGCGGTAATCTCAAAAACTGCTAAACGAATTTAATTCAAGTATTCAACAAAAGATAGTGTCTCCTATAAAAATGAATGATGCGGCACCTTTTTAGACTAGGGACAGCCAGTTTTTGTACTCGGAGAGAAAATTCTTAAAAAAATTACTGTAAAGTCAAATTACTATAAAGTAAAATTACTGTAAAGTGTTAGTCACTTTAAAGTGAGTGCAAGTGACATCTACAGAAATTTTTCTGGGTGAGATTGGGAATAATTCACTATTTGTCCAATAAATTTTAGTGTACAGCATATTTTTTTTTACTGTGCTAGCATGGTAATTTTTCCATTACCACTCAAATGCACTCAGATTATGAGACAGCACAGTAATTTTTCTAAGATTTTTCTCTCCGTGTAGCATTACATAATTTAACTTTGGCCTCTTTACTTATTTGAACTGGAAATTCACGAATACTCACGATTATAACACGAGACGATTTAAAATAAAGCTACCTTATATCGTTTGTCGCAGAATACATCCACTTTGGCTCTGACCTACCGATATTAGTATTACGAATTTCTCATCAAAAATTCTAATCAGCGCTCTGTATCCTTTTTCGTACCGCGGGAGGAAAGGATAATAAAAAGTTCTACAGTGTATTGAACTGTAGACAGTAATATTGGCACGAAAATTATATTGTTAATGAGTTTAAATAGTCTACCAGGCGACCGATTCTCCAGCAGCCAAGATCATATCATACTCTGAGATGGCAAAAAAAAAATTATGGATATCGGCAGAAAATGTTCGTGTATCGTTCCCTTTTCGCACGATGTTACGTTATTAAATTCTCTAAGGACAGAGCTCGAAAAGCTTTTAACGGTTAGAAGTAGAGATAACTACAAAGGTTTTTTTACAAATAACTTGCTAAACAAAGGTCATAGTTGCTTCTACTCGCAACTTCGTCTCCGTGAAATTTGCTGGACATGGACCCACCAAATCGCATCGCATCGCCTTCTCGCGCTACTCGAAGTACTAGTACAAGTTTTCGCTTAGCTTTCTTACTGTTTTTTTTTAATCTGCTTTTTAGGGTTCTGGCGTGATGTTATATAGCCTATAGCCTTCCTCAAGAATTATGCTATCAAATGCAAAAAGATTTTTTTTTAATCCAACTGGTACTTCCGGAGATTACCCCCTAAATACAAATTTACAAACAAACGAAAACCTCTTTATGATATTACTATAGTTCGCTGCTTTCCAGACAGGTTATAACTGAATTACGTATTGCATCTAGACATTTCACCCACATTTCTCCTATTCTACAACTAACTGTGATAGAAATCTTCACCACATTAATTTGCCTGATTACTAGATTCGTATGCAACACATTTGATTGTCCCATTTGGGCGCCAAATCGCCAGTCAGCCCATGCTCGGAGAATTTATGGCCCAGTCTTTAAGTTCGTCGTTTGGCGTCAGGTAACGAATAAATTCGGACTTCGGCACGCAAACTTACAAACAAACCAAAACAAGCGTAGTACCTACATAACCGTTGAACTTTATGAATGCAATATGTTTCAAATTCTGATCAAATGGCACCAGTTGTTACCGATATAGTTTGCATATTTCAATATTGCATTTATTGCTGAAATTCTTGTATTATATGTTTCTTGTACGTACTTTTTACATAGCTCCGTTTCGAATATTTATAAAAAATACTATAAGTGCACACACACACCAACAACAACAACATAGTACAGACGCCAGCATATCCAGCTACCCGAAACTGTCAAATTTTCCCAATCAACTTTGAACCTAATGCTTTAGGCCTCATTTACGGAGACGCGGGGCGTCGCGCGTTGCGTTGAGCGGCGCGGCCCGCACTGAATTCAAATATATGGCGTTGTATGAGTGCGTTTACGGAGAAGCGATTTTAGACGCGTTTGTTTGAATTAGGGCGTTTTTTGCGGCCGAGCCCGCGGATGGCACCGACGCGTCCCACGCGGCGTTTATCGCGGCGGCGCACGCAGCGGCAATTCTCGATGAAGCTATGTCCGAGGCGGAATCTTCTGTCAGTCTTATTTAGAAATCGCGCAACACAGACGTAGTCACCGTCGCAATGGAGTATGATATGATCGACTTTTTTTTAGAAGAAAATTCAATGTTAAAAAATGAATTATTTAATATAAGAAGTGGCCCAGTGTTTCCACTTTCGTTTGGTTATCACTTTATTTTTATGCTGTGAATAACCAGCCACCCACAACTGGGGTCGCTCCTGTATTGCAGAAATAACTAGTTCCAATTTTTCGTCATTCATGCTGCAAGTTGCGACACGTGCGCTCCCATCTCTCGCCAACATAAAATTAGTCGATTTGATCGAGGCGAGCGTGCGCCGCCGCGATGCCCGCCGCGTGCTTCGCTACACGCTAGAGGATTCGCCGCGGACGCCGCGGCGGGCACCGCCACGCTTCCCGTCTCGCTTCTCTATGAACATGGTCGTATATTGCTATAAGTTTGTGTTTACGCGTGCGATGATGCGTGCCGCTTCACGCGCCGCCCCACCGTAAACAGAAAAAACGTCCGACGCGCCGCGAGACGCCACGCCACATGCGACGCGAGACGCCCCGCGTCTCCGTAAATGAGGCCTTAGTGATAAAATTGAAAATCTATTAAAGACATTTGACAGTTTACAATAGCTTTACGCGCTGATTTCTGTACAAGTGTAAAAACATATTAAGAGACCATTTTACGAGGGACAGAACTTATGGCTAGACTAGGTAGTATCAAAAATTAAATTTTAATAATCTGTTAATTAAAATCCCACTAAAACATTTCATGTAAAGTAGGTGGCCAAGACTTACAACGCTTTCACTATCAAAAAGTTATCAGATTTAATATAGAGCCAAGCCCATAACTCCACAAACTTTACATCTTGGTCAAAATGTATGGCTTGGACTAAAGAAGTTTTCACTTCGAAAACTTAATACTTAGATTTCAAAAAATTACAAATCTAAGCGACAAAAAAACCGCTCCACAGTACTAAATCAGCCATCATTCAATAAAATACGCATATTAAGCGTAAAATTATACCTAATCAATAAAAAATCGTGTCCATCCACCGTGACGGGTGAAAGCAGACCAATAAACCTAGGGTTGGTGTGCCAAATGAGAGTAACCTTAGCAACGCGTACCTACATCTATCGATCGCCGGTTTTATGGCCACATGGTGAGGGAGACACCCTTGCTTTTAGGGTGAGGACACGTTGCTGGGTTTAAAAAAATGTTTGTATTTTTTTGGTAACGTGAATTTACTGGAGGAGGTGATCAATTTTATTGTTTTGTGTATTATTACAAATGGTTATAGCATTTATTAACCCTTTGAACACCAATGACGCTTACAAGCGACAAACGTAATCGGGCGCTAAAACGCCAACGACGAGTTTAGGCGACAAATAGATGTGCTACTTTATTATCTGATATTAAAGAAAATGGGTAAAAGGATTAATTTTAACATTTTATCACTAGCATTTTGTAGGTACCTATTTAATAGTAAATAAATGGCTTAGCGTAGAGAGCATACGCATATGCGCTTGGCGTTCAAAGGGTTAATAAATAATAACTTCCAATAAAAAAAGTGACTATTCACATAATACTTTAGTTTATTTATATTAGTCTTAACTTATTATTGTGCTCTCACTCTTCCTTGAGAAAACACATGCTTTTAATAACAAATGCTGTATTGAAAGTGCCGTGAGATCTTAAAACTCTACAATAAAATATCGTACTCATCACCGCCATGTAACAAACCCACGTTGGGCTTAACTAGCTAAATTGACTTTTAAAATTCTCTTTAGGTAAGTATACACAAGACTCCAGTCTCTAGAGCGTTTTCTCGAGCATTTTCGTGTAATGTAACGTTTCTGCGAATGCTCGACGTAATGCTCACGGCGAGTGAGCATTTACCTGTAACATTTAATTCTACCTTGCGTTCATTGTTGAAATGTCGGACCTATAGGTACCGCTCGTGGCTTCGCTCGATAAAATGTTACACCAATACGCTCATTGGTTTTTAAAATCAGGTTGTAACAAAACATCGAGCGTCGTGTTCGAAGTGCGGTTCGATAAAATTTAATAACGGCGAATGCCGTCGTCGTCACAACTCTATACTCACCTATGAACAAACGGGCGTACTCCTGTTTCATGTCTATTGTTATATGTATGTATTTCTTTAGATTTATATAATATAGTTTATGTATGTATTCATTGTATCGTGAAAATGGTACACCACAGACAAATATTGTAGTGTTTGTCTCTCCTTCCCTTTTCAATCCATCCAAAGGTTGTCTTTAAAAGATCGCTCTTAGCGATAAGACCGCCCATTGTGTCACACTTTGTAAAATTTCTATATTTATGTCTGTAATTTATATGGTGTACATAATAAAGTATTCTATTCTATTCGATTCCGCTCCGCTCATCAATGAGTCACCGGCTCAATATATCGTGTCGATTTCCGATGCAAGCTACGATACTCTGCAGCGCTGTCAGAACAACGTGCATGTTTCCCGACCTACTGCTATTTTCGTATAATTTCGCATTAATTATCCGGGTCATGATATTATAATGGTGTTTATAAATACCTATGTAATTACGTCATACAAGCCCTTAATAATAGAACTTAGCTCAAGTCGTGTATGTTTTTTTTTACGCTTCAAGTTCTAAAAGTAATATATGGTACGTTGGTATAACGCCATACAATCCCTAAAATAGCACTCAACGTTTCAAGGTTATAATATTTTCTGCTCTTGATCCTTATTCAGCTTAGCAGCTTACTTATGTATGTTTTATTTTTTTATTTCCCTAAAAACCTAATTCAGTCCCAATTAGGTTACGAACATTTGTAAAGTAGAAATACTTACGTCATAAAAGCTTTTGATAATAGAACTAACCTCAAGTTGTGTATGTTTTTTCGCTTCTTTATAACAGTAATAAATGATTTACGTGTAAAATCTCGCATTAAAAACGGGTCATGATATTATATTAATTTAACATGGTATTTATTAGTAAACGTTGGTATCACTAGCACGAGACATACAGCATGATTTTTTTTACCGTCTCCAAATTTTTACAGCGTGTTCCACCCATGAATATGAACAACTTTCACTATAGCTATGGAACCAACTCTGAGATCACGAAAAACATTAGCTGTTTCATACATTTTGGTCAAGTAGGTATTGAACTTTTGTATTAAACTGCAGATTTTGTTTTCCTGATTTCTGAGTTGGTCCCATAGTGAAAGTTGTTCTTATTCATGAGTTGAACACCCTGTAAAAATTTGGAGCCTGTATAAAAATCAGTATAAGTGCTAAAATTACAACTTGTACTCAAATTGCGTAATTTTTTTTCGCCTCTAGTTATAATAGTAATAAATGTTTTCAAAGTTTCATAATGAAGCGGTTCCGCAGAAAAAAAAAATACTTCCCCTTAATATTAATTAATGGGCCGAATAAGTAAGCAAACGAATACAATGAAATAATAAAAAATAAAGTAATCTAATTCCCTTTTTCAAGGGTTGTTGACCGGGCGGAAGGTTTTTTTTATAAAACTTCGTCAGGGTAATCATTATAAAACTAAAGCGTCAAGTGTAAATATGTAAATGGTATTGCCTAGCAATAAAAAAAAGTTTTAAATATGGATACAGGCCAAGTTGCTCACACCAAATGACAAACTTTTGCAATGTCAATTAATTTGAATTTATTTTGACGCACATGACTCAAAAGTTACGAATTTTAATGCAAAACGCAGAGTTGCATACGGCCTTGAATATCAACAAAAAATAAAATAACGCAATCTACTTATGACCTGCTCAGTAAGTCAGTATTTTTAATTCTTATAAGACTTACGGGCGTTTTATGTAAGTATAAAAACCTGACATAAAACCTCACGAATTTCAAACAAGAAAAAAAAAAGAACTTGAGATCACAAAAAGTTCTAGTAAAAAAATTGCAAATAAAAAAGTTGCAGAATAAAACCAACATAAAGATACTCACACAAAAACCATGGCTATTTACACCGACCGTGTTGAGTCAGCGTCCCAAATAAGTTCGCGTTCGGAGTAAATAAACAATGATCACGGGCCACAATGCGTCCGTCACGGTTGAACGATGCACATTGACTGGTGATCGGTGAATGAATTGACAAGTTTGTCAGCGCGACTATGTAGGGTTAAGTTTTTGATAAGGGCTTGAAGCAGACAAATAACTCACTTCAAACATTTATTTCAATTAAAATGGTACTTTTAAGTTATCAAAGGAGTCCGTCAGTCGGAAAGATGAAGCTATTTGTCAATTACAAGGCGTAGTAGGTTCCTAAGGGGCAGAACGGGCAAGAAACTCCATATGGACAATATTTTAAGAGAACTAGATCCCTGGAGAAAAATAATTAAGAGTGGTCAAGGTTTTCATAGGCGTATAGTCGAAATGAAGCAAAAGTAGTGAGACACCTAAGGATCGAAGCATGTTTCTGCCTACCCCCATAAGATATAGCGATAATTAATTTTATGTGAAACACCTAATTGTTTTACACGAATAAATATTTTTTTCTGCTAGAAACAAGAGCAAAAAGGTAATTTCATTTGAGGTGTTCGTATAATCGTGTTACACGAATTGAACGCGAAAAAAACAAGTTGAAGCCCATTCAGAGTTCATTCACATGTAGGAATGGACCTGTATTTTCAATTCAGAACCGTCTTTCTATCTGTCTTATGTTATTACAGAATTTCAGAGATGGTATTGGCAGACAACGCTATGAAACGCTTGCATCACGATTTTTTAATTAATTTGTTGATACACGAACCACTGAACAGAGAAAAAAATATACAGCAAAAAGTGAGCTAGAGATATGAATTGAAAATGCAACAAAAACTCATGTTTTTAGGCTATAAAGTGGCAGTTCCGTGTCATCCGTATGGGAATAGAAGCCACGATCGTATCGCAAAAGCTAATCGTTCATTTTGACCCCTGAGTTTGTTTCCAAATTTCTTCTCAGGGGTACGTAGGTAGCAGATAGAAAATGTCGACTCCATCCAACTTTTTTTTATTTGACGCGTATAATAATGATTCCGATATCCGATTAACAGCGTGACCATTTCATTTCATATCAGCCACGAGCCGACCACAATTTATTGCAATACATTGAAATTCACAGTAAAAACGTTAATTTTGTTAAATCCGCTTTCGTGCACAATTCCCATAAATGTCGTTACAGCAAATACTGTCTGATCCAAAAAATTGGGGATCATTACTTCTAAATAGGTCGCGGAGTAACATTTTTGCATCTTAATTATTTCCTGAATACCGAGTTACCCGTTGTCAGTAAGATTTACCAATATTTTTGTGTGGCTGATGACCCACTTTCCGTGGCCTCTTCGTCATAGACTACTTTCGAGGATGGCATGAATATCGGACGTATATCGACTTTAACCACTTTGTCCACATTTTAAATTCTGGTAAAAACTCTTAATTGCTTCTTCTTAACTTGCCCTTGTTTCATGTTTGATTTGTGTATTGTATACATAATTATATAAATGCTACACCACTGACTAACAGCAGTATTGTCCCTCCTTCTCAACCTTTGGATGTATAAAAGATCCATCCAAAGGTTGTCTGTAAAAGATCGCTTGTGTCACCCTATATAAAATGTCTACATTTATATCTGTAATTTTTATGGTGTACATATTAAAGAGTATTCTATCTTAACCCTACGATGTTCCTTCAACTAACTTTTGTTCGAGGAGCGTACACTTGCGTTTTTTAATTTCTGCCTTAGTAGCTGGTATTGGCCGCCATTTTATTTGCCTTTGGGAATTTTTAGACCTTGTGCGAACCCTTGAGAATATCCAGACTCTTACTGAATAAAACCACACGATGTTTTTTAAAGACCTTTGGCCGGGGTGCTGCAAGACTTGCGCAGTTCGTCACGCTCCCCCGGTCAGCTATTAGCCCCTATGACATTGGCCGCCATGCCCTCAATTTGTGCAGCGGGGGTCTCGTCACTCCGGCCTCTAGAGAGTGTAGGAGAGTATTTTTATGTAATCCTTTTAGCTCATTCAACAATATTACCGCGAAACCCTTCCTTTCCTGAACACACTTATGTATTTACTAGCTTCTGCCTGGGACTTCGTTTGCGTGAAATTTCTTGTCTCCCCCACTCACCCCGTCGCATCGCATCGCCTACCAGCGCTATTACTTCGTTTTCGCTTAGTGTTTTTGCTGATTTTTTTTTTTTTTTGCTCGGCTTGTAAGAGTCCTAGCGTGATATTAAGTAGCCTTTCTCAAGAAACGGGCTATCAAATGCAAAAGGATTTTTTATTATTTTTATTATTGTTTAATCCGTCGAGTAGTTCCAGAAATTAGCGCGTTAAAAAAAACACTCTTCAGTTTTATTATTAGTATACAGCCGGTCGATTCTGTAAAAATCTCACCGTGAAATCATAAGTGAGCACTTAATAGTGTCAATTCCTACCATTACGGAATGACAGAGCGCACTTCCCGCTCACTTCACCTAAGCTCTCAATGTGAGATTTTTACAGAATAGCACTGCAGATATAGATTTTGTCAATATCTAACGCCAATGTTTTTATTTTAATTCATTTGTTTGTTGTGTTTCGGTTTGTAAACAAAGTTGTATTAAGCAGTATACCGGCATTTTCGTGACTACAGTAAGTGTATCGCGCTATTACACCATGATGGGGCAGAAAATCGTCCATCAGTGCCTGGCACAGGGTTCGCGTGAAATAACGAACTACTCGAGGGGTATTCTAGGTCTTACTCAATAAAGCGGGGGTTATTTTTTTATTTATTAGCTTTATTTTATCTTTACATTTAGTTTTTGTGTTGTATACTTTTTTATATAATATTAGTTTGTACTTAAATAAGGTTAGTATTGTTAGGCGTAACGGCCGCCTTTTGCGGAGAAATCTTCCTCCAAACCGTTCCAGGTGACTCTGTCCTTTGCCCGTCTCGGCCATAAGGCTCCGGCTATTTGTAAGATGTCGTCACTCCATCTTTTAGAGGGTCTACCCTTCTTTCGTTTTTTATATATTGGGTAGGGGTTAAGGCGACAGAAATGCAGTAAAAAGAGAGATTATTGAACTGCACAAGATTAGAGTGGTTTAAAGCTCTTAGCTCTCACTCTTCTATACTAATATTATAAAGAGGCAAATTTTAGACATTGTAGATGTAGGGCGTAATCTTCTAACAACTGATCCGATTCCGAAAATTATTTCACGAATGGGACACTACAGTATTTCAGAGTGTTATGGGACACATATTATGTTAAAAGAAAGATTCAAGATCAGCACACTAATTGCGTAACACACTATTACTCTCAATTTGAATCATTTTGAAGCATATTTCAAATCCATTGCTCAATGTGTTCGAAAAATGTGTCTGTTTAACAACGCAAATAACACAATGAATGTTGTTGAACTGTCAAAATGAAAGCCATTACTACTGCTGATAGTGTGTTATGCAATTACCCTGCTGATTTTTTCAAGATTTTTCACGCGTACGATGTCGCGAGCTGAAGGTAGTTTAACATAAGTCGCAACATCACACCAGCCGGTAGATTCTGTAAAAATCTCACCGTGAAATCATAAGTGAAGTGATAATAGTGTTAATCCCTAGCGAATGACAGCTCACTCCACGCTCACTTCACCCAAGCTTTCACGGTGAGATGGTTACAGAATCGCACGGCTGTATGCCCCAGACAGGGCAGGGGTGTCTAGTGCACAATACTTAGTCAAGTTATAAATCTCATGCAAGCAAATTGAAACTCCGGGCTGTTAAATACTGTGAATTTCATATTTGAACAAAAAATCAACATCCAAACCAAGCGCCCAGCAGTCGCACATACCACCATATTGGACCTCGCCCAACAGTATTCTATTAGGCAGGGGTCAAGAATAAGTACGCGTTTTTACAAGTTCCGGACCCCTGCACGGATTTTTTATTAATATTGGCTAGGCAGGCGTTGCCCCAGGTTACGGGGTACACTTCCTGTCAAACTCTTACGAAATTAAGGGAAAACACGCGAAATAACTGTTGACACTGAAAAAGTTATTGTGAATTTAGTTTTTAAATGGTATGATAGTATATTTAATGGCTTTATTATATGGTAAGTTATTGGTTTGTGTTTTCGAACCTAAAACATAGGTGCTCTGCGGTTTTATCATAAAATCAACATAACCCTTCATCTGTGTCACTCGACCGCTCCGGGCGAGTACACAGATTATCGAGTCTGTGTCCGTGTGAGCGAGATAGATACAGTTTTTATAAACAAATTTACTATGACGCGGTAATCTGTGTACCCGCCCGGAGCGGGTGAGTGACTCAGATGAGCTAATAATTCAAATCCAGAAAACGAGTGTTGGACTTGTACACCTTTATGCCAATACAAGCTGAAGTGGCAGTGGGCTGGTCAGGTTTGTCAAAGGACCGATAGCCGGTGGAGCAAACGAGTCCTGGAGTGGAGACCGCACAGGTACGCAGCCGCAGCCTGCATTTTGTCTATTCTTTGGTCGACAAAACCCGTTTCTATGGTGGTCATGTTACGCGTGCTGGGAGAGGCGTATGTCCAGCAGTGGACTGCGATAGGCTGAGTTGTTTAGGGTTGGTTGATTCCAATAAGTCGAATATTGTTTTTATGCTGACGTGTTCACGATAAAAGCACTCACAGGCTACAAAGGTTTAATAACCATTACGTTAACAATAAGCGTGACCTCGGCAAGTAAAAATACACACCTACTTCAATCCGCAATACGGTAAGTAGTTGAAAACTTTTTACCGTAGCGACATAAAAACGTCCTTGATTCGGATGAAACGATTTTCCATTTGTCAATTGCGTTTCGTTCGCTTCTTAGCCCAGGTACGCATGGGCGATTTTTTAAACGCGACGATTTTTATCGCACACTGAATTTCCAACTCTCTGTACTGAACTGATCATTGACAATCCAATAGAGTGCATCCCAGCGCGTCAAAAAAATATGCTGTTTGATTTTCAACTTTCAAAGCTAAGCAGTGCGTTGAAAATCCATTGCGCGATAAAATATCACCCATGGGTACGACGGCTTAACCCTTTACTGCATGATATATTAAATAAATGACATTTTTTTTTTTCGTTAATGTCTTTATTAAAGCTTCAGAATTAATTATAGTGTTTTTTTTTATGTCCAAGTGGTATGTGATGATAGACAAAATAGTTGTTTTATTATTGCTAATGATATGAAAAACAAACCCCATTAGGATTTATACGCTAGTTTTTTTTTATTTTTTTAGAGTAAATAAACTGTAAACATGTCAAACCATATATGGTTTCCTATGCTGTAAAGGGTTAATATAAGAAACTCCAGGTGCAATACTTTAGACTGTTAGAGAATTTAGTTTCACCCTGTATAATCCTACTTCCTAGTAATATTATAAACGCGGAAGTTTGAGAGGATGCACGGATGGATGGTTGTATGCACGTAACAGATAAATTCCGTGGTTGTATGTTTGTTACTTTTTCACGCAAAAACTACTGAACAGATTTGGATGACATTTGGCACACGGATAGTTTATAACCAGGATTAACACATAGGACACTTTGTATCCCGATATTCCCTACGGGATCGAAACTTTGCGGATGAAACCGCGAGGCGATTGCTAGTACTTGATCAATGTTTTAATTAGTTAGGATAAAATAAACTGGAAGCTGCAAGTATGAGTGAAAAAGTTTTGAAAAAATGGCGTGGAATATTAATGTGTGCGTGTATCTGGATCTACATTGCTAAACGTAGAATTGAAACCTACAAAGTGTAGACTTGATGAAATATCAAAATAATTGGGCCTGATTGCACTGTAAATCAGAAAATACAATTAGCTCAAAACAAAAATACCTAGCATTGTTCTATCTGCTAATTCATCATTTGAAGCTGCATAATCAGCGTATAATGTTCCCACAGCTGGAACACAGGCCTCCTCTCTGTGAGAGGGAGTGGGCTATAATCCACCACGCTGGCCCAGTGCAGATTGGTAGATGTCACAAGTCTTCAAATTTTTGGTTCTAAGACATGCTGGTTTCTTCACTATGTTTTCCTTCACCGTTTCAAAGGTAGTGGTTGAAATAATTTACACAAAGTAAAGTGCCTGCTTGGGTTCGAACCCACAGCCTACAATGCGTAAGTTGCACGGACATTAGTACTGGGCCACTGTTCACTTTCAAGTAGACAAAGGCAGAGTTGTTTTTTTTTTTTAATGTGGTATGTTTCCGAGACTGGCCACAGAAAGCAACATAGAGGGAAGAGTGGAAGGGTGTGGGACCATTACCCAGCAGTGAGACAATACAGATTTAAAAAAAGGCCTAAAATGTATGAAGTGGTTTAAAGTGCAAGCAGGTATAAATCTATGTAAGGAGATAAAAAGACATGTGATGAAGGTGTAGATGTGAAATCCAAAAACAGTATCTTTTTTTTAAAGTAATATAGGGTATGTCAAAAAGAAATTGAATGGAGGAACGCTTTATTATTTTTTATTGTTTATGGTACTTTTAATTTCTTATTTTTAGATTTCTTATTAGAAAAATAAATTTAATGGAATATGTTTAGTATAAAACTAATTTAATATAAAAGGAACCTGGTGTGTGGACGGCGGTGGTTGGGTACTGAGTGTACTTTGGGTATATCGCCTGGCGGCAATCTAAAACTAGGCTCACCCTCATCTTCCTGATCCATGGCTCTTTTGTAGCAGAAAACAGAATTATTTACTTACAATTACCATATTATGTATTAGCTAAATGTTGTCTTTTAAAAATATGCATAAATCTGGCTTTTGAATTTTTGCTTTTAGAACATTGGAAAATAATATTGACCATTTTGTTTTATAGGCAGGTAGTTTAGAATCAAGAATGAATAGTTAAAATAATAAAATATAAATGTAACAATAGCATTTTTTGTTTATTGAATACTTAATTTAACATTAAATATTACTTTGAATTATTTTAACTGTTGAACAGTATGAAAGGTTTACTATAAAAATAAGGGAAAAGTTTGTAGGTACATACAATTAGTTAATTATACCTGCAGCCCCTGCAGGGGACCCCCCCTAAGACTGCAGAAGTAGCCAATACGACAGAATGCAGAACGTATCACAAATTAATTAAGCTCTAAGCATACACACCGCAAACCGGAAAAAAACATCCACAAATCAACAACGGCGGCATTTACCCACAAATCACATTTAAATACAGATTTTTCACTTTACTTTAGCCAATGTAAAATCGCAATTTTTCAAGCATAGGTTATATTTATATACTCACGACTTAGGCCAGTATCTCTTCGCCGGTGGTATTGTTTTCTACATAAGATTATATTATTAACACTAATAATTTCACATTTCTACGGTTTAGTATTTTTTTGCTATTTTAAAATTAAATTACAACAAAAAAATCTACAAAAATTTTGATCTCTGACTTTATTTTTATGTTTCAAAATTGACGCACGCACGCGCGTTGCCAATTTTTTAAAGATGCATTCGCAAATAATTTTTTAGTTGGTTGTAAAAATTGTTTAGATTATGTCTGTAAAACCCGTAATCCACGCATTTGGGTTAGCTTTTAATTATTATGATTATTTATCTTATAGCATTTCGCTAAACAGCTTTGACAATAATACTAAAAAAAAAAAAACCGAATGCCCGGTATATTTTGAAAGTTGACTTACAGTACCATGGCTGGCATACAGCGCAGTATCGGAACGTTTTCGTTTTACTTTTAGGCTTTTGGGTTGATTTTACATTGCCGTGGTAATCCAAAATATACCTATCTTCGGGACTCCGCATGTTCTTTGTCTGGTCAATCACATGTAGTGGTAATGAACGTGACGCAGCGAATATTTATAAAAACCAGCCTACTAATTTCATTTTATTTCTATTTTGCTTGGATCATTATGATCAGTGTCGCACTAAGTACATGTGAATGATAGCCTAAGTGCCTTGCCTCGTTAAAACAATTGCTTCGTCGAATCCAAAACTTCACGCCCAGTGAAGTTTTGGATTCGATGCCAATAGGCAGGCCCCTATTAAATGGGACATAACTGGTAAAACCGTAAACCACAACTCGTAAACCTCTGCCCGATTTTCCTGAAGGTGTAGGTCCCTTTCAGGGCAATCGGGATTGACATTATTTATATTCTGGTTGCTTGTTTCATCCACTCTGAAAGTCAACCTGTGAAACAAGGATTTCATCTTTCCATTTTGAGGTGTAGTCATCGAGTAGAATCCAAGCCAACCAAATGGCTCATCAAAAAAACACTCCACTTCATTTTTTTTTAATTTTATTATACAATAAACTTACAATTAATACGCAACTCATACAACAGAGGTTGATTTAAGCATAGTAGCTAAGGTTAGCCTTCTTCTTGGCCTGGACTTCCAGGATAGCGTCCATGAAGTCTTCATGGGTGACGGAAGTGGCGGAGCGACGGAGGGCGATCATACCGGCCTCCACGCACACGGCCTTGCACTGCGCGCCGTTGAAGTCGTCTGTAGAGCGGGATAATTCCTCGAAGTTCACGTCCGGACAGACATTCATTTTTCTGTGGAAGTAGTTAAGATTATTCATTTGAAAGGATGATCACAATTACATGAGGGCTAGTATTTCAAGTATTTCTAGTACATTGGCAATGAGGATTGAAGGGGGTTAACTTAATCAAACATTGTTAATTGTAGTTTTGTTTGATAAATGATTAGAGGCAAAGTGTGTTAGATAGGTTATTATTGTTAGCATTTTTGACAGCAATACCCATTTCGTAAAGTACTGGGCCGACGTTGTAATGCCATCGTGGTTCCAATGCGAGAGTGAGAGACAGAGCTATACATCACTGATAGCACCATCCCTTTTCCGCACTGGAATCATGATGACTTTTATAGTTTACTAATACATCATAATACGGCCCCAGTACGCGGTCGTTAATGTGTCGAGTTTTAGAGAATGTTCCACTGTTTAACAGTCTCTTTCCAAAACTACATGGGAGATTTTGACCGAATGACACAGAAATTGTATTGATAAAACAAGATGGCGACGTTAGTTCCGATTATGGCCACGCGCCAAAATAACCTTGTAGTGTTTTACATTTGAACCATACCTTGAATGGATCTGCATGATCCGCGCCCTTGCCTCCTCGTTGGGGTGAGGGAATTCGATCTTCCTATCCAGTCGTCCAGAACGAAGCAGGGCAGGATCTAGAATGTCTACTCTGTTTGTAGCTGCAATGACCTGAAATTAAAGTTGGAATTTGTAGGACAACAATTATTACTGAGATTGATTTGTTACTAAATAGTCCACAATTTTGGTTTCCTGGTTGTGTTTTGCTTTAATCATAAATTATCATAACCCTTCATCTGTGTCACTCGCCCGCTCTGTGCGAGTACATAGATCACCGCATCTGTGTCCGTATGAGAGAGATAGATAGTTTATATAGAAAAAAATTACTATGACAGAGATTAACCGCCCGCTCCAGGCGAAACACAGACGCGGTAATCTGTGTATCCGCCCGGAGCGGACGAGTGACATAGATGAGCTAATAATTATCTAAAATGAATATGTATTTTGTTATACTAGGGTACACCTAGGCTTATGGTCTGTTCCAAAAGTATCAGATGAAAATGTAAACAAGTGGATCAGCAGGTTAATTGCGCTACGCGCTATCAGTAGCAATGGATTAGCAATATCCTTCAAAATTATTCAGATTGTGAATGACTACATTTTCGCCATAAAGCGAACTACACTTCGTGTGCTACTGTTGTACAGAGAGATGTAGAGCGGTGTGCCAGAGAGCGTGCAAATAGGATTTGTTTACACTTTCATTAGATAGGATTGGAACAGACATTAAGGGTTTATAGGAACAAAACCAATCTTATAAGTACCTTAATATCAGCAGTGGAACTGAATCCATCAAGCTGATTCAGGAGCTCCAACATGGTACGCTGCACCTCTCTGTCTCCAGCCTTCTCAGAGTCGAAACGTTTAGTACCAATAGCATCGAGCTCGTCAATGAAGATGATTGCTGGGGCCTTTTCCTTGGCTAGGGCGAAGGCGTCACGGACGAGTTTCGCGCCGTCACCTGAAATTAGGAATGTTTTCTCATTAGATATCAAAAAAAGTTAAGAATCATGTATTGAATCTCTGGTAACAGGTTGCATGACGACGTCTCTGGAACCCTGTATTGTGTTGTTGTTTACATAAAACATGTGCCAAAAAAACATATTTTCTTTCATTTGGTATGAAACCTACCTACTGTAATAATAGAGAAGGGCACTTACCAATGAACATTTGCACAAGTTGTGGTCCAGCCAGCTTCAAGAAGGTAGACTTGGTCTGTGCAGCACATGCTCTTGCCAGCAACGTCTTGCCTGTACCAGGGGGACCATACAACAGCACACCCTTAGGCGGATGGATGCCAAGATTCACGAACTTCTCTTTATGTGTCATTGGGAGCACCACCGCTTCAATTAGCTCCTAGAGAAGAAAATATATGTATTAGTTATAATAATTGTAGGTAAACGGGTGAAAGTAATCTTATACACATTATTTTATGTATTTATTTTATAGTCCTACATTGTTGAGCAGTGCACTGCAATATTGGGATACAAAATTCAGTGCATATGTTTATAGTTCAACCCTTGTCTATTATAAATCCTATGATTAACAGCCAGTATTATGCTGAGATAGGCCTTGTACAGCGGGGTAATTGTGTAACACACTATCAGTAGCAATGGGTTTCATTTTGATAGTTCAAAAACATTAATTGCATTATTTAAGTAGTTCAGCAGACACATTTTTCGAACACATGAAGCAATGGATTAGCAATATCCTTCAAAATGATTCAAATTGAGAGTAATAGTGTGTTATGCAGTGTTGGGCACAATTGAATTAATTTTTTAATTGTAGAGGCCAACAATTACAATTTTTATTTCAACTAAATTAATTGCAATTAAATTAATTCAATTATTTTTTAATTGTGAAATATAATTAAAATCAATTGCAATTAAATCTGTTAATTGTGGTTTACAATGAATTCAATTGCAATTAAAATTTTATTTACAATTAAATTAATTGTTTTAAACAATTAATATTTAATTTAACTACGTATTTGATTAAAGTAAATATGGCAGGAGTAGTGTTGTAAAAATACCGTATAATACCAAAAGGCTATGTATTAAACAGGTATTTTATTAACTTACGGTATTTTATATTTTCATTCACTTTTTAAGATCCCATTATTACGAAGAGTTCTAGTTTAATAAATAAAATATATTTTAACTATCGATTGTATTCTATATTTTAGAATGACTAATTTTAATTTAATGATTACTTTCATTTATTTATTTATTTGCAAACATGGGTAAGAAATACATAGATATTTTATTATTATTTATTTACTTAGTAATTAAACTTCACACATATTATTACAGTATTATATTTCCGTCTATTTTCATCATTATCATCATCATCATCATCATCATCGTGATCGTGATCTTGATCGTGATCGCCATCGTCATCGTGATCGTCATCGTCATCGTCATTATCATCATCGTCATCGTCATCATCGTCATCTTCATCGTCATCGTCATCGTGATCGTGATCGTCATCGTCATCGTGATCGTCATCGTGATCGTTATCGTGATCGTCATCGTCATCGTCATCGTCATCGTCATCGTCATCGTCATCGTCGTCATCGTCATCGTCATCGTCATCTTCATCGTCATCGTCATCGTCATCGTGATCGTCATCGTCATTGTCATCGTCATCTTCATCGTCATCGTCATCGTCATCGTCATCGTCATCGTCATCGTCATCCTCATCGTCATCATTATCAATTATCAATCCTGAATTATTCTAGTTAGGTACCTGTGCTACACTTTTACGTAATGTTCTGGCTTAAATCCAGGCTTTACATACCTACCTTTGAAAATATTAAGGAGAATGCTCTTGTATTGTTTGCATTATGTTTTTCAGTTAATGACATTTATTAATTGTTAACTGTAATTGTAAACGTGTATCAAACAATTAACAATTAATCAATTGTAATTGCAAATTTTTACAAGCACAAATAATTTAATTGTAATTGCAAAGTTTTGCAAGCACAATTAATTAATTGTTAATTGCGATACGTTACAATTACAATTAATTATTTTAGTTGTTAGTTGCAACTGAATTTGGCAATTTAATTGTTAGTTGTTAATTGCTTTCACAATTATTTTTTGCTCCACTCTGGTGTTATGCAATTAAGGTGCAGGTCAAATATTTTTTTTTTTTTGTTTTCAATGTAAATTTGTTAGTTATAAATGCTCCTCTTTTTACTATTTTTATTTATTTTTTCTTTATTTGACAATCTTCAAACCACATGACTAAACACAACAAAGCTGCAAAATATCTGCGAGGCAAACTAACCTGTATCTGTTTGTCCAAACCACCAATATCTGAATACTGCTCAGTTGGTCTCTCGTCCACCTCCATGGCCTTGACCCTCGCGTCGTACTCGGCGGGCAAAGTCTCCAGTATCAAGTAAGAATCCTTGTTCACACCCACTAGGTCACCAGGCTTCAGTTTCTCAGCGTCAACTAAGCCAATGACTGGCAAAAAGTACGTCTGACGGGTGGAAGTCTTGATGACCGCGCATTTTCCCTTACGCTGCGAGTCCAGGTCCACCACAGCACCGTCTTCCTCTTCTTCTTGAGGGTCCACATCCAACAATTCTATGACATTCGATACGAGGTAAGGTAATGTTTTGTTCACTTTGATTTTCTCTGTGTTCTCCTTTATTTTGTCGTTCTGGGCCTGCAGTTCATGTGAGATCCTCATAACTTCACTCTTCATGATTTTAATCTCATTGTCTAGGAGTCTCGTACGGCTGATGATTTCGTCTGTCGGCATGCGGAGAAC
The DNA here is from genome assembly GCA_949629135.1 of Eremobia ochroleuca. Taxonomy (NCBI): domain Eukaryota; kingdom Metazoa; phylum Arthropoda; class Insecta; order Lepidoptera; family Noctuidae; genus Eremobia; species Eremobia ochroleuca. Next base: position 2,271,395 of record OX451403.1, on the reverse strand, counting down.
TTCCTCGCTAAGTGCCTCCTCGCCATCTTCCCAAATAGATTTATCTTCTAATGTTGTAGCCATTTTCAGATTTATCCTCAATGACTTGGAAGAGAATCAGAAATAATGCCGAAGTGATGCAAAACAAAATTGTTCAAAATCTTGGAGTCACCAAAATGAATTGTCATTCTGTCAATTCTGGTTTTAGGGATGAGACACAGACAGAGACAGCACCACAGAATATACCACTAGACCTTTTTCATCAAAATCTTGTCAATTATTTTTATGGAAAAGCGTAGTTCCATCGAAGTTATGGTTGCTGCAATAGTGGTAGCGATAGCCCCACTGACCCGTATTATACATATACGAGTAGGTACGCTGTGTAGTCAGTTTGTTTGTCAGTGGATAGCACCGACATTTTCTTCTATCAGCAACAGAACCAACAAAAAGCTACCAATAGACCGTAGAGAAGGTAAGTCAATGGTGTATTTTTCTTTTTATTTTGTTTACGTCTTGTTTCATGTAGTCTGTGGTTTCATGTGACATTGACAACTGACAAGACAAGAATGAGTGACAATCATTTCGATTTTTGAATCAAAGTATTTTTTTTGAGTTGATGTAGCAAAACGTTTCGAAACCTGGTGCTGCGTTAAAATATTTGGGTAGTTTTGGTTTATAGCTGTAAAATACTTCGAAATCATTTCAAAAATGGCCTTTTCAACGTTACTTCGCCCGTCAGGTAACTAAACAGTTGTATTGATTGTGTTGCTATTACATAACCGTAGCTGTTTCAAGCCTTTTACTCACACTTCAGGCTTAGGTATAATAGTGCTTCTTGTCACAGCACCTACGTGTAAAGAGTATAATAATAAAAAAAAAATTGACGAATGTTCTCAGCTAGATTGGGTTAGGTTAGGTTAGATACAGAGAACCATCCAGATTCATAACTATTTGGTTGTTTTTTAAACTACAAGTTAGGCCTCCAGCCAAGAACAGGGCTGCCAAGCTGCTGTAAGGCAGCCTCTTGAATTTGCATCTACCTATGTTCAGTTGCAGATTAAAAATGCTTACCACTATGATGGTTATAATTGCTTGTACATTTCTGTTTTATTAGATTGCTTAATTGAAAAATTACAAACCATGGATTTTTTTAATTATTGCCACCAAAGAACTGGTTTGCTCGCTAACATTAATTCAAACCAGTTTCAAATTACCAAACCATACACATTCTGATTTATAATATACGAAAACTGAAGAGTTTGTTTGCTTGAACATGGCAATCTCTGGAACTACCAGTCAGCATTGAAAAATTCTTTTTGTATTTAATAGCCTAATTTAAAATCCCTTGAGAGCCTAGCAAAAAGAATAAAAGTCAGAAATAATGCAAAGTGAAAATGTAGTAATAGCACAGGCAGGTGATGTAATAATAATAATTCATTTATTCATCAAGCAACAAGGCCTCATTAATACACAAAAATACACTAAACTTAAATATAACAAATAAACTGAATACATTACATTATAATAGGTACAACACAAAACAATAACCACAAAAACATTTATATTGCTTCGCTTATGCATCGTAGCATAAAAGCAGTCGACGCTAGCGACGGCGAACATGCCCGAGGCACTACAATGTCACGGCAGCCCCATAAGCGCTCTGAATGCGTTGTTATATTGGATGCGGAGGGCTTCGTATAATTTTTGAGTGTGATTTACCCACAGGCTGCACGTGTACAGAGAGGTACAATAAGCCCTGAAAAGGGTCTCCTTGACCGACCCTGAACAACGTGCAAACCTGCGAGCTATCATGTTACCTCTTACAGCCAAGGCCCTCCGCAACGTCTCGATATCAGCATCATCTTTGAGACTGGCTGTGTAATGCAAAACCCAGTCTTACCAAGGGGTATTGTATTACCCAGTAACTGGGCTGTGGAGGTCATAGATAGATAGGCAGTTGCTCCATGTGAAATACTGGTATTCAGCTGAATCATGATGTTACGTGATGATGATGAGGTGACGCGATGCGATGGGGTGGGTCGGAGGAACTAGACATTTCACGTGGATGAAGTCACAGGCCAAAGCTAGTTATGAAAATCCTTTAAAACAAAAAAAAAAAAAAAAAAAATATAATATCACATTTTAAAAAGTAACCAGTTTTATAAGAGTTGACAATCAAATACATCAGCCCACCGCAGTCCACTGCTGGTTGTAGGCCTCTCCATTCGCACACCATTCATCTCGATTCTCGACAACTTAATTACTTTTTAATGTACAAAGTGATTAAGAACCCGAGGGGCAATTCTCGTAATATTAAGAACGTTCACAGTCTGATCTCAGTCTCAATCTGTCAAAAATACCTCTAATTTCCCTAAATTTTTGACATTGATTATCGCTGAGTTTTTGCCTAGATTTTTAATGTTTTTAACTATGGGAAATGGCCTTCTGTTTGCTGTGATTGCATTGAGAAGCTAGAGAATATGGAATATTTTGTGAATGATTCATTTAAACTTAACATAATATGGTCTGTGAAAATCAGTAGCTTAGTAATTGTTTTTATTAAATTTAATCATTATTATTATGTCTATAATTTATATGGTGTACACAATAAAGAGTATTCTATTCTATTCTTTAAAAAGTCATAATAAAACAGAAGCATGATTTAAATTACAGTATGTGGAAGTCAGATGCAACAAATAATGAAGCTAGCAACAAAGGCATCCCTACAGCGACCCGTGGCTAGCATGCTGCCAACCAGTACACACATTGTCAAGGAACTGAACAGCACGCCAATCATTAACTCTGTAAGTTAATTATATTATTTGCCTTGGGATTGGAAATGCACAATTCCTCGTTATGCCACGTCCTAACCAAAGCGAAGTTTTCATTTGTTTCGCCGATTCCGAAGTTGTTTTCGCGCCGACAGATGGCGTCTTCCGACAGGGTAATTCCGTAACACACTATCAGTAGAAATGGGTTTCATTTTGACAGTTCAACAACATTCATAACGTTGTTTTCACAATATCCTTCAGAATGATTCCGATTGATAGTGGGTTACTCAATAAGGTTGCAGTTTTCGAGTGGCGGCACATGAACGCGACGATCGCGTGTTCGCGCGACTGGTTAGGACGCGGCGTTAAGGTTTAGAAAGCTGTACTGGTTAGGGCCCCTTCCCACGGCAAAATCCCATTTTTTACAGGATCCCGTTTAGTAGTGTACGTGTTTAAATATACATATTCACAAAAGCATCCTGTTTTCCGGATACTGCAAACCGGATGCTTGGTACATTTAAACACGTACACTACTAAACGGGATCCCGCAAAAAACCGTACCTGCAAAATATGGGATCTTGCCGTGGGAAAGAGCCCTTATTCAGCTCTTGTCTGTGATTTTGTGAAGTAGCAACAAAGAGAAATTAATATTTTTGGTTCTGCGGTTTATAACTTTCATTTTTTCAAAATTATCAGTAGTAGGCCAATTCTCGTAATTAAAGACGTTCAAAATCTAGTCGCAATCTAACCTTAGCGACAATGAATGCCAAAAGCTTGTCAAAAATGTCGGGAAATTAGAGGTATTCTTGACAGACTGAGACTAGAATGCGAATGTTCCTAAAAATACGGGAATTGCCCCTCTGACCTCGGGTAGTATTTAGCTTGGACCCTGTACCCAATACCGGTGGGCTACTATCGCTGCCTCCCACGGTAGTTGTTGTAAGCCACAAACTGAAATTTTACAGGAGAGCGTTTCAAAGATACTATTGGCAATAAAAACTGCACTTCTCAATTATTTTTCATAAAATTCAGTATGTGAATATAGTTAGTAATAAAGTATTACTAAATAGTAGAATTATTAGTATGTGAATATAGTAAGTAATAAAGTATTACTAATTATATTCAAATACTGAATTGTGTGCCTTACAACAACAACCAACTTACGTGGGAGACATCGCTATATTTTATATTTTCAAATGTTTTTACTATGTTTTATTCAAATAAATTTGTAAGTGTAAGAAAGGAAATAGTAATAAAAACTTTATTTCACACAGTCTAATTATAATAGTATTAACATTCCTTACCATCAAAATTTTAATATAATAGCAACATTATTTCGATAAATTTTCTTTTTTTTTTAGCCTACATTGTGTTCCTCTGCTGGGTAAAGTCCTCCCCTTGATTCATCCAAACCTCCCTGTCTTGTGCGATCTCTGGTCATGTTGGCTCTGCAAGTTTTATCACATTGTCGCACCATTGTATTAATTTTTCATATTTCTTTTTCAATTTCGATGACAATACTAAAGATGAAAAATGTGGGATTTTCAGGTGCGTTCGTTCCGTACGTCGGCTGTAATGCAGGGCACGTCTCACGACCACTCCAAGTTGTGGGTGATTGAGAGGGGTGTGTCAGTCCTACTGGTACCCCTGGTACCTCTGGGCCTGCTTTTCCCAAACAAGCTGTTGGACGCGACCCTCGCTATCCTCATCTGCGCGCATTCTTTCTGGTGAATATACATTTGAATATAATTTTAACTTAACTGTTGGTCCCGATTGTCATTCGTGGATCTTCGACAGACATTACCTCGCCTCCTCTACAGGAGTGGGCGAGGACCACCACGCAGGCGCAGTGCGAGTTGGTAGATGTCATATGTCTTCGAAATTTTAGGTTCTATGAGTTTTGGTTTTCTCACGATGTTTTCCTTTACGGTTTTGAGAGCAGTGGTGGTGAAATTATTTACACAAACTAAAGCGCCTGTCGCTGTAAACAAAACCTGTTCAGGTTAAATTCTTACGCAATCACTCACAAAAACTTTATATCTTACCACTTTATCTAAGAATTATTATTTGAATATCATTATTAAATTGTAATTGAAAAAATATCCTGGAAAATTTGAGGTTATGAAATGAAAAACCTCTTGGTGAATTAAGATAAAAACTATTAGGTATGTACACCAACAATATTAAAATTAGAATGAAGGGTTTATTTAAATAATTAAATTAAGTGTCTCAAGTAAGTGGGACTACAAATTGGCATCAACATTCGACAGACATGTTTACTTTATGTCAGATACTTTTGGAACAGATCATACTTACTCCATGAAAGTAGTGGCTAAGTCGGCATCTGCTAACTCCTGCGGAGAATACAGACATGGATGGCTTATTATAACTTACCCACAATCCTGTGCGTCGTTTCCCATTCCTTTTCCTATCCATCATTTTTCCCACTCCTCAGGGGTATGGAAGCTATGGTCGTGGAGTATGTTCGTGTGCTCCTGTTTGGACCCTTCGTTCCTAAAGTAGCGATGGGAATCATTTACTTCCTATCCGTGACCATGCTAGGAGGCCTGTTCTACCTCGTCTTCAATGATATCGGCCTATGCAGAGCTTTCTGGAGGATTTGGAGGAACATGAAAAAACCCAAACATACAAAGAAGGGAGAGAGGGACAGGAGATGCCCTTAGATCAAGGTTTTTTTGTCGGTTTTTGGTAGTGGCATAGAGTAATCTATACATATAATAAAGTAGTTACGAAGTTTTGTCTGTTTGTCTGAATGTGTTCCGGATTGGCGCAAAAACGGTTGAACGGATTTGGCTGAAATTTGGCACAAAGATAGTTTTTAACCTGGATTAACACATAGGGTACTTTTTATTCCGGTAGTACGTTCCTGTGGGAAGCCGCGGACAACAGCAAGTAAGTGCGTAATACGGCTGTATTCCACGAAGGAGTAGGCACAGGCTATAAGTACACACATAGAAAGAAAATACGTTTATTTGCGATAAACATGACGCAGAGAAAGAACAGAAACACAAACTTATTATTATTTTTTTGTGTTTCTGTTAATTTCATCAGCATAGATATTCACAATCATCCGACACGCTATCGTATCGAAAATTACACATTTCGATAATCCCACCCTAACTGCGTAACACCACCGATCTCAATCTGAATCATTTTGAAGGATATTGCTGATCCATTACTTCATATGTCCGAAAAATGTATCTGCTCAACAACGTAAATAACGCAATGAATGTTGTTGAATTGTCAAAGTTAAACCCATTGCTACTGATAGTGCGTTACGCAATTACTCGCTGATGTACCTTGCCCTCGACAGCAAACAGCTGTCGGAAGAATAGTGGTCGTCTATCTACACTAACATTATAAAGAGGAAAGATTTGATTGTTTGTTTGTATTGAATAGGCTCCGCAACTACTGGACCGATTTGAAAAATTGTTTTACCATTAGAAGCTGACATTATCCCTGATGCACATCGGCTACTTTTTACGGCGGGAAAATGCTTCATTCCTACGGGAAAACGGGTAATAGGATTTAAACGGCGGGAATTCCGAATTCTACGCAAACGAAGTTGTTTCATATAAACTGACAAAATGTTCGGGTTGTGGACTTGTGAAAAGCGTTTAGAGGACTCCCATGATAAGAATGATTGATGTTCGATACGTTACGGAAGTGTATCGAATGGTTGTGAATAGCTATGCAGTTATACATACATATTTATATCACACGGAGGCATGCCTTTTGCTTTAACCGTTAACTGCAACGTGATGTAAATTTGCATCAACCAATCCAAAGCCATATTTTCGTTTCCACAGAGCACGGGGATTCCCCAATTGTTAGAGATATTCAATTCATTTTGTTCGCAGTAGATTCGTTCTGATTACATAAAGATGTAAATTTCCACCAGGCCATTTAAAAAATAAAAAGTATTTTTATGAATATATTTAAAAAAAAAAAATTCCTTACTATAGAGCTAATGTTGCGTCCAAATAAATTTAATTTCCTTAAAAAGTAAAAATCATGCAATTGAGGGTTAAACCGGGCAAAAATCTGAACTTCTGGCTGCTATTGAGGAATTCGTGATGGATAAATCCAATAACACTAGGCACTTTATTTATTTGAAGTATGAGTTTAGAAAATCAGTACCTGTTTTCTTTGTTATTCATGTTTGGATATCGATACCCAACACAAATTTTGAGTTTCGCTAGCTAGTTTAATTTGACCCAGTAGTGCTAGTTAAATATAAGGGGGCTCGTGGAATTGTGGCTAAATGATAACATCTGCACAGGTCGATCGAAGGGCTAAGTTATGCTTGACGCGGTCGGGTCGCGGATAGGTGAACATCTATCGTCATCATATCGAGACCCGTGCCTCGGAAAAAACGTTACGCTCGATTCTTGGCAACTCTCATCCAGCTGTTACCAGCCACCCAGCGAAGATCATCGCTCCACCTAGCCTGAGGGCGTCCTACCCATAGACAATAGAGGATGGACTGCGCGATCCACTCAGAAAATTGTCCACTTTGTTAGAAAGGGACAGTGCGATGCTACTCCCCTGCTGTCTCTCTCTGTAGGCTTGTAGTTATGATCCGCACCTGCAGAGTTGTGACGTGGACCAATCACAATTTTAGAAAGAGATAACAACAGGGGAGTATCCGATAGCCGTCTCTCTCACATGTTTTCTGACCATATTTTAGTTACCGCTAGGATAGGGATTGCACAGTCCATCCTCTATGTCTATGGTCCTACCTTACGTTTGCGGTCTCCATTCAAGAGCACGTCTACCCCGACGGTCATCGGTTCTACGGCTAATTTGGTCGGCTTATTGACACTTCAGCTCGCTATTCTGTAAGCTATGTCGACAACTTTATACTCTCTGCCGGATCACCTCATCCCGGATTCTATCCCTCAGAGAGACTCCAAGCATAGGTCGTTCCATAGCTCATATAATTAACTAATTGTGTGCATTTCTCTTGCAGGGGACTGGAAGCGATCGCCATCGATTACGTTCGCGCCAGTGTTGTGGGGCCCATTCTACCTAAAATTGCCCTCGGGCTTGTGTACCTAATCACCATAGCAACCCTCGGTGGTCTGTTCTACATCATCAGCCACGACGTCGGTCTTGCCAACACTATCAGACAGATCTGGGCTATCAAGGCTGACCGCCAAAAATAAATTCGCTTACATTGGTATTGATATCAATAACTACGCTAGTTAGTTAATAAATAGTATTACTGTAAAGTAACCACGGTTATGACACATAGAGTTTTATAAAAAGTTTATTTCCGTTGTTTCTGGTCACTCTCTGTCACAGTCTATTCCTAAAACTTCATGTGTCAGTGTCAGATGTATCTGCCTGTATCAACAATAGTTTATATTACGCAGGGGTTGCGAGCAATTTTAATTATTTTCGGTCATGATTCAAGGTTATTTTTAGTATGACCGCTGAGCAGTCAGGAAATAATTCTGCTATCAAACGCGACTTGATCATTAATTTCATGATAAAAGGTTTCTTTTGAACTTTGCAAATCAATGTTTGATACTAATTCTGAATTCGCAGAGTTCTTGATTGTTGGGTAGTCTGTGAAAGTATTGGTTAGGTACTTAAAACCACAATATTTGAAATTTCGTTGTTTTAACGAGTATTTTTTTTTTATTGTTTACCGTTGAATTTGTTCTTATACATTTGTGATTTTATGCACCTTCTGCAGGTTAATTTATTTTTTAGAATAAATGATAGTTGAAAAATGCTTAGTTTTATTTGTGACTTTTGCGTACATAGTTACATAAAACATTACATAAATTATCAGCTGTAAAGTTACGTATTTAAAACATCGTTATGTTTCTGTCAATCGGTTGAAGTTGGCAGAGATAGAATGATGCTTTAAATGTTTAGCGCAATTTAGCGCTAAACACATTTAGCAATCTGTGAATGTGTGTGTGTGGTACGCAATTACCCTGCTACCTTTCATCCAAATCCGTTCAGCTGTTTTAGCGTGAAAGCGTATAAAACAAATTCACTTTCACATTTATAATATTAGTTAGTATACTTACCCTTTTAAATCTGGGGAACGGAATATTTCATCCCGGGTTATATGTGGAGCGTCTTCCCAACTTGAAAATATGCTGTCAATTATTGCTGTGGCCACGGACTAGAAAAAAAAGAAGGACTCCGCGCCACGCATATCGAAAGTGAAGCACAGTAAGGGTGGCCGGACCGTTTGTACAAACGTGCTTCACGCACACATTTACATGACAGAAAGCCGGCCGGCCGCCATTACGCGACAAGACAGCGACTTTGTAGGTACTATTGACGTGAAGTAATAAAATAAAATAATGTCATCTTGTGTTGTGAAAAGGTGTAAAAATAATTCTACATATCAGAAAGTGTCAAGGAATAACATATCACAAGTAAGGCACAATTTTACTTGTTGATTTATTGTATTTTTGACATTTTAAAATCATTACTATTGGAACACAAAATCTCAACAGAATTATAAGTGTTGTCAGAAAATAAATGGGTAATTTTCCCGAGAGATTGGGTAATTATTTTTTTTTTGTGTTCTTTGTATTTTTTGTAAGTATTGACGATGAATATTTTTATAGATTTCCTACAACAAATCAACCATGGAGCAGTGACTGGATAAAAATAATAAGAAACTTTTTCACTAATCCGGAAGCAGACAGTAACCAACCAGGCTAGTTGGAGAGTTTACACGTGAGCAAGCCACATAAAACTGGCCGTGTGAGAAATAGTCTTGCCGCAAATAAACTCCAACAAATTTCAGGGTTTGTCCCTGTGACTTAGATGTTAGTAGTCATCGCGAAACAAACCTTAGTTGGGAACTGCAATCTTTTTAATTCAAATGATCCATTTAGTATTTTAAACACAAAATTTGAAGATCCTAACATCAAAACTGACGGACTTTCACATAAACTTCCATCCCCTATTTTACCCCTGTAGGGGTGAAATTCCCAAAAATCCTTTCTTAGTGGATGCCCACGTCATAATAAATATCTCTGTGCTAAATTTCAGCGCAATCTTCAGCGGTTTGATATATAATATATAATAATAATAGAAGATTTAGGTACGGTTTTCTGTAAAGGGTTTGTATCATCAATTCGCGATGGTTCTTAGATTGGAACGGATTCTAATACTTCTTCGATCGATAAAGAAAGCAGTGCAGGTTATTGACTGTTTGTATGTGTTGTGAAGTTTCTGATTAAATGATTTTAATAAATATTTAACGTTTATTTTCTACAGAACGTTAAATAGTTTTCTTATTATACATAGGTAAAATCTTTACACCTTGCGTGTTTTAGGTAAGTAAGCTTTAATAACCCCCCCCCCCCCCCATCTTCCTTATAGGTAATTCAAGACAATCAATTGCATTACGTATTCTACAGCAGCGTTTTCTTAGTCATCCATGCAAATGAATTACTTAATTTTGAGTTTCAAATAGTATACATATGTTTGTAATTTCAATTTATTCATTTATTCTAATAAAGAATAAACTGTCAAAATATTTAAAAAATGAGTAAATTTCCATTCATCTGGTATCCCTCAAATCACGCACACATAGATCGGTACGGTGCTTCACTTTCGATATGCGTAGCGCGGAGTCCTTCTTTTTTTTCTAGTCCGTGGCTGTGGCGCTACTGGTGGTGTTAGCAAACGTGTAAGCCATCAAAGGATTCGAGAAGTTTCCTGAAAAAGAACAACGATTTTTAACAGAAATAGTCCATTATTGTATATTTTTTGGAATAGGAAACCATTTGCGTAAAAAAACAGTTACACTGCTACAACGGTCTTTGTGCGCTCGAATGATGTTGACAGGGGGCGCTGTTGGTAAACTTTTGTGCAATTGTTTTGTGAAATGTATTGAAAAGGCAAGATGGCGGCGTTCGTTCCGCAGGGTGATTGCGTTACACACTATCAGTAGCAATGAGATTCATTTGTCAGTTGAACAACATTCATTGCGTCATTTACGTAGTTGAGCAGACACATTTTTCGAACATATGGAGCAATTATCATTATTATTTTATTATTATGATTATTAGAATAAAACTCCCTTGGTATAGTCGATCTCGTATGTGCTTTACCACGTTTGATAAATCACAGTAAATTGAATCTAATCATTAATTACTTTGCAAACATGAGTAATTTAGTATATACATGTTTTATTATAATAGTCCAACATGGTGTAGGTACCTACCGTCCCATGGGCGTGCTAATCATATTTAATTGAAACTTCATTACCTCTGATTTTGCATCACTGTTTAAAGCACAATGGTCTTTATTGTCGTTGCAATAAGGTTGCTGTTGGGTTGCTGTCACTCGCAAGTCCGTCAAAATCATAGTGATCTTTATTATCGTCTATAATAAGGTTGCTATTGGGTTGCTGCTGTCACAGAAAAAACAAGTGTGAAAGGACTGTAATATTGAAACTATCTGTCACGTAGACAAAATACCTTGTCGTTTAGCGACATGCATGTGACATTAAACCCGAGTGTGATAAAGCAATTACGAAGCCGACTATATCTAACCTTACAATAGAAATTAATAATTTAAGAAACCGTGGAGGTAACTTACTGTAGCAGCGCAACTGTATCTGTGTTGTGCCAAACACTGAGCTATCATAATTTTTGCAAACGCTGCCAACTCACTGTCCCAGAACTGTAATTTTTCCAAAAGCCTTTATAATATAAAGCATTGTATTTTTGACACCTTATTAAGTAACTGCACCGCAACGCAACTTATAGCTGTTGCGTTGCGGTGCTCGGTAGGTGTTGCGTTCGCACCGTAAGGACACTCGTAAGGGGCGAAGGGTGTTGTGGTATGATTCTGGCCACTCAGGCGCAATTTGAAGTCATGGCATACCACGGATATTTGCGTATAGTCCCAGTCGCCCCCACATGGATTGCCACCAGGTGGCAATCGGGAAAAAAAATCCTAGTTGCCACCGGGTGGCGATTGGGACCTTATTGCCCCCACTTCAAATCGCTGTACATTACGGCGTGGATCGCCAAACCCCCTCATCGCTATCTGTCTTACGGCCGCGATGAGCGGGTTGGCGGTCACATTTCCAATGTGGTTTTAGTATTAGTTAAGTGATATTTTTAGGGACACAGAAATATTTTCTGTGATACGAATTTACACCAGGTTTTTATGATTACGTATAATATTAAGTGATTAAAAGCAACTAAAATGAAGAAATCTTGTTTGTATGTCCCTAAAATTATCACTTAACTACTAATAAAATCACACTGGAAATGTGACCGCCAACCACTTCATCGCGGCCGTAAGACAGGTAGCGATGAGGGGGTTTGGCGATCCACGCCGTAATGTACAGCGATTTGAAGTGGGGGCAATAAGGTTCCAGTCGCCACCCGGTGGCTACAGGAATTTTTTTTCCCGATTGCCACCTGGTGGCAATCCATGTGGGGGCGACGGATATTTGTACGTGGAACGCCGCAGCGCCACGCGCCGTAGCCGCACCGCATCGTGTCATCGTGTGGACCTAAGTGCACAACCAACACAGACGCGAAATCACGCCTGAACAGTATTTTTGTTTGTACTTACTACTTTCTTCATTCCATAAGCTCGTGCCAACTCTCGCAGGTCCTGCCCTATGGCCTCACCCTTGGCTACGTGAATCCTCATACTGTAATGTAAAATTTATTGGAACTCGCAACGATATTAATCAGGAAAGAACAACAGAAAGGAATTTCAGGGTACGTTTTATAGTGGCATAACAGAGCATAGGTAATAAGCCTAAAATGTTCTTACTGCCGGGACACGACCTCCTCTCTGGAGGTGAGCCACCACGCGGGCCCAGTGCGGGTTGGTAGATGTCACATATCTTCGATTTTTTGTTTCAATGACATGCCGGTTTCCTCACGATGTTTTCCTTCACCGTTGTTGAGCAGTGCTGATGAATTTATTTACATACTAGCTACACCCCGCGGTTTCACCAGCATAAGTCTCAATCCCGTAGGAATATCGGGATAAAAAGTGCACACACGCGCTTAACTTGTGGTTTACAAGTGTACAGACACGCTGTCAATGAATGTTTGTGTAAGCGCGGCGGGAGCTCTCGGTACCGTCCGAGACAGTGGCGAAGTCGGAAATGGGTGTGTGTGTGTGTGCTGACGCTACTTGTCTTCACGCACACATTCACAGCGTGTAAGTACACGTTGTTATCGCCTGAAGCGACGCACCTTTTACTTATGGTAACCAAGAGTACAGTCGTGAATGTGTGCGTGAAGACAAGTAGCGTCATCTCATAACACACACTTTTCCGACGTCGACATTGTCTGGAACTGTACCGAGAGCTCCCGCCGCGCTTACACAAACAGTCATTCACAGCGTGTCTGTACACTTGTAAACCACAAGTTAAGCGCGTGTCGCTTCGTGAGATAAAAATACTGTATTAGAAAGACATAGTAATTATTACATGATATAAGTTTTAGTATAATAAGTCACTTTTAAAACTCTTCTCATGATCAAATTGCTGAAATTGTGGTCAAACCTATACAAATATAATCACGATATGTTTTTTTGCAACACAATAATAATAATCACTATGTTTTTCCCAGGCAAGTAACGCACAATTGTATTAGTATTTTATTACAAAAAATACGACGGTATAGAAAACTATTGTGTAACTGAAAGATTTTTTTGATTTATTACATACACATACCATAGCCTACTTAAATACGGTTTCAAAACCAGCGCTGGAGCCGTCTCGCATAGGGGCGTAGCATTACGCTGAGCTATGGCCGTTTTGCGCGGATGTGACGCATATTCCAAAACTTGTTCTTTTTATGTTTGTGTTCATCATCGGCGTCATGTTTACCGCAAAGAATGATTTCCTTTCTGTCTTCACTTATAAAATAGCGTCATTCCATAACCAATAATTATTCCTCATAAATTCTTTCAATGGTCGGTAAATAAAACTTCGGTAAATATTAAAATAATAAAATTTAATTTCACAATAAAATATTTATTATTTATAACAAAAATAAATAATTAAACTACTTACTAAGGGGGCTTACAGACGAACGACACTTTGTCTGTGAGCTCCCTAATTGAAAAACTACTTATTTATTTTGTGTCAGTATTGTTACTACCTATGTAATAAATTGCCTAACTAAAATAATAATGTATAATTTAATTATATTATACAACAGCTTTCTATTTCTCTGAGCCCACATTCGCCCAGACGTGAATATATCGCACACTGGATTTTCAACTCTCGGTGTTGCGCCGAGCATTCAGAATTCAACAGAGCGCATCCCAGCGCGTTGAAAAAATACACTGTTGGGTTTTCAACTCTCGGCGCTCAACAGTGCGTTGAAAATCCAGTGCGCGAATTAAAATAGCCGCGAGAAAAACGCGTCCGCGCAAACCTACGCTGATTGTACAGACGCCAGCACATCATGCTACCCGAAACAGTCAAATTTTCCCAATCAACTTTGAACCTTATACTTTGGCGATAAAGTTGAAAATCTATTCATTTCAGAGATTGTAGTAGCTTGATGTGCTGGCGTCTGTACATTTGCCATAAAGTTAAACAGCAAAGTTGTTCGAGAAATACTTAACATACATACATATTTGACTATAGTGTTCAAGCCATACTGAAAATACTGCTGAATCTTGCAGTCTTACCGGGTAATTGCGTAACAAACGAACAGTAGCAATGTCTTTCATTTTGACAGTTCAACAACATTCATTGGGTTTTTTTATGTTGGTGAGCGGACACATTTTCGAACATATGAAGCAATGGATTAGCAATATCCTTCAAAATGATTCAGATTGTGATTTATAGTGTTACGCAATTAGGGTACAGCCGGTCGATTCTGGAAAAATCTCACCGTGATAACTAAGGTGAAGTGAGCTGAAAGTGAGGTGTGAGTCATGCTGATGCTAGGGATTGACACTATTGACGACTCACTCCACGCTCACTTCACCCAAGTTTTCACGGTGAGATGGTTACAGAATCGCACGGCAGGCCATACATATAATATTGCTGGCAACCTGTAATGTTGCAGACACAGCAATAAAAACAATGGCTGTACAGCACAACAATAAAAATACCTGAAACTACTTTCAGCGCATATTCCGTTACAGTTGGTATAGAATTATATCTTATTGAACTCAGTAACCGGGCACTAAAGTAGAAACAAATGAGGTCTTTAGAAATTTTGTCTGCAGGCAACACTCAAGTCCTCGTGACGTGTTGTCTATGGAATATGTCGAGCGCCTCCCACTGCTTCGTGTGTAGAAGGATGTGGGGCCGTCGTGTGCGCATGTACGTCACCGCCTCGGCAGGGGACCAGCCGTTTTTCTGTTATAATAAAATAGTGAACTAAGTGTGTGTAATAAGCAAGGTCGATAATGAATTTGCGAGTTTGTTGGATGAATCAGCTATATGACTGCTTGTTACGATAGACCCGCTTTGTGCAGTGCACGTATACTCAACGTATAAAAACCTTAACCACACTTAGAACCGTCATATTTTGCGATACAAGCAAATAGTGTCAAAAAAGACGCTAAAATATAGTCAGGTACAGACGGACACAAGCTACCCGAAACTGTCAAATTTTCCCAATCAACTTTGAACCTTATGCTTTAGCGATAAAGTTGAAAATCTATTAAATAAATTTGACAGATTGGAGTAGCTTGATGTGCTGTACATCACCCGAGAAGTTTCGAGTGTTGTAAGTCAAAGTTCAAAAGTGATCAACGATTTCATAATACACAGAGTTGCTGGAGCTGATATGTCACATGGTACACATGTCACGCTAAATAGGTATTCAACAGCTACACGGATCTATCGGCGCTCGAATGACGTCGACAGGGGGTTGCAGTTATCAAATTTTTAGGCAATTGTTTTGTGACAGGTATTGAAAAATCAAGACAGCGGCGTTAGTTCCGATTTTGGCCACTCGCCAATATCCATGCACCTACAGCTATACAGATATTACAGTTGAATTTGACAATGCCCAAAAGTGATCTTGGTTTTTGTAAGGTGATGATACATAGGTCATGGAGCCGCTGTTGAGCTCGATATGTCAAACTCAAACTCAAAGCATTTATTTCAATTAAACTTTTACAGGCACTTTTGAATTGCCACAATGAAATAGTCAGTCAGTTAGTCAGAAAGTTGAAGCTTTACCAACCCATTAGAAAACGTAGATCTCTATGGAGAAGAATGGGCAAGAAACTCCAAGGACACTCTTTTAAATCAAGATATTGCAAAATCCTGGGTACAATCTCACGGTATCAACGTCTGTTAATTGACGGGTTTTCCAAACAGCGTAAGCGGCTGAACTCAGCCGCTATGCAAGTGATGTTACGTGCGGACCCCACTGTAGCTTTAAGTCAAGTGTGATCCCTAGGAAAACCGGATTTTCTACGAATTCAAGTATCACATGTCACACTGTAGTCATTTCAGTTAGTTTACTCCCCTGATGTTGCATCAATGTCAAAATCACAGCAATCTTTATGATCCTTGTAATAAGGTTGCTACCACAGACAAGTTCGTTAAAACCACAATGACCTTTATTCTCATTAAAATAAGGTTTTTTTGGTGTATAGCTGGTGTCAGAGATAAAATAACTGTGATAGTACTATACAGTGTTAACAGGTACGCACCATCATGAGGTAGCAGCCGACGAGCGTGGCGCTGCGCGTGCGGCCCGCCTTGCAGTGCACGTACACCGAGCCGCTGTTCACTTGCTCGCACTCTGTCGGCACACCTGACAGTTTCCGGTCAGCCGGCAGGAACCTGGGGGCAACCACACACTCATACATTATATATTTATTTATTTATTTAGATAACAGAGATCCACTGGGCTAGTAACAACTCTTTGGGGAAACAAGGCGTGATATTATGTTACGAATAGATCTTCATCAATCCTCAAACACCATGATTATCTCACATTATTACTCACTAATATATAACACAAAATAATATATTATTATATAAACATAAATACAATATATATTATATATAAATAAAATCTAATAATACATAATAAACATACACTACATATATTAATATTATATAATATATTATTTCACTATTATTTCCTCACCTATTGATAAAAGTGACTCCTTCATAAAGTTTCTCCTGGTCGGGAGCTTCAAATATGTCTGTCGTTGCTAACTGTAGAAACTCCACGCCCTGTTCCCGCCATTTCTGAAACATATCAAATACATAATTAGAAAAGAAGGAAGCGGTTTTATAAATTAATTTATTCTTAAAACAATTCACATTGTGATTGAACATTACATATAACAACACAACATAAGAAAACAACATTTACCCCGGTACTCAGAGTAATTACTTAAAATTAATCAATCATTAACTTTAATTGACAAGTATAAATTGGAACGCAGTCAGTCAAAAATATGTCACATTGAAAACATTTTTGTTGTTGACATTTTTGCCAAGATATGTTGGTTAATAAAAGTTAATGAATGATTAATTTTAAGTGAAGTCTCTGAGTGCAGCAGTTAGAAAGAAAACAAAACAACATTACATAAGTATCATTGACATATCTCGAGAGCCTGGGGTCTCGAATCTATGGAAGGCGTCTATGATTAAATCAGGCACCAGCCGAGAACTGTCCCTATGCAAGTGCACCCAAGGACCACCCCCGGTTGGTGTAGGACTATTGCGGGGGGATATCGACGGAGAAGTGCCAATACCTCCTAACTGACATTTTTTTTGAGAAATTCACTTTTTTTTTCGTTTTGAATTTAAAGGCGTTATTCGCATGTTTTAGTGAAATCGCCTAAGTGTATTTTTAGTTGCAATAGCATTAAATTAAAATGTGTAAATATGTACCTCCCAACTAAACAAACGTGTCTATTTTGTACGTTTTGTTTCAGTTTGTGTAAATTTTTGACTTTGTCAGTTAGGAGGTATTGTCACTTCGTCGTCGATATGGAAAATATTGGAATAAATGTGTTTGTATGGCTAACTTGGACTGGTAACTTAGAACTATGGAAGGACTATGGCCCCTGCCTGACCAATGTTTTATAATACACGGAAAAATGGCAATTATTTCATGTAAGAAAGAGAGCATGGAAAGCGTATGTCAGGATCGTAGCAGGTGGCGTTCTGTATTTCCTACCGAGGTAGGTAGAAAATATAAAACGCCACCTGCTACGGGAAGATGGCGGAGTTTGTGTGTATCCGGCTCGAAGGACCATGTAGAAGGTTGCAAGATAGTGATACTGCTGCTTTTAAGGTAAAATAAATGTATTTAAAGGACCAAAGGTTATTATATGAATATCTAAATACTAAAAGGGCACTTGTCCGGGTAAATTCATGTGTGACAAGTGCCCTTTTAGTATTTAGGCATTCATATAAACGAGCGAGGGACGCGCACGGGTGGCACACGCGATGACTGCTAATCATTTTCTCATTGCTCAATTAATAAACATTAATGAACTAGTCTTTTTCCAACTATGTTAAGGTCTGCTTTCAGTCTAACCGGATGCAGCTGAATAACAGTATTTTACATGGTACAACTGCTTATCTGACCTCCACAATCCAGTTACTGGGTAACACGCTACCCCTTGGTAAGACATGGGCTTCTGACTACCCGTAACAGTTAAAGAGCTGTAAATGACAAGTCAGCTGGGTTAAACTCCAACTCACCACCAACTGTCAACTGTCCCCCATGTGACCCCTCCGTGCCTCGGAAAGCACTTTAAGCCGTTGCTTCGTCGCTTAACGTGCTTTCCGAGGCACGGAGGCGTCTTAAATTTAATGGATGTTCACACATCCACGAACCGACCGCAGCAAGCACATCTTAACCTTCGATCGACCTGTGCGGCTGTTATCATTTAGCCACGAGCCCCTCCAAAAAGGTACCAACATAAATATTAAAAAATATTATCATTACAATGTCATTAGGTGCGTCTTCGAGTCAAACGCGCAAGGTTGAATATAAGTATTATGTTGCGCGCATTTGTTTATGAATTGAATAATTTATCTTCACGTATTACAAAAGATTTGTTTCTTCATAATATTTTAGTGCTACAAGTTTAGCAGTGGTGGCGCAGTGGTAACGGCCGTGACCTACGAGTTGTAGGTCGTAGGTTCGAACCCAGACAGGCGCTTTACTTTATGTAAATTATTTCATTACCACTGTTCTCAAAGCGGTGAAGGCAGACATCGTGAGGAAATCGGCATGTTCGTAGACCCAAACATTCGAAGACTTGTGACAACTACCAACCCGCATGGGGCCCGCGGGGTGGATGCCCTGCCCATTCTTCCTCTCACAAAGAGGAGGCCTGTGTCCCAGGAGTAGGAACTTGTCAGACTGATTATGATCAAGTTTGATATTTTTCAGACTTTTTGAGTTAGAAATATTGTTAATAACTGTTAATAGCTTTCAGAGTTTTATTACCTTCGTTATAGGATTTATTTCTTACGAATTTACTATGACCTCTCAGGCTTCTTACACTTATCCGGGAGGTCGCTTGTTGAAGGCAAATTGGCGATTTCAGACTTTTTATCTATGTCTGTCTATACTCAAAAATAATACAGCTAAAAGTTTGTTTGTTTGTTTGAACGCTCTAATCTCTAGATCTACCAGTTGAATTTGATAAATGCTTTTTGAATTTGATAACAATCACTGCAGTGCCATCTCCCATGGTATGAAATAAAATAAAATAAACTAGCATATTTTTTAAGTATACTTACACAATGAGTCATTGTTACTTGAATAGAGAAACTTATTATTATGTCGTTTATTCATTTCTTAATCTTATTTTATTATATTTTTAAATATTTCTTATAACATAAGTACAAAAAAAAAAAAATGTGATCCGCCAGTGACGGGAGCAGGGTCCAAGCTACCGGTGGTTAGGGCTCCAGAGACAGGAACCTCCTCACAATGCGAGCCGTATCGAGGAGTACTGCCTTCTGAATTAGGCCCTTGATCCAACCGCCTAACGAGAGCCTCGATAAATGTTGATCGATTATATTAATATTATAGCCCAATTCTTGAGGAACAATACCAATATTTAAAATTTTTTTTGCCCGTCTCTCTGTGTGTTTCGGCTAATCTCCGAAGCGAATGGACAGATTTTGACGGGACTTTCACTGGCAGATAGCTGATGTTACAAGGAGTAACGTAGTTTTTTGTTTATTTTAGAAAAATAATTACTAATGTGACAGATGATTCTTTTCTGACAGTACCTAATATAGTCGAGTGAGCAATACGAATACACAACTTTTAACTAACAAGGAAGGAAAATTCTAATTGATTTCTTCATGCGACTTAGCTAACAATATAGGCAATTAGCATTACAAAACAAATTTTAATAAGTTCCATTGACCTTTGTACAGATGAACCACTGTTCTGTAGATATGCACACAAAGGAGGACTGTTTGTTCAATGCTTCGAATTCTAAACTATAGATAACTGATCAACTATCAATTGTGCCTGACAAGTACATTGCGGATTCCTAGGATTATTGAAGGCTAGGAAACATGGGTGATAAAACATTACATCGATACCTCCTAAGTATACTGAGTCAACTAACAAATTTAGGTATTTTTATATTTTTATATAAACGTACATGATAAATCGTGATCTTAACGTTTGTGTTAAAAAAAAATAAAAAAGAACAATAATTACCGAGATAATTTCACGTATACAAAATCAATTTCAACATCAGTAAAAATCGTACATTGTAAACTGATCTAAATAACATCGTACCAGTGTACGCGGGGCGTGAGGGGGGACGCATTGATACAAGTTTATTGCGCGGCTCAGTATATGATGAATGGCGGCGAGTGCGCACGCAATTTTAGGTAATAATTCTGTTTCGTAAAGTTACTATTATTCGTATATAATATATCGTGGATGTATCATCACTACATAGTATAAAACAAAGTCGCTTCCCGCTGTCTGTCCCTATGTATGCTTAGATCTTTAAAAGTACGCAACGGATTTTGATGCGGTTTTTTTTAATAGATAGAGTAATTCAAGAGGAAGGTTTATATGTATAATACTTGCATAATATAGTAAAGAAACACTGTACATTTTAGAGGTTTCTAATGTGATGTCGTAAATAAACACATTTTTTTCCGCTTACATTGCAAACGCTGGCTTAACCCTACGCGATAGATCAAAATAATGTACTACAGTATTGTACACCATAAAAAGATCTATAAAAAAGTCCACGATGGCATATGTGTCTTAGGGATAACCCACAATAACCATTTTTTATCCTATACTTTTTAAGAGAAATAATGGCTCTAAAATTATCAGTGTTTCTCTACTATATTATGCATGTATTATATGCATATAAACCTTCCTCTTGAATCACTCTATCTATTAAAAAAAAACAGCATCAAAATCCGTTGCTTATTTTTAAAGTTCTAAGCATACATAAAGACAGACAGACAGCGGGAAGCGACTTTGTTTTATACTATGTAGTGATAGTGATCAGCATTGCACCCGTGCGAAGCCGGGGCGGGTCGCTAGTGTGTCTGATAATATAGTTGTACATGTTAAATTAATACTTATTAGTAACAGAATGCAGTCAAACAGGGCGCGAAAAATTTTTAATTTACTTGATGTATATGTTAGCTAGTTCGCAGTTTGTTATAGATATTAGTCATCGCTTTCTAGTAGTGGGTCACACTCAAAATGAAGGCGACAGTATGCACGCTTTAATTGAAAGACAGACGAAATATAAGATGCTTTATACGCCTGATCAATGGTATACAGCTTTTAGATTTGCCAAATCCGATGAAAAGCCATACAAAGTTACTGAAGTGTCTCAGGAATTCAGGATAAATTAATTAAAGACTTTAAATCAAAGCTAAAACTTATAAACAACTGGACAACTACCAACGATGGATAAAAAAAAAATGCCTTGGAATAAAGTAACGGAAGTACCAGTTAAAGCGGAATATCCATTTAGGCTGTTTTATAAAACGAGTTACCAAGATGATGCTTACAAGTGGATAGATTGTGTAAAGAAACCTAAAGCTACACGAAATCGAAGAGAGTTAAATATTGATATAGATATTGTAATATTTCTTTAGCTTATCAGTCACCCATTCCTATTGACCAAAATAAGCACAAAGACTTGATGGATCTTTGTAAGACACTGGTAATTCCTAAGGAGTATCCACGGACTAGATTTTTTCTAGTCCGTGGGAGTATCATTTATTTTTTAACAATTTGATTTCAACGAACTCTAATGCAGCTAACAACAGCGATTCTGACTGATCTCTAATTTGTTAAACCTTATATCTTTTGAGCATTAGAAATGCCTAGACTGTTGTGTTATTAATTTCTATTATTTTTATTAATATTGTTTAACGTAAGTTACCATTTTTAGTTCTTATTACTTTTATTGACGTACTGGAGAAGTACCTGTTTTAGTTTTTAATAGTGATTTGTTTACGTTGTAGCTTTTAGTAAAGCTATTATGTTAAAAAGAAATTCCTACTTAATTATGGCGAAAAATACATTGTGATTCTTCAAAATGAGTTGTTTTTGGTTTATGATTCTTGTTCTTCTTCCTAGCTTTTATTAATCCCACATATCGTAAGGTATTACAAAAAAAAAAATACTAATAAAAAACCTCGGTAAATTACATTGGTCCAGTATACGTTGAGGTTTCAAATGTTAACATTGCTAAGTACTTTCCTAGTATAATGAGTCAAGTGATATAATTTCAACATTTTATTATTAAGTGAGACAGAAAACCCCGAAAACAAACAAAAGTAAAATTATATTAATAAAATGACAATCATATTTCATGTGATTTTGATGTAAACGATGGATTTTGATGGACAACGTACATGAATATAACTGGTAGTTAAACCATTTCACTATTGAGTCCCGCCGGCGTATACCCAGTCATGTACATAAAATGTCATTTAAAAACAAAAATCAGCAAAATCATTTTATACCAAAGGAAGAGCTTACAATTTTTATTAAAAAAACATTTACTTTATTTCGAATTAATTTGATTTCATTAAAATATAAACGATTTGCCTTCAAATCGCTCTCCTATAAAATAACTATAATGTCAGTTGACTCATTATACTTAGGAGGCATCGACATTATGTTACAGTATTTTTATCTCACGAAGCAACGCGCGCTTTATTTGTGGTTACCAAGTGTACAAACAAACTTTGGGCTTGTGGCTAAGTAATAACAGCCGCACGGTTCAATCGATCAGGTTAAGCTATGCTTGCCGCGGTTGGTCCGTGGATGGATGACCATCTTCACATACCAAGACCCATCCGTGCCTCAGAAAGCACGTTAGGCCGTTGGTCCCGGCTGTCATTCGTGGATCTTTGACAGTCGTTACGGGTCGTCAGTAGAACGAAAGTCTGAAATCCAGTCTTACCAGAGCTATCGTATTACCCAGTAACTGGGTTGTGCAAAACTAGTTGCTTAGCAAATTGACTCGTCAACTGCTTAGCCTCTTCCCAACTATGTCGGGTTCGTCTTCCAGTCTAAACCAGATGCAGCTGAATACCAGTATTTTGGTATATACCAGCAAATTGACTATTATCTTGAAAAATACATAGCAATCTGTTGTTCAATTATTTTTTCTGACTGTGCATACTAAGTTTTATTTTTGCAGTAATGTCATGAGAATTTATGTCTTTTTTTGTGATGCAAATTGCGTGCATCTTACATAAAAAGATTAAACCCAAAACCTTTACAAACTATAAGGTTATTAACACCACACAAAAGAGTTCTTATTTTATCAACAAAAGACCTCTACTTTTGTTGAATGAATTGTATTTTTATAAGAAGTTATTAATTTATGAATAATATAAGTGTTTTTTGTTGTAATTAGTGGACGTAATCAGCCTATAATTTTCTCACTGCTCACTGCTGGGACAACGGCTTTGTGATAAGGAGTGTGCCGTAGGCATAGACATAGAGGATGGACTGTGCAATCCCTATCCTAGCAGTAACTAAAATATGGTCAGAAAACGTGTGAGAGAGACGGCTATCGGATACTCCCCTGTTGTTATCTCTTTCTAAAATTGTGATTGGTCCACGTCACAACTCTGCAGGTGCGGATCATAACTACAAACTTACAGAGAGACAGAGCAGGGGAGTATCATCGCACTGTCCCTTTCTAACAAAGTGGACAATTTTCTGAGTGGATCGTGCAGTCCATCCTCTATGGTCTATGGCCGTAGTCCACCTCGCGGGGCCAGTGCGGGTTGGTAGATGTCACATGTCTACGAATTTGTTGGTTCTAGGACATGCCGGTTCCCTCACGATGTTTTCCTTCGCGGTTTTGTGAGCAGCGGTGATGAAAGGTGATGAAATAAATTACACATTGCCTGACAGGGTTTGAATCCACGACGTACAGACGCCAGCACATCAAGCTACTACAATCTGTCAAATTTCTTTAATAGATTTTCAACTTTATCGCTAAAGCATAAGGTTCAAAATTGATTGGAAAAATTTGACAGTTTCGGGTAGCTTGATGTGCTGGCGTCTGTACAACTCCGAAGTCGAGGCCGTGCCTACGGGGCCATCACTGCTCTCATGATTGAGGGGTATACAATCAAAGTTGGTAAAGTCCACAGTGCCAAAATGTTCAATAAACGATAAAAACGATGATCTTTACGCAAATTGAAACTCTTGGACTTTGCTAGCTTTGAAATAACAGTCGAGATTACTAGAATTTGTATAAAATTATTCTACGGGGTAAATATACAAGGTGTAACTTAAATAACGCACAACCTCTTAAGGGGTCGTTGTACTCATCATTATGAACAACTTTTACTATGGGACCAAACCTGAAATCGCGAAAAAAAAATCAGCTGTTCCCTACATTTATGTTCGCATAACTCGTCAAAATGTAGGGAACAGCTGATATTTTTTTTCGCGATTTCAGGTTTGGTCCCATAGTAAAAGTTGTTCATAATGATGAGTACAATGACCCCTTAAGAGGTTGTGCGTTATTTAAATTACACCTTGTAGATACGGAAGCAAATGTGTTGCAATTGAAATCTCACTTTTAAAATTTTGTGGACTTTGCCAACTTTGATTGTATACCCCTGAATTAGTGTGTCTAAGTGCTGAAAACCAAAATAGGATGATCCTTACCTCTGCATCATTGGAAAATATTTTCAGCTCGTATGTCTCGTTCATTGACACCACCCCTTTCATGTTCTCGTCATCTTTCAGCTGAAAGGTAAAAAAAAATGAGTTGATTTAATATAAAGGCCAACATTACGACATGTCGCACCTACGCTGCAATAACGTCACTTATGCAATTTGGGAGGGTTGTAAATGTTAAACGTTTCTATTATTTTATTACAAAATTGTGAGATGTTCGCTTTAACTTTAATATGAAGTTCAAAGTTGTAGTTTATTACCAGTTAATTTCTTTAGTCAAGAAGAGGAAGAAGAACATTATAATAGGATGGCGAATTTTTAAACACTTCTCCTGAAATATTACATCTTTTGCATAAGTGACGTTATTGCACCGTGGGTGCGATTTAATAGCCCACTAAGACGTATGGTAAGCCAACATGTTATAATTATGTTTGTTTGTTAAATCATTTTCCTGAAGGCAAGCTATGTTTAGA
The DNA here is from genome assembly GCA_949629135.1 of Eremobia ochroleuca. NCBI lineage: Eukaryota > Metazoa > Arthropoda > Insecta > Lepidoptera > Noctuidae > Eremobia > Eremobia ochroleuca. Next base: position 2,246,012 of record OX451403.1, on the reverse strand, counting down.
ACAATAAATTATGAAACGAGGTCTATTATTATTAGGTTTAAGCACTCAAAAGTGTCACTAATTGATGTGACATTATAAATGATTATGAGTCAACTAGTAGTATTATGATAGAAGTAATTAAACAGAGGGGCACATTCTTGTAATTAAAAAACCCGTCAAGTGCGAGTCGGACTCGCGCACCGAGGGTTCCTTACAAATATGTAGGTACATAACTACAAATTTACGGTTTTCGCAATTTTTTATCTGTGCTATAAGACGTTGCTTCGTACCAAATTCAAAGATTTTGAGTTCAGGGGAAGTATCCTGTAGGTTTTGATTCCCTTGCGAGTGTAATTTGCGGCATAAACGGCTGTATCTTTTGATTGCGTTGGCTTAGAAGTTTGATTTTTTGACAGCTCTAAGGGACAGTAGACCTGAGTATTTGATATAAATTCCAGCTCGATACTTCCACGCGTTCCTGAGAAAAAGGGTCTTGACAGACAGACAGACGGACGGACGGACAACAAAGTGATCCTATAAGTGTTCCGTTTTTCCTTTCGAGGTACGGAACCCTAAAAACGTTCAAAATCTAGTCGCAGTCTCAATTGTCAAAAACTTGTCAAAATGTAGCGAAATAAGAGGTATTTTTGACAAATTGACACTGAGATCTCTGCGAACGGTCTTAAAATTACGAGAATCGCCCCTCTCTGTCTCAAATTGTCAAAAATAACTCTAAAATTAAGATTAAGGCCTAAAGACTAGAATTATGTAAATAAACTACTTGATTTGAATGAGGCATTGCACATAACGCATATGGTAGACAAAATATATCACTACGTTATTATAACAGCCCCCCGCCGCCTGTTTGAACGCGCTAATCTCCGGAACTACCAGTCGGACTTGAAAGATTATTTTTGCATTTGATAAACCAATTCTTGAGGAAGGTTATAGGCTAACATCACGCTACGACCCTTAGGAGGCGAGCAGAAAGAAAACAAAGAACGCTAAGCGAAAATCAAGTTACAGCGCGTTCGGGCGAGCCGCAGCGACGCGTTGGGTCGGTTAACGAAATTTTATGCAAAGAACGTGTCATCGATGAATGATGGAAAACGGAAATTGCATCTAATGCTTGAACAATATAATTTGGGTACAGTCAAGGGCAAAAATTGTACAGTGCATAATTCTCTTATTCCCCTAATTATAAATGCGGAGTAAAGTGATGAAAAATGTATACTTCTTCGTATGATAAGTCAGAAGTTTATATTGGTTGTCACTTTACTCAGTGTTTATTAAACCTTCATATGAGAAAATTGTTTCTGTAATTATGGCATTAAACACTGTAATAAGAGGCTAGAGTATTGATAGAAAGTATGAGGTATGATTGTCCACACTTATAGTATCCCCACACTGAGCCTGCATGGTGGATGACGAGACAGCGGCACATGTGCTTCTAAGCTGCCCGGTGGTCGCCACATACAGGACAAAGTACTTCGGTAACCCAGGTACCCTACGTGAGACGGTCAGTAACATCAAGGCGTTGCTGGCCTTCCTTGAGGGGTGGTTTGAGGTGGCGCGGGAAAAGAGTTCCTGGAAGGATTCAGGGGAGGCCGTTTTTGCCCAGCAGTGGGACAGTATAGGCTAACAAAACAAAACAAAAAAAAAAAAATTATAATCATATGCTGGTTTCACCACAATGTTTTACTTCACCGTTTTGAGATTTAAAAAAATATATTATTACTTATTTAAATCCCTATCTAAAGTATTGCTGCCTATATTACAAATCGGTCAGTAGGTACATATTTATCACTATCATAGTTTCTTCCTATAAAAGAACTAATATAATAGAAACAAACTCCAATAGTGTAGTCCGAAATATCACTGCTTATTAGATTTTATTTATTCTTCCATACAAAGTTAGAGAACTTTGTGAATATATGAATAATAAACAAGAAATAACTACCAAGTACACACTTGTCACACTATTTACTATGCTAACAACCTCAAGGCTTCTTAGATTTACCTTTGCCAAGCTGTATATACCATGGTTTAATTTAAAAAAACACACTTAGACAGAAGTTTATGGTCACCAAATAACCTACAAATGCGTACCTGTTTTGACATACTCTGGAAAGGCAAAGCTCCTAAGATCACAGTTTCATCCATCCTGTCGTACCAACGACGACTGGTCACCTTCTCCATGACCACATTATACAGTAAAGTCGGATAGAAAGTCACCCTGGCGAACATTGCGGTGGCCTGGTGAATAAACAGTTACAGTTAGGTTTAGCGTCAGAAGTCGGTCGGCGGTTAGTGTGTGGCGCTGCGAAGCAGTGACTCTGGAAGACGGGTACCATGGTGAAAGCTGAATTCCGTGTCGTGGTGGGGATTGAATTTTAATTTGAACTGTTTGGATCCTCCTTCCACTTGTGAAACTGGCTGACACTTCCAACACTGACAGTGACAGCCAGTAACGTCAATCTTGACAGTGTCAAAGTGCCACTAACCCTTAGTGTTGCCTTATTGAGATACATTATTGAAAAAATTATGAATTCTTCTTTTTTTAACTTATATTTTTGTTGGTTTGTATTTTATTGTTTCTAAAAATGCACTTATTCATTTTCTTTAATGCGGTTTAATCGGCGTGATAATAAAATAGTTCGTGTGAAAAGCACGTCTTATACTATAACACTGCAATGTGTCTTACCGATACAAAACGTTGCTCTAATACATTTTCTAGGCGTAAATAACTTAAAGAAAAGAACTAAACCAAATTAATAATTGGGACTAAGACATTTTGTATTGTAGTAACAGTTAAGTCAAGCTTGGTTTTAATTGTACTACACTACGTAGCAATATAGCAATATTTTCAACTTTGGTTCGTGAAATATATCAAACCTGTGCGCGTTTCAAGGCAGCACTGCCTGCTATTGAACATTGAAAAGGAAATATGCAGCCTGGGCCATCACCGAATATGGCTGGAATTTAAACGTCTTGGCCTTTATCTTTTGGCTTGGATCTTTTACTGAATTTGCATTTCTGCAAGATTGCGTCCGATAATCTTGTCAAAAATTATGGCCCAATTATAAGTATGTAATTTATAAGTGCCTCAAGTACTTAACACAAAAGATAGGACATCTATGGTGACTATTCTTCATCATATTTAATTCATTATGTTACAACAATTAATTAACATACAAATGACGCCTTTCGTCCCCAAAGATTAATTAACTCTTTTTCTAAAACCGTAACCGAGTGTCCATTATCTAGCTACTGTCAAAATCGGTAATATTTTACATGTTCGCCTCCTAATATTTCACTATGTGGGGTTCATTTTTTTTTAACTTATACTATTTATTAATTTGCTGGCTACGCCGGGTTGCGTTCAAAAGTTGAAAGAGATATCATCGACGTGATGTATAGCCGCCATTTGTAAGCGCGGCGGGGTGCCAGCAGCGCAACGACATTCCCAATTCAAATTAAATTAAAACGCGGTAAAAACAACGTGTTTCCGTGTGGTGCGTCCGCTATTCAAATTCGGGAGATTCGATCTGTGCTAATTTGTCTATGACTTTAAATAATGGCTGGTAGGTATACGTACTGAGTAGGTACCAAAGATAAGATGCATACAAAACCTGGAATAAAATAATAAGAACCATTCGCCGTAAAATACCTATACCTAGACTCTTAAAGCGATTTCGGCCTTACTCGAATTAAGAGTACCTAGCTCACAGACAAGCGTTCAGTGGCGGCTGCTTCAAGCAGCGCATGCATGAAGAACTGAAAAACCATTGTATTTTTGCGGTACCAATTTGCATCCAACTGACCGCCCGAGTAGGCTTGCAGCTAAAGTTGAGGGCACGAAGTAAGCTAACAGCGCGGTGAAATACTGTCTTGCAGTCGAATTCTGCCACATTTCTGGGTTCGTGGTAAAAATATACCCCTAATTCCTTATTTCGTTCGTTACATGACCTCGTTGGGTTTCTGAGAAAACAAGTTGATAATTGTCCAGTTAATGATGGACATTTGTCTGATAAACAAAAGGGCTCACCTCGATGCCTTTCTTTGAGCGTATAATAGTTTTGTTATGCAGATTACGCCGGCTCAACATTAATAAAATGCAACGTTCTGTCGCGATAAAATACCATTAAATATTGTTTTCAATTACGCATTTTAAATACTTGATATCTTTGCCATTTGCGTTTAGTGACGGTTAAGTAATTACTTACTGGCCGGTAGTTCTATGCCCAACTGTGTGGGTAGATAAAATACTGAAAACAGACATCTGCATGTCTGGTGTACGCTTTTATAGACACATACGCACACACGCACGGTAATTGCTTTCTTTCGGCATGAAATAAATAATTTACCCAAATATATTTTTTAACTATCAACAAGCGAACCGCGCAAGCGCAGCTCCACAGCTCGCTATGGAGCGCATTAAGCCGCGATACCCCGCCTCATCTGTCATCATTAATGCCACGGTATCCTAATAAGTTTGCTACAATAAATAAAATAAGAAATATCAAAGAGTTGCGCCCCGTTTAATGGTTGTAATTGTGGCCAAATGAAATATGACCGAAGACGATACGGACTCTGTCGTGGGTGTCTACCCGCCTTAATATCGACGTTTACACGCTATAAATATTTTAAATGATTATCTTAATGCATTTGAAGTCGTCATTTACATAAGCAGCGATGGAATGAGGTTGAGACGAGCCCGGTGCAGTTAAAACATTCACACCCCGTTCGCAAAATAGCCGCCAAAGTAAACGCGCTTTCATCACGTACGTCTCATAAATAGCGGCGCGGTGCAGCTCGCGTCGGGGCCGAACTAAATCTGACCGTATTATGCGCGTCCTGTCGAACATCAGACGCTTATTTGTGTCCGAAAAGCGCTCGAAAGACTTAAAGCCTTCCCGGTTGATGTATGGCGGCGACACGTGAATGCCGACCTTTATATTCAAATCAGCGGTATTCAAATGCGCTCGTTGTCTATGCGACGGTTGACAATTCGCGGGCACTTTCGAAAAAGGAACGCGGGAAACGTCATATCACCGACGGGGTTCGAAACTCGAATTTAGCTTTTTGGCGCGTCGATACGCATCTGGCTTCTGGGCTGCGTTCAGGCGTCATGTTCGGCTCTTTGCTTTTATTTGAGTTCGATTGTGTCGGACGGAGATATAGTTTGAGATCTGTAGATATTTTGACGTGGGCCGCTGATAAAGTTAGTGTTTCGCGGCGGCCGGTGAGTTAACGAGCGTCTGAGTAATGAGCGATGCTATTGTGATTTGAACAATGGCTGGCGAACGCTATTGTTTATATAATTGAAAATGATATTCGATAACGACGGTTGGGTACGTACGTTTGTGTTTAGATGCGGCACCTGCGTACGATAAATTGTCAGATAAAAGTATCTCTACTTTCATTTGTGGTATTTTTAAGATAATATCTGCAGTATTACTTACTTTTACGTGAATTGTTTTATGGTGTATGGTCACGGAGGTTATAATTAGGTACGAGGGCGGTTTATTTACAAATTTCTTGTTCCGAAAGTTGATGCAAATTCTCGAGGAGGACGCGGTCGGATGTCCGCACATCTGCATACAATGCCACGGTGCATCGCTCCAGTTCAGTGGTAATTTACTGCTGATCCCACTGCTTAGATGTCGCCTGAAGATAGCTTATATCTAATTTAAATCGAAAATAAAATATGTATAAAGTGCCGAACTGTGCCGCTGCTGTTGTTATTTACGAATGTGGGGCAAGAATCAAAAAGGCCGTAGTTAAAGTTAAAAAAAGAAACCACACTAGATCAAAATATTACCATTTTTTTTTTCTATCGGCTGGCTGGCTGGCTAGAATAATTGAAGCAAATGATGAACGGATGATGTGACGGAAAAGCTGAAAGCTGAAGAGTAGCCTTTGGTATAGGCATGTGGTGAAGAAGAATGGAGGAGTACATGATGAGAAAAGAGTTAATTATGAACCTAGAATGCCACAAGAAGAGGCATACTAAAATATGGACTGATTGGGTTGCAAGAGAGATGAGAGGTAAGTACTTATGGAAAGGAAAGGGGTGTTACTCGGTATAACAAAAGAGGCCGAGTAAAGAAAATTTTATATAAAAAACACAACCGACTTCTAAAAAAACACTACAAAGTGAAAAATAATGTTAATTTTGGAAGTCGGTGTCGTTGGTTCTGCATTTTGGTTTTTTGACACCGACTTCCGAAATTAACATTATTTTTCACTTTGTAGTGTTTTTTTAGAAGTCGGTTGTGTTTTTTATATAATTTTTTTTATTTTTCACTTTTTAGTTATATCTACCCCAATCAAATTCATATAAACACTAATTGCTATGTAAATATCAGTGACAGGAAGCTGCATCTGCGTTTACAGGGTACAGACGTGATGTTATGTTGTGCGATTGCGTAAACAATGCATACATATGCGATAGCAGCAATCGCGGTTGTTTTACTGGTATTAATTATTATTATAATAAAAAAAAATTATAACCTTTTTAGTGAGTACAGGCGTGATATTATGTTGTCTGATGGTGTAAACAATGCTTAGATATGCTATAGCAACAATCGCGGTTAATCTGCTGTTATTTATTGAAGAGTTCCCCCGATTTCTACAAGATCCCATCATCAGATATTGAAATGGTGACAATGGGACCACACGGGAAGCACCAGCTTTCAAATAAAAAAAGAATCATGAAAATCGGTTCATCCAGTCGGTTATTATGAGGTAACAAACATAAAAAAAAAAAAAAAAAAAAAAAAATACAGTCGAATTGATAACCTCCTCCTTTTTTTGAAGTCGGTTAAAAAGACGATTGATTTAGTGACAAGAAAGATGACATGGCTGGGAAGGAAGTTAACTTTGAGATGAAGGCTCGTAGAGAGAGAATAGAAGAAAAAGACGTGGAAAAAGATGGATGAAGTGTAAGGTAAGAAAGGTGACCTGATGGCTACGAAGGAAGTTAACTCTGAGATGACAGTTAAAAGAGAGCATTGAAGAAAAAGACGAGCTGCGCCTAACCTTAAATTAATGAGGATGATTATAAAATGCAGGAGAAAGATGAATTACAAAATATATTCAACTTATTATTCTTCTTCGTGTCGCTGGCACGAATGTATTCCAGATCTGGTTGGCCAAAATTTCGCCACTTCCACGGCGTCGTCGGCGGAATCCCAGAGGTCACTTTGACTGCATGTTTTGGGACATGACTGGGACACAGAGGGCAGGATAGGATGTGGAGCACAGTTTATGACACAGCTCCCATCCACACCCCACTGACGTTCCGTCGAGGTAGCCCCATTTTACCAGGTTGGAGTTACATCTTTCCACTTGGGTCTGGAGACAGTAGAACGGTTAGGTAATAGTTACTATGTTTTGAAACCAATTTCTTTTATAGACATTTAATGAAACTGCAAATACGATAAATACTCTGATAAACGTCACGATAATTTACTTCATCAAGCCATCATACATTTTATTTAGAAACAGCGTAAAAAACAACGCTGGGCGTGTCGTATTAATTTTAAATAAACAAAGGAGTTTTTATCATCAGCTGTTTGTTACCAATTAACTGTTTGGAACGCCTACCGTTGACAAATTGATGTGCGTTTTTGAACGGGACCGCGCCCTTTTAAAATGTAACATGGCCGACTTTTACCAATCTATTTCGTGTCAAATGAAGGGTAATGTAGGGCCAAATTCTCTATGTGTTGGGGCTTAGGAACTGTAGTTTGGTTTACTAAAAGGGACAATCTATTTATATAAAATCCAAAAGCAAAAAAGTTAGTAAGTCTTGCAAAAACTCGAAAATGTTTTGACTGATTGCTATGAAACTTTGGTAAGTTGTTGTGTGAGCGCTGGAGAAGGTTCCTAACAAAAAAAATGACAAAGCCAGTAACGAATAAATATTGTGCATAAATATAAATAGTAATAATATTGAAACGATTGGACTTGGCGACCATTTCGCTATAATCGTTACGGTCAAGTCAACTGTCTAATGGTCTAATAGCCTAGAGCCGACCGTCCGAATGACCGTCGTAAAAATCTGTCAATTTTCATCAGCATTTGACATTAAGGTGTCAAAAGCGCTGTGTATTTTGACAGTCGTTATTGTATGACTATTCACAGCTTTCTTTGTAAACCAAGGTTTCAGACCAAGACGAGAGCCTCGTCAAAATACAAGATGCTCTTTGTTAGGCACTTGGGTCCAGGATGCGTGGTTTTAGACATGGACTGAATATATGTAATTTATCTATAATATGTATGTATTTAGAAATATGTAATGTATGTTTATCAGTTGTCTAGTACTCATAGCACAAGCTCTGCTTAGTTTGGGACTAGATGGCGCTGTGTGAAAGTTGTGGAATATTGTTATTATTATTATTATTATATGTTAAGCTCGATCCATAATTCTGAAAAAAAAATGAGGAATCTTTGAACCGCCAAAAAATAAAAATGTATCCACCATAAGTGTTCAAACTAAACTGACTGTCAGCCGCCGAATGTGAGCAGGCTCACTGTGAGCCCCAGTGTAAACGTGAAAATAAACGGTAGTATTTTTCGTTCACAGTATGCTGACAATACGCTATAGCTTACAATACGCCAATGGTGTGAACAAAACAGTCGGCTTGTATACGTTCACACCGTATGCGTACGCTGAGCGGCCGACTATTTTTCACATAAAAGAGCTCAGTGGTACCTACTGAATAGAGTCCGCCGGCCGAGCTGGATCCAATACGCTGACGTTTAGCTACGTAGCCAATCAGCGTCCGCGGAGTGACACGCTATATTAATTGGCCGCCGAATGTCAGCGTCTACGCATAGCGTAATAACTTATAGTCGGTTAGATGTGAACGAAAAAGTGAATAGGTATGGAAATACAATAAACTGCGTGACGTTCGCTCACTTACGGCGGCAGACAGTCAGTTTGGTTTGAACACGGCCTAAACGTGTGATGATGATGATAATTCCCCTACTGGGACATAGATCTTCCTTCTATGAGAGGGATACGTGTGCCCACCCTCAGTTCCAGAACCGTGGTTCATCTTTTGAACCATCACGACATAAAAATAAGATTATTATCCATGTAGGTACGTAGGTCAACCCACAATTCCTGATCCGTGGTCCATATTCATTATCAGGAGGCTTGTATTTAATATATGAAGCCTTCCAGAATCTGTCCGCGATTATGACAGATGACTCCGGCGCATACCGCCGTTAATTTACATTGTGTGTAATTTAACTGCGTGCGCGCAGCTTGCGAATGCTCACCTGCAAAGTCCTGCCGCCATTACTCTTTTTAATTGGTAGCTTGTCTTATAAAATAATTTTGTAACAGACCATTATCGTCTCATTACTAGAGTTCAGGAGGTATTAATAAAATCTATGTGTCTGATACGGAATTGTATGGATTTTATTTGCATGCCATTTGAAGGGGAAGAAACTGGAGCGGGTCAGTGGCTTTAGCTGACGTAAGGACTACTGTCTGGTTACATACAGCGTCATTCTTGGTGGTATTCAATCTCCTGTACTAAATAATAATATGTACAGACGCCAGCACATCAAGCTACCCGAAACTGTCAATTTTGTTCCAATCAACGTTGGACCTTATGCTTTGGCGATAAAGTTGAAAATCTATTAAAGAAATTTGACAGGTTTTAATCTAGGAAAAAAAAAGACTAGTCCTTATATAAGGACTAGTCTAGAAAAAAAAAAACAAAATTGATATTCTGACTAAGTTTCTGTTTCGCTATTTTATTTTAAACCCCCACAAAATAGTAATGTTTGACAACTAAACTACTGGTTTTGAAATTATATAAAAAGATCAATAGAATTATCATAAAAAATATTATTTAAATCTCGATTATGATTGTAAATGTTTGCTTAGTCAATCCCTAGCATCAGTGGGATGACACTGACAGCTCACTCCGCGCAAGTTTTCACGGTGAGATTTTTGCAGAATCGACATGCAGCCGGTCGATTCTGTATAAGTCTCACCGTGAAATCATAAGTGAAGTGAGCACTTAATGGTGTTAATCCCTAGCGAATGACAGCTCACTCGACGCTCACTTCACCCAAGCTTTCACGGTGAGATGGTTACAGAATCGCACGGCTGGTCCGATCAAACAACAATCCGGTACTCCAAAGAATGTAAATGAATGACGTCACTTTAACCACACTTGGCTACCCACATTTCACTGCCACCGCAGCCATATAACAACTTCAGCTTGGTATCGCAGTCGTTAAAAAAGTAAAGTCACAAAAGCACATGCAAATTGACTTAATTTATCTACGTTCATTGAAAAACCTTAGATGTCCAAACAAAAGTTTAGAGGATTCAATTCAAATCTCGCCATTGTTGTCTGCCAGTTTCATTTGTTTTTTTCTTTTTTACTTGATAAACGGTCCGCTGCCGGTAATTCGTTTAGCTGCCGTCCATTAATTATGTTTTAAATCAGCGAGTCTATCATCGATTTTGACGGCGCTTCACTGGTGATGTAGTTTGTCAAAATCATTCCGACGAGTGATTTGATGCCACAATGTTTGGGGTGTTTGAGGTGGGTCAAATTATAGAGCTGAAGATTAATGTTGGCGAGGTAAGTAAGGAAGTCAAACAATGTGGATTGAAGAATTGCATATTGGAGATATTTCTAGTATGATTTTTAGGGTTCCGTACCCAAAGGGTAAAAATGAACCCTATTACTCCTGCTCCGCTGTCCGTCCGTCCGTCCGTCCGTCCGTCCGTCTGTCACCAGGCTGTATCTCATGAACCGTGATAGTTAGACAGTTGACATTTTCACAGATGATGTATTTCTGTTGCCGCTATAACAACAAATACTAAAAAACAGAATAAAATAAATATTTAAGGGGGCTCCCATGCAACAGACATGATGTTTTTTGCAGTTTTTATAGATAATGGAACGGAACCCTTCGTGCGCGAATCCGACTCGCGCTTGGCCAGTTTTTTAGCTTTTTGGACACATTTGACGTTTTTGTGTTTCAATGAGTCAGACACTCTTGAAAGCACAGTAATGGCGTAGCACACGATCAATCACAACCTGAATGATTATGAGAGATAATGTTAATCCATTGCTTCCTATGTTAGAAAACTTTGCCTGCTCAACAACGTAAATAACGCAATAAATGTTTATGAACTGTCATGTCATGAAAGCTATTGATACTGTTAGTGTGTTACGGAATTACCCGGCACTTCGAATTCATAATTATAATTATCCTAGCAGCAGTTTAGGAGTCAAATCACGTTGGAACACTCGTAATATTTGTAATCCAAATATTACAGCGGGGTTTTTTGTTTCAATCCTTCCATTTTTCGATTTCAGGAATGCTTACTATTGGTGACCATTGAGTGTGAGATAATAGGTTCACAGGGATACCTATTACCTACTAATTATTCAGTTACTTACACATCACCACCACGGAACCACACACGCCCCACTTCATCTTTACCTGCATTTTTTTAATACTTCAGCTACCGGCAATCTTGCGTGTTCGCGCATAACTAATAGACAGTTGGCTTTGGTACTTTGACAGTTTGACTAATGTTAGTCTATAGTCGATGCTCAAGTTTGACAGGTGAATTAAGACGTAGAATGGCAGTGTCGACATCTGGGTTATTAAGGGGAATGGCCCTGTGATGAACTGATGACGTCAAATAGATCTTTTGGAAGTAATAGGTCCGGACTAAATTATTGGTTGCTAAAGAGTTTCTTTGAAGCAGTTTCTAGGCCTGTTATATGATGAAATGATATTTATTTCTGTACCGAAATAAGTTCAAAAAACACTTTTACACGTAAAAATTATCTTTTATTCTAAAACACTAAAACTAGATGAGTTCGGTGTCCGACTACGGCGACTACTCTGAGAATAAAAACCAAAACAAACTCCGAGGTCAAGAATATTTGTGTAGGATAATAATACGTAGATTACTTAATATAATAAATTGTACTATTAAGTAGGTAACCTACCAATAAAGTATTCACTATCGTTGACTATAGTCAAGTACCCACCTACTGAAAAAACAGATGAATCAATTAGTTATTTTGTTATCAGCATATTTATGATATCACCGGGAAAATTAATTGAAACTATAAATTAGCCATATCGACTCGAGTTCTCGACGAAATAATCCAAAAGAATTACAAAAAACATAAACGTCACGCCTTTTCCTAAAGAGATAGGCAGCAAAAGTGACACTAATTCCCACATTTCGCCAGTCATGTCATAAGAGCCTCAAATAATAGGGATCAGCTAGAAAAAGTACCAGGAAACCAGCATTCAAAAGATGTAGACGTGCTGCGTCACAAAGGCATCTCAAATCAGTCATGTCCACATCAAAACGACGCAGTTATTCGAAGTCATGGGAGTTATATTCCTAAGAATTGAGACGTACCATCGACAAAGAGGTAGGTATGCCGAGTGTTTTTAAATCTACAAACATTCGCTGCACTGACTATAGTGACAGTTAACCCTTCCGCAGCTGTGAGTATGGTCTAAAGTCGCGTGTGGTCGTTAATTTTGGTCGCATAACCGTGTTTGTTATTGGCCGTCGATCGGTGGGTTCGATTAGACAGCAGATGGGTTATCAGGCTGAGTGTTCCGAGGTTGGAATGTCAACCGGTGTTCATTCGGGTGTTTGTTTATGTACCTATCAAATGTATTGGTGTATGTTATTGAGTCCACGGTTCTTTTGTCTAAAACTAATTTGTGTTACCAATAATGTCACTGTTCTAATAAAATACAAAGCTAAGAGAATAGTATTCTTTTGAAGCTACTGTCGCAGTGCTGCGTTTCATTTCGGTTGAGATAGACATTTACCTTCCCACTATCTCGATTATATCCTGTACGATATTTTACGATAAAAAGTTGAGATCACACGTCAACACCCTACTGTTCACACAGTCAAAAACAAATGCAGTGTGAAACTAAGTACCATGTGATCCCAAAATTATACAGCAAAATATCGTACTGAATGACGCCGTGTGAACGTGGACTTACTTGAGGTCGTCGCAACACTTTTTCTTCTTCCGTTCTCCCCGCTATCATTCAGGCCCTTCCCATTTTCTCCATTACCAAGGTTTTCCCACTTGGAGATAATATCTAGTCACTGCAGCACTGAAATAGATTACTGTAGCCGGTCTATTATGTAAAAATCTTACCGAGGAAACTAATGTGAAGTGAGCTTAATGCTGTCATTTCACCTGATGCTATGGATTGACAGTATTGACAGCTCACTTTAAACTCACTTCACCTTAGTTTTCACGGTGACATTTTTACAGAATAGACGGAATGCACTGTCCCAAACTATTTAAATAAACGTTAATATTTACCAAAAAGTCTACCTAGATGTAAAAATAAAATCAAATAAAATAAATGTTTATTTGCACCTTCAAAATTAACACAAGGAAACAGGTTTACAATAAAGGCCAAAAGGTATACATTATTTTACGTGCTAGAGAAAATGTCTATTCAGTCTGAGTTCAGAATAAAAGCAACAAAACGGAATGCAACATCTGCCCCAGAGTGAGACGTTAGGAAGACCCAACTAATGAACAAATACATCTGCATGCATAAACGCAATTTTTTACTCAACATATGATTACCCACAATTTTTAACCCTTATCAGCATACGTTGTTGTTAAAAACACTAAAAATAAACTAGCGTTCTAGCCAGTCTTACATTAAATTGCTTGGTTCCTATAAACGAATCTTTTTTCTTACCAATGGTAGCATTTTTCATTGTCAAAATGTGCATATAAATAGTTTCGTAAGTTAATTTTACCTGTGGGGCGTGGCTAAATAATAACAGCCTCACAGGTCGATCGATCAGGTTAAGCTACGCTTGCCGCGGTTGGTCTGTGGATGGGTTACCATCTTTACATACCGAGACCCCTCCGTGCCTCGGAAAGCACGTTAAGCCGTTGGTCCCGGATGTCATTCGTAGATCTTTGACAGTCGTTACGGGTAGTCAGAAGCCCGAAAGTCTGACTACCAGTCTTACCTAGGGGTACCGTATTACCAAGTAACTGGGTTGTGGAGGTCAGATAGGCAGTCGCTCCATGTAAAATACTGGTATTCAGCTGCATCCGATTAGACTGGAAGCCGACCCCAACGTAGTTGGGAAAAGGCTAGGCAGACGATGAAGTTAATTTTACCTGTGATACTAAGCTATCAGGTATTTCCATAATTTTTGGTAGTCTTAATTTTAAGCAATAACTGTCCATAAATTATAGGAATCGGCCATCAGTCTTTGCTTACCGTCCAATTTGGTCTCAAAATAGCAGACGTGTGTTCGCTAACGTGCGAAGGGCCTTTGGTACTAACGTGGGAAGCTTTGAACTTTGGTACTAACGTGGCCTTTGGTACTAACGTACTTTCGTACTAACGTGCGAAGGGCCTTTGTTATGGCCCTTATTAATCGCCAGCCGGCCAACCCTGGGCAGGGGCGGGGCCCGGGGCGCGGCAATCGCGTGCAATTTGCATCGCTCCGGCCACCGTGGCCACCGCAACTTGACCGCACGCAAACGCCTGTTAATAACGCGTTAATAGTACGTTAACACATGCAATCGCATCGCAAGGGTTGATTAATTAGTTTCTGTAATGGACTGCCGTAGGTCCGAGTTTTAGAATCTAGGAATTTTAGTTATAATAATGCTAAATTAGCATATGGCGCTGTAGTTTGATAGCGAGCAGTGGTATTTAAATGTATGCTGTTATCTTTAATGGTTTATTTAATATGTGAATGCCAGCGGGGCCCTTGAGCCTAGAATTAGCATGGTTGCACGTTGTCTGACATTAAATTCAGTAAGAGAAATATTTACAGGTATCTGAGCAAACTTTTTATACTAAATTAACTAACAAACTGAGTATTAAAAACAAAATATAATAACGAAACCTACCTAAAATATGGCGTCGAAATATTCCTCCGTATCGCTGTCGACTGGTAATGTACCCAAGAGACTGGCGGCATTGCCACGTTGTATGGCAATGCTTAGCCTCTGGCCAAGGTAACAGCCAGCCCTTGGGTCACAGGAAGTGCCAACCAGCCGTTTGGAGATTTCGTTGAACAAACCATGAGACCCTCCGGCCATGGGGTCCGAGGGTCTCATGGTTTGTTCAACGGTGTCTCATGGTTTGTTCAACCAGTCAGTGTGAACCACAAACGGCTCTAAATTATAGTTACCGATAAGATTAATTTGGGATTGTATTTTAATATTATAAAACTGTGTTTACCAATCTGCTGACATCGCCATAACAACTCCTTTCTAAGATTATGGATTCCACAATTTCCTCTTTGTACCGGGCATTTGGTATGTGTCGGGATTCTGGAAGTGAATGTACTACCTAATATAACTAACATGGTTGCTGACCGTTAGCATTTTTGTAATGAGAATTTCATCAAGATTCCTTCAGGATAGCTATGTTGGACAGCGGGGTAATTGCGTAAAACACTGTTAAATTTAGTTTTGTTTATGAACGAGGGAATCGGCGCCAATATCCTTCAAAATGATTCAGTGTTACGCAATTAGGGTGCAGCCGTGCGATTCTGTAACCATATCACCGTGATAACTTGGATGAAGTGAGCGTGGAGTGAGTCGCCAATAGTGTCAATCCCTAGTATCAGCATGACTCACAGGTCACTCTAGGCTCACTTCACCTTACTTATCACGGTGAGAATTTTCCAGAATCGACCGGCAGGAGAAGAAGCAAAATAATAAGATATTTCTTGAAGGCTTATAGCAGCGCATCAACGCTACGCGATAAGTAACTTACCAGGATAACTGCAGGTTATTTCTTAATCTAAGCTTTCAATGACGTAATTAATTCGTTATTTCACATAGGTTTCAGCTGTTGGCACCGCGTCCATGTTTGTTGTCGAAGCGCGCGAAATTATCCAGATTTCGCGGGCAAATCTCCCGCGCACCCACTTTGTTTATGGCCTGACAAAAACACATCTTACCGCTGCCCACATTTGCACGGGCGATTTTTTAACGCGAGATTTAAGACCATGCCTTGGATTTTTCAACTCTCGGCGTTGAAGCGAACGTTGAGAATCCAACAGAGTACATCCATAACGCGTTGAAAAAGTGCACTGTTGGATTTTCAATTCACGACACTAAGCCAAGCTTTGAAAATCCAGTGCGCGGCTTAGACCTCGTATCCACGGGCACAGGCCACGAGCATTGAGAATTCAACAGAGTGATTTTCAATTCTCGGCGCTAAAGTAATCTCGGCGGGAAAAAAATCGCGAGTGGTACGAGGGCTTACAGAAATGATAACTTTATGTAATTTTGAACTGTATCTCGTTGTATTAGGGACTGCTAAACTATAACATGATGTATTTTTCAACGGTTATTTAGCTTGACACGTTGTTTTGTTTACGTGAAACGTAAAGAGCGCGAATGTTACCGTGCGTTTGCGTGCGTGTTCGTTTGTTTCGTTATTAATTTAGGATTACAGTAGTTATTGTTATGTCTAATGTGTTTATGTATTGAGAGTGCTGAAGTGGGAATCTGTAGGTATAGGTACCTACCTATACCTACAGATTCATCGGGCATTACGTATGATTTATTCTATGTTTGATTTCTGGAACGATTCGTTCCGTTGCTGCCATTTTTTATAAAGTATCTAAGCAATGTGTCGTCGGACAGACGGCTTCTAATTTTGCACAGACTAAATAGCTAGCTGCAGAAACACTCTTTCAGCCTCTTCATTGTTAGGGACTACAGAGCGCAAACAATTGTCTGCAAACTGTGCAGCGACTTTTCCCTTAGACCCCCGAAAAACACATCTTCCGCTTCGAAAAACACAATCATGTATATATTCATGCTCCTGTGTAATCTCGTTAGTCTCGCGAGATCTCGTTCGATTTCCGAGATCGGTAAACGATGGTGAACGCTTGCCTAATCAATCGATCAACTCAGCCTATCGCAGTCCACTGCTGGACATAGGCATCTCCCAGACTGCGTCACAACACCCTGTCCTCCGCCTTCCGCATCCAGTCTACCCCAGCTACCTTCTTTAGGTCTTCGAATCGTATTATTGTTATATAGGTAATATATATATTATTATTATTATAATTCTTTATCCTCGTCAAAACAAAAAAATCTAAATCAACGCTTGCCCAGAAATAAACAATTTCCCTCGTGGTTTTAGGAATCCTAGGATATAGGTATCGGTAAAATTACAGATCTCACATACCTACTTAAAAACACACTCAAACAAGTCCATCTCAAAGTTAAAAAAAAAATCGTCTAACCAGCCTTAACATCTCCGATCCGCGAGAGATATGAGATATATTTTTTTAAATAAATAAAAAAGGGGCAAAGAAATCGTGGCATTAATCTGTTGGCATGAAAGGAGGCCGTGCGGCCTCCCGTGGGGGGTGGCAGGTGCGTGCGCGCAGCGTAGGCGACCGGGAAAAATGTAGGGACAAGTGTGATCCGTCATTGTGTTACTTACAACCTGTTTTAGAACTTCGAGACACTTTTGATACCCATAGTCTGACTTATTCGGCCCTAACAGGTAAATTTTCTAGTCTAAAATAAAAGAACAGATGCCCAGTCAGAAAACTCTGTAACAAATCACCCAACAACAGTTAGGATTCATATCTTTGACCAGGGATCTCTAAAAACTGCTAAAAATAAAAAAAGGTTGTATCGCCCGCAGCGCCCCTTGCGGCTAGCAGGCGGAACCAATCGTTTGGTTACGGTGTCACTATTATTTCATGTGTTCAGACAGGATCACACAGGATTTCTGGATAGTTGTTCACGCGTAGCTTATGTGGATTGAAGGATAGGCAGGGAGTGTCGTCATCTTTGCAGTTCAGCAATATTCTGAATGAAGAGTGTTCCAAAGATACATAGTTCTAGAAAATGATGACATACCTTTTAAACAGCAAACTATCTTTTTGAAACCCTGCATAGAGTTCAGATCAGGGATTCCGTAACGGCCTTCAGCATAAATTTATTATAATATATTTCGCGTTTTCTCTTAATGATATGCTACTTTATGAGTGCAAGTATATTTTTACGTCGAAGTAAAATAAAACTACATGAGAATACCCTATAAATGTGACTCGTCGCGCCGCAGGAGCTCCTAATCGATACCTGCGATAGTGCTGCACCGAGCCTATCGATATTTTTGGTAGTGCTCCACCGAGATTCATATCGAACAATCGACAATATTATTACTTAGTTGTAGTGTGTCTTCTATTTCAACTTCTTTTTCTTTTCAAGTCAATGTTTAAACAATTTCTTAGATTACTTGGACTCAGTAGTTGTTATTTTTTGACCGACTTCAAAAAATGATGAGTTTCTATGTTCGTCTGTTTGTATTTTTATTTGGTAGGGAAACCGCGTGTGGTGGTCCCTTAAGAATTTTATTGGGTTTGCTTCGGTAATTTTGAGTTAGCTGCGTAGGTACGATTCGTGCGATACGTATTTAATCCACATTGTGGGGTAGGTACGACAGCTAAAAGGTTAAAAAAACATGATTGCAACGGATTTCCTTTGTCAAAATTAGTGATCTTTATTTAAAGATCACTGTAATTTTGACAAACTTGTCAGCAACCCAACATCAACCTTATCGTAATGAGTATAGAGACCACCGTGGTTTTGGCAATGATGCAAAGATACAGGTAAAAACTGTAAAATGACTGATAGTATGTACATTTTGGCTTTGAATTTATTAGCCTTATTAAATATAAGTTTTTTTCATGTTTCTGGATGCCGAATCGCTGCAGGGATGACGAGGGCATTGCTCACACATAAAAAAACCCATACCGGACTTTTGTTTTACCTATGTCTGAGTATCTACCATCTAAACTACAGCTTCCCAAACTTTTTTTTCACTTTAAAAATTTTGCAGGTTCCGGTGGACCTCCTGCAGCTACATTTCTACCATATTCCCAAAATTCGACAAAAAATATATCTAACGCAGACCACCGTCGAGTCTCTCGTAGTCCCCTGGGGGTCCTCCTGGACCACTTTGAGAGTCAATGCTCTAAACCAAAACACATCACCACAGCTTGGCGGCAGAATAAGTATGGTACTCGTAGAAGCTATGCTGTTCCGGGCATATACTACCTACTTGCCCGGTAGCATAGCTATTCATATCCATTTCACAGGAAGTTGAATCGAAAATGACCCATTTTCAATTGCTAATTTGCCTTCCATGCGACAGCAAAGAACGGCGTGGCAGTCGTCTATTTGAATGAAGGTGACAATTTTTTTGGGTTTTAGATTTGTTAACTGCCTTTAGAGGACTCTTTCGACAATAATGATTGATGTTCGCTTCGACACGGAAGCGTATCCAACGGTTGCCAGTAGCCAGAGTTGTTATGATTGTTGCTGTTGCCTAGAGTTGTTTATGTATCCTTCGCAAACCGCTCTAGGTAGGTAGAATTGCACTGCTCATATTTCCGGAATGCCCACGGAACTCCTTGTCTAGATATTATGTAAGTATGGTATAATATCAATGGCATAATTATCTTCTCTCGCAACAGGAAGCGCGCACGTTGCTTACAAGTAATTTCACTTTCACTACAGCCTGTACAATCTCGACATCTAGGATAATTTAAGTTTAGTTGCATCATCTATGCAGCATGTTGTGGTCAATTTTAGGGCTTTGGTTCACCGAGAATAAGTAAACAAGCTATGTGGATCTGTGACGAAACGGCAAATGGAGACTGTTCACCAATCACCTTACCTACAATAACTATCCACACTGGCCTCCGTGGCGTGTAGCCAGGGTTTCGAACCGGTACCAAAAGTAGTTTCTCTACCGGTACAACCTACTTAGCGTATCTTGCCATTTTATTACCTGGGTACCTGCCGGTTCCAGACGGGTACCGGTACTTAGCGGTTTTTGCCATTTCGGCACCTGGATATCGGTTCCAGATGGTAACAGTACTATACCTAACAAGTACCGGTATCGAATTTAGGTACCCGCCGCGTACTCGTACTACAAATCTCATATTTGTATCTTAAAGTTATTTTTCTAATGCCTATTCTCTATTCTAAGGTCTACTTTTTATATGAGAGGGGTCCGTGGCTAAATAATAACAGCCGCACAGGTTGCTACGCTTGCCGTGGTTGGTCTGTGGATGGGTGACCCATCTATACATACCGAGACCCCTCCGTGCTTGATTCCGACTGTCATTCGTGGATTTTTGACAGTCGTTACGGGTAGTCAGAAGACCGAAAGTCTGACAACCAGTCTTACCAAGGGGTATCGAATTACCCAGTAACTGGGCTGTGGAGATCAGAAAGGCAGTCGCTCCATGTAAAATATTGGTATCAGTTTGTCAAACGTTAAAAGTGAGATGAGGGTCCCACGGCTGCTCGGTAGCTCTTGCCAGCTAAACGAACATAGGTACAATACATTCATCTGTGGGTACAATACATTCATCGCGGCGCTGCCGCCTCGCTTTTAATGTGAAAGTAGCGCTTGGATAATCATTTCGGTCTGCGCTAGATTACTAAATAATGAGTGCAGTTAGGCATCTTTCGTCAGTTACGTTAAGGCTCATGAGCTCAATAAGAGAACTGGCAGTCGCTCTATGTAAAATGTTGATTTTAATAGAAGTAGGTAAAACTGGAAAGCTCCTGGCAGAATTTTTGTCATGAAGAGTTCCCTCGCAATATTAAGTAGGTAGGGATGTGCAAGATTGCGTAGTGTACAAGAATGCGCAGAGCGATTCTCGAATCAGGAAACAGTGTTCTGCGGCCAACTTCAGTTGACAGCACATCATCAACGTTTTAAACGTGCCTGTGCAAGAATTTTCGTTTTTAATACAATTTCCGAAGATTTATTGGAAAAAAACTAAATTTGAGACCTGTGTTACAATATTTAAGAGTTTTGAAAACGTGATTGCATTAAATGTAATCTAGCACGGTAATTGCGTAACACACTTACAATTTGAATAATTTTGAAGCATATTGCTAATCCATTGCTCCATATGTTGGAAAAATGTATCTACTCAACAACGTAAATAACGCAATGAATGTTGATGAACTGTCAAAATGAAATCCATTGCTACTGATAGTGTGTTACGCAATTACCCTGCAGGTAAGTTGTTTTTATGTATTTATTTCTATCAAATTACTATGGAAACGTGTTTCACTCGAGTTAATACGACATCCTGGCCAAAAGATGGCAGTAGTGGTCTTTCAAAAGTCTAGTGCTTTATGTGCAAAAGTGCGCTTAGCCATTGTGTACAAGATTGCGCGCGCAGCCTTGTACTCTTTATCAGACGTTTATTTAAGATATTATGTGTTTTATCATGACATGTGTTTACTGCTATGCTAATAAACTAATTATTTATGTTTTTTAGGATTTCAAGAAGACAAAGAACAACGCAGAGAAAAAGTGTGGATTCGAGTGTAATCGAAGAAGCTCGTAACTTGATAACAGAAGGAAAAAACCGGCCAAGCGCGAGTCGGATTCGCACACGAAGGGTTCCGTACCATTATCTATAAAAACGGCAAAAAATCATGTCTGTTGTATGGGAGCCCCCTTAAATATTTATTTGATTCTGTTCTTTGTTGTTATAGCGGCAACAGAAATAGGTACATCATCTGTGAAAGTTTCAACTGTCTAACTATCACGGTTCATGAGATACAGCCTGGTGACAGACGGACGGATGGACGGACAGCGGAGCAGGCGTAATAAGGTTCCTTTTTACCCTTTGGGTACGGAACCCTAAAAAGTAAGCACCAGGTAGCATCACAATTTGGTTTGCCTGAGTCTACTCTTAGATTACGATTGAAGCAAGCGAATTTGCCGCAATCTTTAGTTAGGTATAGATGTAGCTTTACCTCTCAAATGGAAGTGGAAATACTTAGTTATGTCCAGAAGCTAGATGCCATATTATATGGAATAACTCCGGAAAAGTTAAGGGTGTTGGCTTATGACTTTGAGAGATTGGCTTAGAGGTTTCATGAGGAGGAATACTTCTTTAGCAATAAGATAACCAACTTCAAGCAGCGTTCCAAGAGCCATGGGCTTTAATAAGGCACGTTTTAATAATAATTTGTTGGATCTTTAATATTACTTTCTCCCCCAGAAAATGTTTAACATGGATTAGCCTGGTTTCTCTACCCTGCCCAACAAACCCCCTAAGGTTCTATCTACTAAAGGCAAGCGATGTGTTAATAAGATCTCGAGTGCAGAGAGAGAGGCCAAAAAGTGGTTTGCGCAATGAGTGCTGGTGGACAGTTTATTCCACCAACTTTCATTTTAAAAAGAAAGAGCGGCTATTGGAACGAATGACTTCTGACAGCAGCTTTATAACAAGTGATCTGTTTCTTCACTGGCTTCAACATTTTAAGGAGCACGCTATGCCAACTAAATAACATAAAAAGAAGAATGATAAACCTAAAAAACCAAAAAAAGCCAGCAATTGCACCCAAAAAGAAAAATTGGGCATGTGCAGGTTACTCTGAAGTGTACAGAAATCCAATATTAAAGCTTGGATCGAATGTATTTTATGCATAAACTGGTGGCACAAATAAAATGCACAGCATACGTAAGCCATGATAGCTTCAAATGTGACACTTTTGTGAGTCATGCGCACTCTTGACCTACGTGCGCAAACATGCACACCTGCAGTGCGATTCTGTAACCATCTCACCGTAAAAACTTAGGTGAAGTGAGCGTGGAGTGAGCTGCCAGTGTCATCCCACCTGATACTAGAGATTGACCAAACATAGATTTACATTTATAATCAAGATTTTAGTCATATTTTTTATGCTAATTCTATTGATCATTTTACATAATTTCAAAGCTAGTGTTTTAGTTGTCAAAACATTACTATTTTGTGGGGTTTTCAAATAAAATAGCAAAACAGAAACTTAGAAATAGTATTTCTTTTTTCTTTTTTTTCCTAGACTAGTCCTTATACGGGGTGTCAGAAAAGTCATGGATTACCTTTTACCTGCTGATGGGCCACATTGAGATCTAGCAATAAAAAAAAATGACCTACCAATATTTTTTTTTTGACCAGGGCCGATCAAAAATAAGGTAAAATTTTTTTTGGTGAAAATTTTAAGTTTGAACCTAAATTTTAGGTTTTTTAAAGATGATATCTGTAACTTTCTTGTATTAAATCAATAGTAGGATGATTCAAGATGAAAATAAAACACCTGTATTTGAAAAATTTTCATTCGTAGAAATGGCATTGAAAAAACTGATCAAAGGTAGAGATTTTCCAAAATTTCATTAAACATCAAAAAACTCGGAAACATTATAAGACTTTTACCATGGTCATTTTTTTATTGGTAGATCCCAATGTGGCCCATCAGCAGGTAAAAGGTAATCCATGACTTTCCGGACACCCAGAATAAGGACAAGTCTTTTTTTCCTAGATTAAAACCCCATTATAATACTAGTTTTGAAATGATATAAAATTATCAATAGAATTAGCATAAACAATATTATTAAAATCTACATTTTGATTGCAAATGTTTGCTTATTCAATCCCTAGCATCAGTGGGATGACACTGACATCTCACTCCACGCAAGTTTTCACGGTGAGATTTTTACAGAATCAACATGCTGGCTGCGCACTCTTGTCCTCACACGAGTACGTTGCGCAGAAGTGCGCATTAAGGATGCTACAATTTTTTCTAATAGTTTCTAAACCGTTACCCTTAATTGTTTTTTTTTTAAGTTTTCTTACTAGGCAGATAACTTAGGTAAATGCCGTAATGCTGCCGTCGGTATTGCCGTAATACTGTAAATGTAACATTGATGTTGATTTTAAATTGCTTTGTTTTTTTGTTTTTTTACAGAACATAGTAGTCCACTCCACCCTATCGTTTGATCGTTCGAATAAAATTTTTGAAAGAACTGTGGAACGAATGTTGCAACATAAACCCCCACTTCATTATACAGGGTCAAATTAAATTAGCTAGCGGAACTCCGTAGTCGTGATGTAACTCGTCGTCGGTATCTAAACATGATACAACAAAAAAATTATAATTGATATTATAATTATACGAGTATTTGATATATCTTTGCTGGGTCGTTCACCGCTGTTAGTGTAGTCACTTGAAATATTAGTTTAAAAATCTGTTCCTTTTGTGTAATAGTAGTAGTTATGGATATCTAAACACGATAAAAGAAAAGAAAAAAAAAATTCTCAACTCATATTTTTTGAAGTACCTAACAACACGTTTTGCTAGCTAATTTTGTTTGCTCCTCTACCTATATACTCTAAGTATAGCAGGTCAATATTAGACAAAGAGTAAACTGTCACGAGAATTGCTATTTGGCAAGCGATTTTGTACCATGAGCGCTTCAACCATGGATATATATAAAACTTATACAATTAAATATGATTCAAAATAAAAAAAAAGGTCACTTATTCGAACTAGGCTGAGAATCAGCACTTTTTGAACGTCAAAATGATATAAGACAGTCCCCCATAACGCCCGCCCTTCACCACTTCCTAGTGCTTTCGCTGGAAAGAACTGGCGCAACAAACTCCCCAGCAGCACAGCCATCTGTTCAGTTAGAAGAACTTGATTTTGTACAATAGTAAATAATAAACATTACGAAACACAAAACATTAAATTAAATTAATTGCCATATATTATGTCACCTAGCACACGCTAATATACCAACAAAAACATTGAAAACGATGACTTGTGCTACACTCTTGTGAACACTTGACCTAGTGCCGTATTATGACGTTTTACTGCTATCATAATTCTAGTGCGAGGGAGAGACGGAGTTATACATGACCGATAGCTCCATCTTTTTCCCGACTGAAATCTTGATGGCATTAATACTTAGAACAGCCGGTCGATTCTGTAAAAATCTCACCGTGAAATCATAAGTGAAGTGACCACTTAATAGTGTCAATGCCTACTATTACGGAATGACAGAGCTCACTTCCCGCTCACTTCACCTAAGTTCTCACGGTGAGATTTTTACAGAATAGCACTGCTGCACATTACCTGCCCTGTAAATGATTATGGACTTACGAGTTCTGCCGCAGTAAGTGAAAAGGACGAATATTGGCCAAAAATGTAAAGAAAAATAAACCTTACTAAACAAAAGACTCGCATCCATTAAGGCTCATTTTTCTCCATTCCCTTTCCTCAGATGCGTACCTTTTACTTACTGCGGCAGAGTTGTAGGTCGTAGCTTCGAACCCAGGTAGGCGCTTTCATCATCTGCCTAGCCTTTTCCCAAATATGTTGGGGTCGGCTTCCAGTCTCACCGGATGCAGCTGAATACCAGTATTTTACATGGAGCGACTGCCTATCTGACCTCCACAACCCAGTTACTGGGTAATACGATACCCCTAGGTAAGACTGGTTGTCAGATTTTCGGGCTTCTGACTACCCGTAACGACTGTCAAAGATCTACGAATGACAGCCGGGACCAACGGCTTAACGTGCTTTCCGAGGCACGGAGGGGTCTCGGTATGCAAAGATGGTCACCCCTCCACAGACCAACCGCGGCAAGCGTAGCTTAACCTGATCAATCGACCTGTGCGGCTGTTACTATTTGTAGGCGCTTTACTTTGTGTAAATAATTTCATCAACACTGCTCTCAAAACGGTGAATGAAAACATCGTGAGGAAACCGGCATGTCCTAGAACCAAAAATTCGAAGACATGTGACATCTAGCAACCCGCACTGGGCCCGCGTGGTGAATTACGGCCCACTCCCTCTCACAGAGAGGAGGCCTGAGTCCCAGCAGTGGGAACATTAGTACCTAGAGTGCGCGTAACCTAAAAACTGTAAAAAATTTGAGTCAGCAAAGCTTAGCTGACTTAATTTCCGTTTAGACCGGAAGACCACCACAAAAATAGTTGGATTAAGGCTAGGCAGATGATGATGACTCCTAGCTGACTTTGATTTTTTGCAGATTTGGTCTTCAACATTCCTGTCAAATTCTTAAACGATGCTGTCAAATTCTTTTTACAATTCCGCCTGACCCTGTTGCTTCATTTTGGAACAGAATGCTTCTTGCATGAACACGACCCTAACTTAAGTTTCCTAATTTACAAGCATTACGTCCGACTCCTAAAAATATCCCATGACTCAATCGTAAACAAAAACAAAATAAACGAGTGATCGATATTATTTGCGAGCAATCAATTGAGGAATCGAGTAAATAATCGGCCACCCACACGCAACATACATTACTGACTTACAATGATTAAGAGTGGTTGTACGCTATATGTGTGGAGTAATGTATGGTGGATGTGGGGAGTGTCTCGTTGTTGAGACTTGGAGTCATCGACCGGAGCCTTGACCGCCGCACAGTGAAAGTTGCACTGCAGTGATGCCAAACAAAATACAGGTTCAGATTTCGATTTACTGTTGAATCGATATGTCATCAAACTTGATTTTTCGAAGGGAATCATGTTACATTTTATCATCCCTACTGTATTGGAAAGTTCAAAAGAGTTTTGTAGGGTGAAATCCGGTATGCCACAAAAGTACAGACGCCAGCACATCAAGGTCAAATTTCATTAATAGATTTTCAACATTATCGCTAAAGCATATTAAGCATAAGGTTTAAAGTTGATTGGGAAAATTTGACATTTTCAGGTAGCTTGATGTGCTGGCGTCTGCACAACGCCCTCATTGTATAACACACTATAAATCACAATCTGAATAATTTTGAAGGATATTGCTAATCCATTGCTTCATATGTTCGAAAAATTTGTCTGCTCAGCAACGTAAATAACGCAATGAATTTTGTTGAACTGTCAAAATGAAAGCCATTACCCCACAGGACCCAAATAAGTAATTATGCAAATAGTTTAAAATATTTTTAATGTACAATGTACAACACTTAAAATTAAAAATAATCAACAACAATTACACAATAGTCAACAAAAACGCGATCAACAGCACAGACAACAATTGTTTGCACACAACAACAATAAATATCACAACATTATTACAGAAGTCAACACTGATGGAATTACATCTCCATCAGTTCTACGAAATTTGTATTTACACTGGCAACCCCGCTTATAAAAATAAGCTATAGAACCTCTTTGCCCCTTAATTTAAATTAGTTTTTTTTTTCTTTAGTGCTTGTGGCCTCCTTTGTGGTGGTAGACGTGTTTGTAGACGGGGACATGGACTGGGTAGGGTTTGGGAATGGGGACCTCGACCCTCTTCTCTACCTCGACAGGGTAAGGCTTCTCGACCTCATAGGGGATGGGCTTCTCAACGGTGTAGGGGACTGGTTTCTCCACAATTTTGGTCACAACCTGAAAAAGAGTTTGGGATTAGTCTTGTTTTCTGGTGGGCATGATTTGCAGGCTACGAGGAGATCGGCTCAACATTTTTATGAGACCCGTTAGCATATTAATAGAAGAACTTGCTACTTGAATGCTGGGTGTGTGATATTTTGGAATGTGAGAACGTTTCCGAATGTAACTGGCTGCAAACTGTCACAAAACGCACTGTTCTTTTTTCAAACGTACGCTTGACTGCCCGCGCTTTTACTTTCTGTCATGGCCGACTGCGTTACGTAACAGTTTGTTGCAGCAATGAATGAATGTACCGTTATGAGATAATTGCAAAAACTCATCTAGACACAATAAACAGTGATATAACACTTACGTTGTACTACTTTATTTGTCGTGTAAAATATTTGTTTAGTTTCTTATTGGCATTAACTTTGCGGTTTAAGTTTAATTGAATTGATGTTCGGAGAATGTCGTTTTGCCTGTAAGTGTAAAACTAATTGGTTCCATGTTTATGGTATGGCCGATGGGAAAGGTGCCCTTTATTGTTTTAAATAGCGATAGTTAGTTTTACAGAGGGTAGACAAAAAAGATTGCTACAGCGATTATTTTATACGTTTTATTTTTTATTTTTATTAAACCTACCGTGAAAGTCATAAAGAGTTGTATCCGTTTTATTTGCGTATTAAATTGAATCTTCCTTTTTTTTAAATGAATGTTAATTAATTCGTATTTTATCGACTTGACGCGGACCGGAAGTACTTTTGACAGAAATAAAAAGAAAGAAAAATTGACAGGGTATTCTAATGTTGCCATTTAAACAAAAAAGTGAGACAGACAGATTGAAAGCGTGATGATGAATGGTGATGAGTTAAATCAAGAGGAAAAATTTAAAATTAATGCAAGTAAGTGCTGCCGTTGCAATGATGTAACACGCCAGCTGTGACGTTAATGACTAATTAACAGCTGATTTATGTGTACAATTACCTACGTGTCACACGATCTGAGTCATATTTTTTTAATTTAGCGAAGATAATGAATGTAAAGGGCAAATCAATTAAATCAAGAATTAGTCTGAGCTGCAAATTGAGCAGTAATAAACAAAATATGTCTTAATGAGTTTAAATGAAGAGGATTAGGTCTGTGCCTACAACAACGTAAAAAGCTAAAGTTTTTTTAAGCACCAAATGCCCTTAGATGCAATAAAGGACAATAGAGTGACTATTTGTTAAGAACTCCAAGTACAAGGTTTATGGCAAATTACACTAATATTTTTGGCGCCTAGTTAAAACGAAGTAGTTTAATCTATGCATGTACTTATGTAGTGTAATATTTTGTCGTGTAATAAGCTTTTTTAGTTATTAACCGGTTGAATGCCGTAATTGCAGAAACAATTAAAAAGCCAATGTGTCTCGCGTAGATCCACATTCAAAGGGTTAAACTTTGACCGAACATCGGTAGCGAATTCGCAAGAAAAATTGAAGAAAAGGAATCTACTTACTGCGTTTTGAAATCAATTAAAGCTTGCAGAAAACCTAAATTGCCTTATGTTGTACTTATTTACCCAATATAAGCACCCGAATTGCATAACACATGTGGAATGACAAACGTAACGCAATGGATTTACCTGAATTGCCATAATCGAAGGGATTGTCATGCCGTGTGTGTTACGCAATTAGGTTGCTTGTTTTGGATGCTCCAAAGTTTTCTTTTAGTACTTTATGGTCGTAAAAGATAAATAAGCAAAGGAGTTGGTGGTGGGCAACCTACGGATTGGTTTCCACGAGTGATGATTTTTTACGGAAAACTCTGGGCTATGAGCCTCGTTACTAGGTAGTTAAATTGCTAATATTTACCACGTTAGGAGCTTTAAAGAATAGCTTGTGTCGACTTCAGAGCAGAGGATTAGTTCATTGATATTTTGCCTTATAGTTTTTGCTATTTGTTTTTGAAATTTTCCCGATATTTTCCGTAATACATTCAGATTAATCTATCCAATGTTTTCCACCTTTTTTGTGCTTTTTTATATTACAGATCAAATCATTATCATTCTGTGGGGCATATTATTGCCCTTACAAACAGTATCTACCACTAAAATCCCTACAGATCAAACCGTATATCAAAATAACAGTAGTCAGAAACTTACCTTGTAAACTGGCACATGGATGGGCTGTTCCACTGTTACGTGGACGGGGTAAGGTTGGGGGATGGGGACCTTCACGTACTGCGGGACCGATACTGCCACGGGATGGGGGACTGGCACTCCGATCTTCTTCACGACCGTGACGTGGTATGGCTTCGTGTGTTCTGAGTGAGAGTGACCTTCGGGCTCCCAGTCGTCTGAGGGTCGGGCAGCTGCGAAGGCCGCTAGAAGGAGGATGGCTGCTGTTCTCTGGAAGGTTATGATATTTTCTTTTAGTAAGATTGCTACGGCCTCATGTCATGTAGGAAAGGTGATTAAAATTAAGCGGTGTTAGACTTTAAGGGCAGATTTCCTTTAATGATAATCACTTCTGTTCAAGTTCAATAATATAAAATGTAAACTAGTACCTACATATTATATGAATTATTACACATTACAATAGTTTCTTTTTGTCGGGTTCGAACTCGCAACCTCACGGATGTGCACTTAACCTCTGAACCATAAGGTATGTAGTGCTACAACTTTTACCATGCAAATGTAATTTAAGTTATGAAATGCTTCATAACTTAAATGCAAAGGGAATCAGTTTGATTCTATTTTCAAAACTAAATGTCGTATTTTTAAGTTAGATTGTCTATGGTGTCATTGACCGTAATAGCACAGTCACCATGGAACAGGTGGTAATAAAGTTATGATGTAACATCACATAACCATTATGTCACAAGCTATCACCGATTTAAACTATGAATAATGTCTTATTAATTCTCATTCAGAGCGTAAGAAAGTAATAAACATAATTTTTTATCAAAAATATTTTGACAGTTCGAAAAAGGCGCCATATTTTACATCACACTTTTTTTAGATTCAGCTTCCACGCAGAGGAACCACATTATACAGCCAGGAAACCCGCCACAAATATCCGATCCATTTTTAATGTCGTTGTTACGTCACTTTATATTAAATAATTAAGAAAACACTTACAAAAGCGATCATGTTGAATAGTTTAGATGCTGTTGTCGACTTCTAGGTATTGACTGGTGCAATCTGAGATCCCCACGACCGTTTTATACTTGGTGAAATGAACAACGCGCCTTTCCATTCAGCGATAGGATCTTCGCACCATGAAGTTATCGAATGTGAGATCTGTCTAAGAGATACTGCTTTGTTTCATGTACACTGCGGTTTTATAAGGACATTGCAGATTTGGTAATGCAACTAAAGAAGCAATGTAAGTGATACATATTCGTTTTATACGGTAGTATGTGATTCGATAGTGAAGTTCGACTGTACTATTCGGGCTTAACAGGGAGAAGTTAATACCAGGTTCTTGATTTTGTTTTTTTTCTTCTCTATATGTGCTCAATTCTTTTTGAGGTGATTATTCTGGGCGATAGAAAGTATGAGAGTTAAATTAAAAAGCCGACTAGGTTTTATGAGACAGTTTGTTTTATTTTATCGTTTTTAATTAGTGTCACTGCGAAGGGTAATTATATAGAGTAATATACACTACGTTATGCTTAATTAGTTTCTACCTGAGTACGTGTTACTGGCTGGTCAGATGAATTTGTAGGTTTTTTAATCAAATTCGTTAGGTAATTCGTGAGTGCACCGGAGTCATGAGTCCTGCTGAGTTGTTCCACACTTCCACCTCACAAAGTACGTAAGGAGAAGTATTCAGAGCTGACGGCCTTTAGTTATTCAATTAAGACATTTATTCAAATTAGGCTGAGAATCAGCATTTTTTAACGTCAACATTATCTATGTACATAAGACGTCAAAACGCCCGCCCTTCACCACTTGCTAGTGCTTTAGCTGGGATGATGTGGTGCACCAAAGTCCCCAGCAGCACCACTGTCAGTTCCTGCAGTTAGAAGAACTTGATTCTATAGGTAAAATAGTAAGTAATTACATTACGAAACACAAAACATGAAATTAAAATTATTTAGCACTTTTTGAATAGCATCATTACCTAAGAGAGTCCCCCAAAAAACTCGCCCTTCACGACTTCCTGTGTACTTTAGCTGTGAAGAAGTGGCACAAAAAACGCCCCAGCAACAGCAAATCAAGAGACCTAAGAAAAAGGAGAAGACCATAGCCCAATGGTTGAACAATTCCTAAGTTATAACAGCTACACTACCCCAGGTACAATCAGTCTGCCTAGCCTTTTCCCAACTATGTTCGGGTCAGATTCCAGTCTAACCAGATGCAGCTGAATACCAGTGTTTTACATGCAGCGACTGCTTATCTGACCTCCACAACCCACTGGGTAGCAGGATACTCCTTGCCAAGACTGGTTACCTGATTTACGGGCTTCTGACTACCCGTAACGACTGTCAAAGATCTATACGAATGACAGCCGCGACCAACGGCTCAATGTGCTTTCCGAGGCACGGAGGGGTCTCAGTATGTAATGTATGATCACCCATCCACGGATGCGGACCTTGGCAAGCGTACTTTACCTTGAATATCGACCTGTGTGGCTGTTATCATGTAGTACGAGCCCAAATACATTCTCACTTCCATTGGTATAATCATCAATTAATTATTTTTTTTTTTCATTAAATCAACGTTACTTCAGGACGAAATCCAGCAACTTCTACATTTTATTAACATAATCAGCAGCCCATAATGTTCCCACTGCTGGGACACAGGCCCACGGTGAGTCCACCACGGGGGCCCAGTGCGGGTTGGCAGATGTCACATGTCTTCGAATTTTTGGTTCTAGAACATGCCGGTTTCCTCACGATGCTTTCCTTCACCGTTTTTGAGAGGTGATGAGACAATTTACCTACACAAAGTAAAGCGTCGGTCTGGGTTCGAACCTACGACCTAATACTCGTAAGTTGCGGCCAACACCACTGGGCCACAATTGGGAAAAGTAATTCGTTAATTGTGATCTTAATTTTTGTAAGGCACGTTGGTATTGTAACACTTTAATAAGACTTGGTGCTCATTAAAGATTGGTTATGTAAAAACATTCACGCTTTTAAAAAAAGGTGAATGTAGTCCCAGCAGGTTAGTGGAAGACCAAAAGTTTCGTTTACATAAAAGGATTTAAGAACACGAACTGGATAGAAATCGATTTATTTTTTTGTTTTATTTTAAGAATTTGTCTTATGCGGGTATAAAAATTGGCGAAACGTGTTTGGACTTCGATGATTACAGGTAGGATTGTTTGTGGGTATGTTAATGCTGCCGTGCGATTCTGTAACCATCTCACCGTGAAAGCTTGGGTGAAGTGAGCGTGGAGTGAGCTGTCATTCGCTAGGGATTAACACTATTAAGTGCTCACTTCACTTATGATTTCACGGTGATATTTTTACAGAATCGACCGGCTGTTCTCTATTTTGACAACCAGTCATACCAAGGGGTATCGTATTACCCAGTAACTGGGTTGTGGAGTCGCGCCATGTAAAATACTGGTATTCAGGTGGTTAGACTGGAAGCCGACCCTAACATAGTTGGAAAAATTCTAGGCACACCGCAGATGGTGATGAGTTCATTTTTTGCCTAGTAGTGGTTAGTCCTATACAGAATAGGGTTACTTAACCCTGTTTCATCCACTTGAGCAGGAGTTTCGTAAAATCCTTGACATAAATTCACGCCTGTTTTCGCCGAACGCTTAGGCAAAGGTGACCTATGATACATCCCCATTCACCAGTCATGTTTTAAATCCCATGTAAAAGGAAACCGGCTTATTACCATATGCACAAATCCAGTCTACGGGCTGCAACTGAGAAATTCCTAATGTAAAATCCCAAAAAAAATTTGCCCGACCTAGGAATCGTACCCAGGACCTCATGCTCACCTCTAATTCTCTTGAAAACCCGGGTATAAACCTAACAGTAAGGTTATGTGCTGTACCTGATTGAAGAAATTAACGTGATAAAGAGGAGACCAATGCCCCTTGGTCTACATCTTACTTAAAAAAAACTCAAATCGCGCCAAAAACGGGAGTAATTGCAAAAATATGCAAAAACACAGCCATTAGCTAATTGATCGTACGCGAATGTAGATTATTACAGTTGTGCATTTAATACTCAACAGAAATGGTGCAAAAGGTCAGTTTGAAAAATTTTCAACGTTGAAGAAAGGAAATGCCGGCGCGCGATATATTGTTTTAACCCTTAAATGCATCGTGATGGAAATTTCCATCAACCAATCCAATGCCATATTTTCGTTTCCACAGAGCACGGGGATTCCCCAATTGTTAGAGATATTCAACTCATTTTGTTCCAGTAGATTCGTTCTGATTACATAAAGATGTAAAATTTCCACCTCGCCATTTAAAAAAAAAAGCATTTTTATGAATATATTTTTTTAAAATATTTTTTCCTTACTATAGAGCTAATGTTACGTCCAAATAAATTTAATTTGCTTAAAAAGTAAAAATCATGCAATTAAGGGTTAAATATTGACCAAACATCGCGGGGGTGTACGCACAAGGTGGACCTCTGTCCTTGTGAAGGCCGGAAGGCCGGAATCTGCTGGATGCGAGAAGCACAGAACTGGTCAAAGTGGCGGCGCTTGGGGGAGGAATACGTCTAACAGTGGACGTCTTTCGATTGAAACGATGATTGGCAGCATCAGTTTTCCGAAATGAACATCATTCCCTCATAATATCGTTCCAAAGTAGAAATAAATTGCAGTGTCTCGAGTTCTCGACATCGCCTTCGATGCGATATCGTGATGACACTTATTGCGTAACACCCTTGGAATGATAAATCCCTTTCAGTTTGACAATACAACAAAATCCTAGAAAGAAAGTTGACAGAATTGTGCTGAATTGTCATTGCTACTGAGTTACGCCATTAGGGAGTTTGGCTCATTACTCAGAAGTCAGACGCAATGACAATCCTTCATTTTTACAATTATTATACTGTTATTTTTACTGTTATTTTTTGTGTTTTTTACTGTTGTTTTTGTGTTTTTTCAATTAGGTGTATGCAAGTCACAACTAGTTATGCATTTTTTCTAACTTGTCTTAGTTGTGCTGCTGATTTTACCAAGTTGTCCTAGTTGCTTTACTTTTTTTACCAACTTGTCCTAGTT
Organism: Eremobia ochroleuca; assembly: GCA_949629135.1. NCBI lineage: Eukaryota > Metazoa > Arthropoda > Insecta > Lepidoptera > Noctuidae > Eremobia > Eremobia ochroleuca. The sequence goes on along the minus strand of OX451403.1, from coordinate 2,211,573 downwards.
GCTTTACTGATTTTACCAACTTGTCCTAGTTGCTTTACTGATTTTACCAACTTGTCCTAGTTGCTTTACTGATTTTACCAACTTGTCCTAGTTGCTTTACTGATTTTACCAACTTGTCCTAGTTGCTTTACTGATTTTACCAACTTGTCCTAGTTGCTTTACTGATTTTACCAACTTGTCCTAGTTGCTTTACTGATTTTACCAACTTGTCCTAGTTGCTTTACTGATTTTACCAACTTGTCTTAGTTGCTTTACTGATTTTATCAACTTGTCCTAGTTGCTTTACTGATTTTACCAACTTGCCCTAGATGTGCTACTGATTTTACCAAACCGTCTACATTGTGCTGCTGATTTTATTTACCATTATGGTCCCAGTTATGCTACTGATTTTACCAACTGGTCCCATTTATGTTACTCATTTTACCAAATAGCCCTAGTAGTGCTACTAATTTGTTCAACTTCTAGTTGTACTGCACCCTAATTGCGTAACACACTATTACTCTCAATTTGAACCATTTTGAAGCATATTCCTAATCCATTGCTCCATATGTTCGAGAAATGTGTCTGCTCAACAACGTAAATAACGCAATGAATGAGTTTGAATTGTCAAAATGAAACCCATTGCTACTGATAGTGTGTTACGCAATTAGCCTGCTGATTTCACCAACTTTTCTTAGATAGTTATTCCCTGATTTGATTAACTAGTCCGGTCATTACCACACTGATTTATCGATCGTCTGATAAAGCGTGTGCTATAGATAAGTGATTCATGCTCTGTCATCTGTACACATGAAGATCTAATGGTTGCATTAGTAATCGGAGTTAAGCTTTGCGTTAAATTTAATTTTATTATTTTGGCCTCCACATGCCAAGAAGGATACGATATGGATATGGATGTATTGAACATTCTGTAACTTTTTTTCCTTATGACTATAACGCTGACGTAATTTGTACTCGGAGTCTCGGACAAAAACACGTGTCCGTTTGTACGTCGCGCGGTCCGAGTTGATAGAAAGTAGTTCTTGTTTATTTTTTGTTTTTATTTTTTGACTAGTAATACTTTTAGGTTATGTAGGTGAACGTTATTATTTGGTTCATGGAACGTACGATTTTTTTATTGCTGTAGAGGAGTTTTTTTATTTGATTTAAAATAATTATTTTATTCATACTCTGTTCTTTTGAAAATTTATTTTGGATTTGTGAAAATACACATTAAATCAATAAGTAAATGAAATCAACATTAATTTAATTATTCAACAGTATCCATTGCGTTATTTATGTTGTCGAGCTAACAAATAGTTCAAACATTTGAAGCAATGCATTTCGTTGTATTGTCAAAGGGACCTACGTACTGATCCACTAGACCAAAGCTATTACAACCGCTATCCAAAGAGGCACTTAGACAAAACAATACAGACGGTCAAATCTCTTAATTTTAAGAACGTTCACAGTCTGATCTCATTTCCCTGCATTTTTGACATTGATTGTCGCTGAGATGAGATTGCAACCAGATTTTGAACGTGTTTAATTACGGGAATTGTCCTTCAGAACCTCATTAAACAAAATAATAGTTCTATTTTTGAATCAACGAAAAAAAAAATGAGCTGTCAAATTGCCCGCGCTATATCCAACCCCACCCGACGCCACAGCGCGCGCGCGGCAACACGCCATCTTCCGGAGAGTTGTTTCCGCATGCATTGTTTACTTATCTGCTTTTATTGTACTTACGTATATATGTGTGGCAACTAACTACTGGCTTCTTTAAGGTTTTATTTTTTAAAAGCTGTCGTAAGCCAAGTCTTTTATATAATAAATGATTGTGGGTTTTATGTATCGGACAGAGTTTTATTATTTATAAACCTTTCGAAGCAAAGTCCATTCCTCATTCGAAGAAGGAACGAGCAATGATTATCATTGTTGCTCTTGGGTTCAAGACTTGGATTCTGTGGGCTTAGCACGAACGTGTGGCCCGTGTGGGGTACCTAAACGTAACGTATATCATCATCTGCCTAGCCTTTTCCCAACTATGTTGGGGTCGGCTTACAGTCTAACCGGATTCAGCTGAATACCAGTATTTCACATGGAGCGACTGCCTATCTGACCTCCACAACCCAGTTAGTGGGTAATACGATACCCCTAAGTAAGACTGGTTGTCAGACTTTCGGGCTTCTGACTACCCATAACGACTGTCAAAGAACTACGAATGACAGCCGTACGCGTAGCGTAAACGTAACGTAACTATATGTAAATTCAAAAATATTAAAACTCAAAATACTTGTTTAGCACGGGACTTTATTCTCTTTCAGGGGTCGTGCTAATTGTGGTTGTCGCGAAATTTTCAACCAAAATGCTACATATAGAAAGGAGGTATTTTCGATTAAAAAAATGCTCGAATTCCCGTTACCTAAAATGCTAGGGCCACGGGTTTCTTTGATTTACAGGGCACGTTATTAAAATAACCGAATCTTTTAGCTTATCTTGTTGTTCTTGAACATATCTATTTATTTACTTTTTTATGTTACGGAAACAAATTGTTATTTGTGTAGGCTAAAATATTCCTTAATTTAAGTAAAACGAAAAAGGAAAAAAAATCTTGTCAGGTTTCTTCGGGCTACATACGAGTAGCAAATAATGATTATAACCCCAGAGCAACCACAATCTGTTACCTAATACATAATGTAATGCGAAGCATACGCAGTATAAAAACATAAAAAAAACAATAAACCTTAAAAAAAAACTCTAAAAAGTGAAAAATAACTTGAATTTCGGAACTCAGTGTCGTTGGTTTCGCATTTTGACCAAACCTCAAATCGCGAAAAAAATCCGCTGTTTCCTATATTTATACGCGAACACAAATGTAGGGCACAGCTGATTTTTTTTTGCGATTTAAGGTTTGGTCCCTTAGTAAAAGTTGTTCGTAATGATGAATATAGTGACCCCTTCAGAAGTTCAGACATTTAGTGTATGAATAGATATACCTTTGTATACATGGTTGCCAAAAAGTCGTGGATCAAACGAAATAGGGAGATCCAACAAAAATCTTTCTACAGCATTGCCATAATTCAGTTGCCCTAAAAGTTATGAATATTTTTAATATGTAATGGATTGTCACCCATCCACGGAATTACTTAGCCACGAAACCCTTATGCGACAGTATCTTTCTAAAACTTGATGCTAAAACTTGATGACTTGATTTTATAAGTCTACGGTTAAACAACGAATTCCGCTTAAAAGTCGTAAGAGCTTTTTGCGCTCTGCGCAGGCCATCTAGGACAAACCTACCAATGAGAAAAACAAATTGTGGGAATACAGGCACTTCGTCAAACACCAGAAACATTTTCCACCCAGGCGTGATATGCAATGGCCTAAGTATGTGGAAAGCTTTCAATCGATTGCGCACTCAGATAGGCCGCTCCGTGGTAATAATTACTCAATTATAATAATTATTAAATTATTAATTTAGTTTCGCGCTTACACACTTTAAGTTCAAAAGGATGGCTATTGAATCGTTAAAGTTATCTGTTCCCTAAAGTACATATGAGTTCTTATTTAATTTTCTGTATTATTAATGCATGCTCTTAACTACTTTCTTATAATTATTTCGCGGATATTGGTGTGGGTTACACGTTTATTTAGTTTTAAACTTACTCTGTCATACTTTCATTGTATGACAGAGTAAGTACACAAGTGCCATGTGTAACTGTTAAATGTCCCAATAAAGTAAAATAAAATAAAATAATCTGTAGAAGTAGGTAGTGGATTACTTTCTGACCCATTAGACAGTGTGAGTGCGGTTCTTCCGATCAGACTGTTTCCCGCTCGCCGGAGTGTCGTAAGCGCCCGTTGACTTGCACCTCAAATGACCTAAAGAATGCCACTGATGCCGCAATCAACATGTCCACCTACTGGGCTCGAACAATATAAAAAAAAAAACAGTACCATAGACACAAAAATACTAAGAAGAATATAACTTTATTTAACTAACACTTGGGCTTAACTAACTTGGAAAATACAAACTACTGTTGCAAACCCTATCGGCATTTGATCAGGAATTTGCAAAGTGCAATTAGACACAATAGTTTGTTGCAACATTTGAAACTGTTCAGGGGCAGTCCACCTGCCTGCATAGCTGCATTCCAGCAACGAATGTAACTGTGCGCCGATGTAACTGATAATATGTCGGAATTAACTGCGGTGTAAGTGACGTTGTGATTATAATTAACATTTTTGGATTATAATTTGAGTGGTTTAGCATTTAGCAACAGGCCTCCTCTCTGTGAGAGCGAGTGGGCCGTAATCTACCACACGGGCCCAGTGCGGGTTTTTTTTTTGTTTTTTTTTTTTTGTATTTTTTTTTTTGTCTTTGAAATTTGGTTTTAGGACAAGCCCCGAAGCCCAGGTGCCTTTTGAAGGTTTCTCCCCGTAAACAAAAGAAAAAAGGGCATGCCTGTATCCTCACGATGCTTTCTTTCACTGTTATGAGAGCAGTGATGATGAATTTATTTACACAGAGTAAAGCAGTTTGAACCTAAACCGCGTAAGTGGGAGCCGTTACCAACCACTGGGCCACCAGTGCTGCTGCACGACTGCAGATTTGTTTAATAAAACAGAGATTATTTTGCAGTACATCCATATTACATCATTTACTACGTCCCCTATTACTTGGGACCTTAACCCCATGTAAGAGGGCGTAGATAGGTAAGGTAACATGCAAACTGGCGCCAGTTGATCAATAATGACCTCTGCCGTGCGATTCTGTAACCATCTCACCGTGAAAGCTTGGGTGAAGTGAGCTTGGAGTGAGCTGTCATTCGCTAGGGATTAATACTATTAAGTGCTCACTTCACTTATGATTTCACGGTGAGATTTTTACAGAATCGACCGGCTGTTATTCTGCTGAACGGAGAGGCTGTTACAACACCCCTGACAAAAAGTTTTCTGCTGTGGGTTGGTCCCGTTTCTAAAATACTAAATTCAAATTAAAAACTGTCTTCTATCCCAAAATAAGTTTTCAACTTTTTATCAATATTTTGGGTAACATTTTTGTCATTGCAATTCAAGTGCGGGGACCACACAAGAGACTAGTGTGCCACCGTTATAAGATGGCGTCTTGAGCTGTCAAAATGGGGTGAAACGGATTGATTTATCTAATACCTTCTGGTTAGACGCTGTAGGTGGTATCGTAACATGTGCTGTAACTGTTTATTTTGTAATAGTTTGTTTACATTCCAAAGCTTTTCGAATCTGCCATTTTTTTTCTCGAGTTTGCAAAGCGATCGGCCATTTTTTTTTGCAATTCAGGTAGTCCAAATAAACTAATGGGTTCATGAATTTTTTACTGAATAACACAGGTCTTATTAGATAGATTTGCGATGAAGATATATAAGCAACTACTTACGCTTATTACAACAACACTGAGGGGCACGTGGCTAAATAATAGCCGCACGGGGCGATCGATTAGGTTAGTCTACGTTTGTCATGTCCTTGGATAAGTGATCTTTACACATCGAAAGCATTCCGTGGCTCGGAAAGCACGTTAAGCAGTTGGGCGCGACTGTCATTCGTGGGTCTTTGACAGTCGTTACGGGTAGTCAGAAGCCCCTAAGTCTAGTCTTACCAAGGGGTATCGTATTAACCAGTAACTGGATTGTGGAGGTCAGATGAGGATGATTGATGATTTCATCAGGTCTGGCAGTCGCTCCATGTAAAATACTGGTATTCAGCTGCATCCAGTAAGACTGGAAGCCGACCCGATTATAGTTGGGAAAAGGCTAGGCAGACTGATTACTTGTTACAACACCCTTTTATGCTTACACAGGAATTCTAGTATTTGTTACAATGAAACCATTTACCGTGGTAGGTATGATTTTCCACAATTAACCCTTAAATTGATTTTGTCCGTTTTAAAGGACGCAGTATTTCCACGCACACAGACGTTGTTTTAACACTCCTAAGCACTGTACCACAACTTCACATATAATATGCCATGTCCGTTTTATGTGACGTAGTTTCATGTACCACAACTGCACATATAATAGACAATGTACGTTTTATGTGACATTGTAAAAACAGTAAAAAAAACAAAAAAAAAGTTTTTTTTTCTTTATCCTCTTTTCTATCCTAATTTCAACCCATATACGCAATTTCAAAATTATACACACAAGAAATCTAAGGGTGACAATTTAAGGGTTAAGTGACACACTAGACACAACAGCAAAAAAGATACTGAGCAATCGTCGATATGATTATTGTTGATTTGCCTGGCAATGGGCATTCCTTCATTCATTGTCAAAATGGAAGAAATTGTCATTCCTTCACTCATTGTGTACCCAATTTGCGTGTTAGTTTTGATTCTTGGTTCGACTAAAGCTTGATTGCATTAATGTACCTATTATAAAATTCTCAAGGATTGGTTTTGGGCCCGGTTTTGCAAGACGCCCGCATCATAATAGGCAACACCTCTGCCTATCTCTTCGTGGGCAACACGCTAGATAATATGCTATGCTAATTTATAAAAATAGCTTCCACTAACAAGTCTACACATCTGCCGACGTTGGCCAGGACGCCTCGACGTGTGAATTAATCTAATGTGCCGATGTTATCAACTGCCGTTGTTGGGACAAATGGTCATTGGACTGGCTTTAAAAGGGCGACGTGACTGCTCGTGATGAATCGTTAGTAGCTTTGGTGTCAGCAGTAATGGGGTTTGGAACCCACTATGACAAATTCCTATTCTAAACTAAAATGTAGTAACAGTCACGGTTTTATAAATTTACCACAAGTTAATAATATGACGTTTACAACATCGTTCTTTTTCTGTGAATGGTTTGGAGATGATGGAGATGGAATTGTGTTTTAAATACGTTTAGCGTTAAATGTATTTAGTGATTTATGTTGCGAGCGGGCCTAAGGGTCTGTCTCCGTCACAGACAGGGTGGCAGGAACATCGCAAACAGTTACCATGAATTCAGAACATACATACTCGTAACTGACAGAAAGTTTCAACGCAGGGAGGTTCAGAATCAAGTCCTGAATCCATGGTACAGACGCCAGCACATCAAGCTACTACAATCTGACAAATTTCTTTAATAGACTGTTATTTTTATCGCTAAATCATAAGGTTCAAAGTTGATTGGGAAAATTTGACAATTTCGGGGAGCTTGATGTGCTGGTGTACCTAACAGGTTGCGCGTCGATGTCATGCCACCCTGTGTTGCCATCACTTACGGAATATCTCCTGGAAATTAGATCTTCTGTAATGTATATTTCATTTAGTTTGGTAACTCAGTAGGTGTCCTTTTAAACATATCACAATAACGACTGTATTCCCTGGAATAGTGGTGGCCCAGTGGTAGCGGCTGCGACTTACGAGTTGTAGGTCGTATGTTCGAACCCTGATCCTTTGTGTAAATTATTTCATCACCTCGCTCTTCAATCGGTAAAGGAAAACATCGTGAGGAAACCGGCATGTTCTAGAACCAAAAAATCGAATACATGTGGCATCTACCAACCCGCACTGGGACCGCGTGGTGGATTACGACCCACTCCCTCTCAAAAAATTATACTTCGTTGCTTCGTCCTTCGAGATTAAGATAACAATGTAGTAATACGTCTAGGGTATCGCCTTTCATCCACTAAGTTTGAATATTTTTTTTTTTTTTTTTTTTTTTTTGTCGGTACTTTGTCTTCCTGATAGTTATGCCTGTACCGCCACTCATTCGCGTTTTAGTGCGTCGCCGATCACCACGTTATTTTCTTCGTTTCATTTGAATTGTGCAAAAAGATGCCAAAACGTAGTCACAAAAACGACGACAGTGATTATTTAAGAAAGAAGATTCGAAAACTCGAAAGGAAACTTAATAAACGCGACAGAAGGTCGCGTGTTCGAAGTGTTATTTTTACAAACGGAAGATATTGTGAATAGTTTTTCGGACTATATCCGTATCATAATCTGACATGATGTCATATTATCTTAAATAGTGTTGTGTACATCTTATGGGGATGTTACCTTCACATAATTTTGGATTCCCAATTCATTGGGTATATACTACTAGTGATTGTGTACATTTGAAAGGAATGTTGCCTTCACTTTAGTTAATGACCTACTTAATAATAATTGCATTTTATATCCGTACGGACTAAAACATAGTGTTGTTGGTAGTTTTAAGGACTATCGCCGCTCTAAAACCACTAGTTGTATACTAGGAACATTGGTAGTTGTGATCATATCCACGTACCTACATAACAAAATGTTATCACTCGATTTCGTAATTCTGAATATCGGTATGGATTATAAACTTGGTGTTGTGGATAGTTTTGAGGACTATCACCGCGCTATTTTCTATCCGATACCTACATTTGGTACATTTTCTATTCCAGCTGAAATGGAAGTTCAAGGTGATGTCGCGTCATCTCCGATTATTGACTCAGATGAGCCACAACCGGGTACGTCCACCTCGACGATACATGATGTTCCTGCTACAGAAGCAGTACAGGCAGGGGAATCGGAACTACCTGTTGAAGTAACGCTTCCTGAGCTGGACGAAGAGATTCTGAATCTCTTGGGCGAAACTCCATCAAAGGATAAAAAATATGGACCAGACATTAGATGCGAGTTATCTGCTCGCTGGGAACACATCGCAACAACAGGCTTGACCAAGGATGCCAGAAAGGAGCTGCTTGATAAGCATCTGGTTCCAAAAAACTGCACAAAGATTGATGCACCCAAGTTAAACCCAGAGATAAAGGCCGCCTTATCGGAGATGCTAATAAAAAAAAGACAAAGCTTTAGAGAATAAGCAGGTGCAGGTCGCAGCAAGTATATCTTGTATAAGTGAAGCCCTAAGCATACTCTTTTCTGCAGGTTATAAAGATCAGTCGGTAATAAAATTACTGATCGAAGCCGGTCGACTGATGTGTGACTCACAACACAGCGAGTCCATGACACGGCGCAGTTTTATATGTTCTACAATCAAGAAAGATATAAAAGATCAACTGTTCAATACAGAAATCGATAAGTTTCTATTTGGCGAACATCTGACCGATACTCTAAAAGCTGCAAAAGCTATATCAAAATCAGGCGCTGAGATTAAAATAAACACACAGGTTCGAAGACCTGCACCAGCGCAGAGACCGAGACAGGCCCCTGTCCAGACTTTAAACCAGACGCCTCCGTTCCCGACAGCGCGGCAAGCGGGAACAGCGAGGAGAACAGCGCCGGCGCCGCGCCCGCGACCGGTGCAGCAGCAGCCGCGACAGCAGCCGCGCTTGCAGCAGCGCCAAGCCCCGCGGCGCTAGACCTGGTACGTTTTGCAGGTCGGTTATCCTACTTTTATGATCAATGGCAATTGATAACTAATGACCTCGTTGTATTATCGTGGATAAGAGGTTACAAGATACCGTTTACTAAACCTGTCTATCAGTTACACGAACCAAGTTTACCTGCATTAACTTCATGTGAGTCCTTTAAATACAAGGTGGCCATCACTGACCTTCTAAACAGTGGTGCTATTTCACATTGTGAACCATGTGAAGGACAGTTTCTTTCTAGTTATTTCCTGATTAAAAAACCCAATGGCAAAAACAGATTTATTTTAAACTTAAAGTCTCTAAACAAGTACATCGTAACAGAACATTTCAAAATTGAAGATCTAAGAACAACATTAAAATTAGTATCAAGAAACAGTTTCATGGCCACCTTTGATTTAAAGGATGCGTATTTTCTAGTACCTATACACCCGACGTATAGAAAGTACCTACGATTTAGGTACGAGGGTCAAATTTACCAATTCAATGTTTTGCCGTTTGGTTTAAACACAGCTCCATTTGTGTTCACAAAGCTATTAAAACCGGTAATTTGTTTACTGAGATCATTAGGTTATCTGTCATCTATCTACTTAGATGACATTTGTATCATTTCTAATAATTATCAAGATTGCTTAGATAATATTTTACAGACAAAACATATTTTAGAGTCCTTAGGATTCATAATTAACATTAAAAAAAAAAAAAAAAAAGTTGTATGATTCCGAGTAATATTTGCAAATACCTTGGTTTTGTGATAGATACAAAAGAATTTCATGTTAGCCTTCCTAAGGAAAAACGAAATCTAATTAAACAAGAGTTACAATCGTTTCAATTGAAATCTCGTTGTAAAATAAGACAGTTTGCTCGCTTGGTAGGCCTCCTCACTTCGTCCTGCCCCGCGATTCAGTACGGTTGGCTTTACACCAAGCAGATGGAAAGATGCAAATACCTTGCATTGTGTAAAACGAGTAATTATGATAGCCACATGTCTTTACCACAGTATTTGCAGGACGATTTTTCCTGGTGGTTAAAATCTATTGATACCGCAGTGAATCCTATTAGACGGGACAGCTACTGTCTAGAAATATTTTCAGACGCTAGCAAAAAAGCGTGGGGGGCAGCATGCGGTGCGGAGACCGCCAGTGGCCAGTGGAGTAACACAGAGTCTAACAAACATATTAACTGTCTAGAACTCCTGGCTGCTTTCTTGGGCTTACAAACATTCGCAAAAGGATTAAAAAATTGTCAGGTGTTACTACGCGTTGACAACACAACTGCTATTTCGTATATCAACCGTATGGGTGGAGTAAGATTTCCACATTTAACTGAAATCACAAAATCTTTGTGGCAGTGGTGTGAAGCTCGTGGTATATTTGTATTCGCTTCATACATAAGCTCGGAAGATAACGAAATAGCAGATGCTGAGTCTAGAAAATCTCACCCCGATACCGAATGGGAGATTAAAGATCATGCTTTTGAAAAGATTGTGAGAGCCTTTGGGCAACCAAAAATTGATCTTTTCGCATCAAGGTTGAATAACAAATGTGTTAAGTACGTCTCATGGAATAGAGACCCAGGAGCATGCGCTGTGAATGCTTTTACTTTAAATTGGTCAAATCTTTGTTTCTACGCATTTCCTCCTTTTGCGGTTATATTAAAAGTATTAAGAAAACTTATATACGACCAGGCGGAGGGTATTGTTGTGGTTCCATTTTGGCCCACGCAACCCTGGTTTCCACTTTATCAAAAACTTCTCTGTTCAGAATTAGTTCAGTTTAGACCCTCTGATAAAGTGTTATTGTCTATTTCCAACAGTGTCCCCAAGCTCACGTTGATTGCAGGGAAGTTATCAGGACGGCGTTACGAAACAGAGGAGTACCACCATCATCTTTAGATATTATGATAGCTTCTTTATCTGAAAGGTCAATAAAACAATATGACGTTGCCATTCGACGTTGGGTAAACTTTTGTAAGACTCACAATATCAAAATACATGAGGCGTCAATTCCGATGATTATGTATTTTCTCACTGAGTTATTTCATTCCGGCTTACAATACGGATCTTTAAACAGTCATCGCTCCGCTCTGTCTTTGATCTTAGGATCGAGAGTAGGGTCTGATGATCGCGTTGCTAGGCTATTCAAAGGTTTTTACAGACTTCGTCCTCCAGCCCCAAAATATAATATCACTTGGGACCCGTCAATAGTTTTAGAATTCTTATCAAAATGGTACCCAAATAATAATTTAAGTTTCGAACATTTAACCAAAAAGGCCGTAACTTTGCTCATACTTGTAACTGCACACAGGGTGCAAACCATTAGCAAAATCAAATTAGAAAATATGAACGTCACTGATAATCTTATATTGATCAAGATAAACGATTTGTTAAAAACATCTCGACCTGGTTTATCTCAACCTTGTTTAAATATTCCATTTTACAAAGATCGACCGGAAATATGTCCCGCTGAGGCTCTTATAGAATATATTGATAGGACAAAACATTTGAGAAACAATGCCAATAGCCTTTTTATAAGTATTAAAAAACCACATAAATCAGTAACCACAAATACCATCAGTCGGTGGATAAAAGATATATTATCAATTAGCGGAATTGACACTTCAGTATTTTCTGCCCACTCCACCAGACACGCAGCCACCTCAGCTGCTCATAGAGCTGGTGTCAATATTGACACGATACGAAAAGCAGCTGGGTGGAGTGGTAGCTCCAATGTTTTCGCTAGATATTATCATAGAGACATTCAATGTGAACAAACTGATCAATTTGCCTTATCAATCCTAACCTCTGATCGATGTTAGATTTAATTACTTAAAATTAATAACTTAAATTTATCTACCCCTAATTAAAGAAAAACTACAATTTAATTACTTTATTACTTGTAAGGTTTGATTAATATACATGTACCTAAGCATAAAAATTCAGTGTTTTAATATTTCACCATCTTTCAAAATCTACATTGTTATCTTAATCTCGAAGGACGAAGCAACGAAGTATAATTGGAGATTAAACGAACTTACCTGAAGTGAAGTTCTATCCAAATTATACGAGTTGCTTCGTCCGAAGAGATTAGTTCCCTCCCAACCCTATGAACCCCATACCTAAAGTGAAATATTAAAAAAGGTTCCAGGCTTTCAACTAAATGAGTGGCGGTACAGGCATAACTATCAGGAAGACAAAGTACCGACAAAAAAAAAAAAAAAAAAAAATATTCAAACTTAGTGGATGAAAGGCGATACCCTAGACGTATTACTACATTGTTATCTTAATCTCTTCGGACGAAGCAACTCGTATAATTTGGATAGAACTTCACTTCAGGTAAGTTCGTTTAATCTCCAATTATAGGCTGATTATGGTATTCCCCGAAGAGTTAGGCAGAGACCCACATTTCACTGGTTATGTTTAGCGGGTGAGCTTATCGCCATTAAACAGGTACAGACGCCAGCACATCAAGTTACCCGAAACTGTCAAACCTTCCCAATCAACTTTGAACCTAATGCTTCCGCGATAAAGTTGAAAATCTATTAAAGAAATTTGACAGATTGTAATAGCTTGATGTGCTGGCGTCTGTACAAATTTCAAATGCCCTTTCAGTGAACCCTGAATATAATTATTATTTTCCACCATACGATACTCGTTTATTCCACTTTGCAAAGGATTGCTAGATGGATTAGCATTTTCAGAATCTCATCCCATTTTATGCACTATGCTCACGGCTAGAAAAAGGGGTGGCATAATCTTTGTCGGGAATCACATTTACTAAAGCCTAGTAGTAAAGCGCATTACAAAATGATAAACTACCTTACTTACCTAGTTAAGCAGTGAAAAAATACAGTAGCACAAAGTAATTATTGCCATGACATTTTTATCAGGCGTTTGCAAAATGTTGTTTTACCTGCATTATGATAGTTAAGTTCTACGATTAACTATGCTTCAGTATAGGGAGGCTCATGGATGTGTCATGCATCTGTAGGAGAGCTTTACAAGCTTTCAGGGTACTGGGAGGAATCAATTAAACCACGGTTTCTCGTCATGTTCAATAATTATTCTTAGAAAGTGTTCTACGTGCTTTTTACATTTTTTTCCTTTCTGGCTTGGCAGCCAAATCTGACGACCGCTTGTATTTTGCCTTCTCAATTTGTTCTGGCGTTTATCATCTTATAATTACAGACAGATCATAATCTCTGCAGTATCTACTGTTGGTAAGCAGGTACCTTTGTTCGGCAAACCCTGGGCGTGGGGTTAGGTATAATATTTGTATCACGACAGATTGCCCACTTAGCAATACTTTCTAACAACATTTTGATTTAAAATAGTGTCCATGGAGTTATTTCGCCCGTTCTTCTCCACAGGTACCTACTTACTACGCTTTGGAATATGCTATAGCTTCATCTTTCTAACTGACCGACCCCTTGATAATTCAAAAGTGCCTGTTTATTTGAAATAAATGCTTTGAGTTTGAATTTTGCAATAATTGAAATAGATTCGAGCGAAGTATATGTAAAAAAAAAACATCACTATTGATTCGACTGCCTCGTTGACATAGGTACACACGCCTGACATCCTCGATGAGTTAATAATAATAAAATAGTACTTAAAAATGTTTATTTTATCTCCACAAATTACACAAAGTTCATACATTTCACAGATGACAGGAAAACTTTACAAGAAATTTGTGATTTGATCTGGAGTCTGAACTAAGCCGAGGCCTATACTATAGATCTCCAGGCCCCCCATTTCAGTTATAGGGAGGTATTCCACTCAGAGCATTTATGTAGTACCTACACCCGCATAGAGTCATGGGTTCGATTCCCTAGGTCTAGCAAAGTAATAATGAGCCCATTATTACTTTACTTATATTGGTTTAATCCTGTCAAATTAAGATGCTCCATAGATAAGTTTAGACGTGATTAAAAAATTGGCTACTAAAATACGTCAATTTACGTCAGGCGCTGACTAATTTGACGGGACTAAACTAATATTTATCTTCTGTCCTTTTCTTAATGAAATAGAAAGAAAAAGATGCACTGAACTTAAATTTAGTTTAATTTGTGAATAAGGGAATCAGCGCCAGTAGCGGCGCAGCTGATGCCTATTTGGTGCTTTAACGCGACCTCGGCGAGTCAGTTAAGTATTGGTATGAAATACGAGACAAACATTAACTTAGTTTAAGATTAGGAGAGATTATCAGCCAAGGAAAAAGATGTAAAGGACGTAGAATGAATTCTAGGAATAAATAAAGAAAAAAAAGAAAGAAAAAAAGTATTTATTGCGACTCGTACAGGATCACCGTTGAACATACCTACGTGATAAGCCGTGGTTTAATTGATTCCGGCAGGTCTAGTGGTCAGTGGCCCTGACTACTAAACGCAAGGTCGTGGGTTCGATTCCCACCCAGGACAAATGTTTGTGTGATGAGCACGATCATTTGTTCGTTGTCTGGGTGTAATTTATCTATAATATGTATGTATTTAGAAATATATATGTATGTTTATCAGTTGTCTAGTACTCATAGCACAAGCTCTGCTTAGTTTGGGACTAGATGGCGTTGTGTGAAAGTTGTGGAATATTATTATTCCTCCTGGTACCCTGACAGGTCGTAGGGAGATTCACAGTACCTACACCTCTGTATAACCCTTCAAGGAAACGAGGGATGATAATGATACATTATATTACATAT
Organism: Eremobia ochroleuca; assembly: GCA_949629135.1. Lineage (NCBI taxonomy): Eukaryota > Metazoa > Arthropoda > Insecta > Lepidoptera > Noctuidae > Eremobia > Eremobia ochroleuca. The sequence goes on along the minus strand of OX451403.1, from coordinate 2,196,571 downwards.
GACTACAGGCTACTGGCTCAACGTTCACGTTGTTGTGGAGTTCAACCAGTTCTGCGAAACTGGTTTTAAATAAGAATTGATCATGTTGTCTGCTTATCTTTTTAGAGTTTGTTGGAAATTTAATTATTTTATTGAATCATTGATGAATATTGTTATGGTAGGGATTTGAGGTTAATGTCTTCTATCACAGACACGAGGTTGCAAACTTGGAGCCGGCAAGACACTGCAGAGTAATTAACAGCGTAACACACCAACGATAGCAATGGCTTTCATTTTGACAGTTCAACAACATGCATTGCGTTGTTTACGTTGCAAAGCAGACAAATTTATCGAACATACCAAGTAATGGATTAGCAATATCCTTCAAAATGATTCAGATTGTTATTGAAATTGTGTTACGCGATTTGGGTGCTGTAATACCAGAGTCATCGTAGTTACGTTACCACACTATCGAGTAGGCTGAAATGTCTCATTAATTTGTAACAGTACCTATAGGTACGTAGTTAAACCGGAACCATAGATACCCTTCAAACCATAACACAGAAACTCTGCTGCGGGATAATTGCGTACCTAACACACTATCAGTAGCAATGGGTTCATTTTGACAGTTGAACAACATACATTGCGTTTTTTACGTTGTTGAGCAGACACATTTTTCGAACATATAGAGCAATGGATTAGCAATATGCTTCAAAATGATTCAAATTGAGAGTAATAGTGTGTTACGCAATTAGGATGTTAGACGGCAGAATAGAAACCTTCGAGACCAGCTTGTTCATCGAGCTCTACGATTGCTAAAACATATCTTCCGTATCTGCTTCTGGAACTGTTTATGAATTTACTGTAAGTATTAACCCTTTATGGGTTTAACCCTTAAGTATTAACCCTCTGTCCATATTATATGAGACACTATAGGTACATTTTGAATCTTCGCGGCGAAACTAAACGTTAAACAAATGTAGCTGTGAAGCTCTTGGAAAAAAGAGCAAAATTGTGTGTCAAATGGAAAGTATACCATAAAAATTTCAATAAATATTAGTTTCAATATTCCAGTGTTTTATTTTTAACATACAAGCCAGGATCTTCTGCCCTATAAAGGGTTAAACATGACAGTACTAAAGTAACATACAAAAATACGGAGGGACAACCTAGTCGGACTAGGTTGTCCCTCCGTATTTTTGTATACAGGTTGGGTATATCGTCGACCGTAGGTTCAATTGCTGTAAGGGACAAAATACGATTTTTCAGGAGAGGCCGACAAAGTTTTTTTTCGGACTAAATCGCCCATAACTTTTTTTGTTATTAACCTTTTTCGGGTCTGATTTCACACATAAGCTTGTATTTTAGTGCTCTATCTACATGTGTAACATTTATTTAAATGAGTTAGCTATTTAAGAAAATAGATGTCTATTACAACAACGTATTTTGTTAGTAATGTCCCTTACTGCCCAAGTATCTTGTAGTCCCGTCCCTTACATTAAACTGACCTCTACGTTGGATCCAATCTATTAATGAAAAAATAGTGCAAAGGACTTGTTAAAAAATTTATGAAAAAAATACAGTGTAAAGAGATTTTTGACAGAAAATGAAGTACACACTTTTGACGTACGTAATGGTAATTCGTTGATTGGGAAGACCCTTACCTTATTTGAAGTGGATTGGCGGCGATAATTACACCGGCGCGCAGGCGTTTTTCAGATACATTGTTATTATGGGGCTGATTCGAAATTTGGATCCAAAAATCATTAGAGTAAGGGACATTTTTCTTAAGCTAGTATTTTTTCATATTCACCATTCAATAGAGCGAAAAATTCTGAACAAAACTGTATACTCAACTCATTTTGGGTATTTTGTCCCTTTCCTCAATTGAACCTACGGTCGACGATATACTGAATCCACTGTACAAGATCTGCGTCGATGTATAATATTATTATTACATATCATTTTCTTTCTTTCTTTCTTCTTTCTTTATGTCCTGCCATTCAACTTATATTATATTACAACTGTGACCGTGCTGAGAAAAGCTGCATTTTTATTCATCATTTTTCCTAATCATTACGACTTATTAAAAACACATAAAAAATAAAAAAACAGTTTAAAAAAAAGAAATGTCCTGCGATAGGAGGAATGATGAAAAGCTTACACGGCTTCTGAAAGTTAATCAAGACGAAATTTACTTAAACAGATTGAACACTCATAGTAACGGTTGCGGTATCTGAAATGATTAATAGATAAAGTGCTCCAAACCAGCAGGGTAATTCCGTAACGCAATGGGTTTCATTTTGACAGTTCAACAACATTCATTGCGTTATTTATGTTGTTGAGCAGACAAATTGTTCGAGCATATGGAGCAATGGATTAGCAATATGCTTCAAAATGATTCAAATTGAGAGTAATGTGTGTTACGCAATTAGGATGCGTATTTCGGCCGCGGCGGCTAATCTCAACGGAGACCAGCCTTCGGCGCGGGAGATATTGGCGCCGATTCCCTAGTTCCCAAACTAAACTAAATTTAAGTTCAATCAAGATCAAAATCAAAAGTCATTTATTCAAACTAGGCTGAGAATCAACACTTTTCGAACGTCAAAATTACAAAAGACAGTCCCCCAAAACGCCCGCCCTTCACCACTTCCTAGTGCTTTCGCTGGGAAGAAGAAGTGGCGCAACAAACTCCCCAGCAGTGCATCGTTTTCTTTCTACTGCATTAAGAAAAGGACAGCTATGATAAATATTAGTTTAGTCCTGTCAAATTAGTCAGCGCCTGACGTAAATTGAGGTATTTTTAGTAGCTAATTTTTTAATCACGTCTAAACTTATCTATGGAGCATCTTAATTTGACAGGAAATATATTTGTAACAAAAAAAAAAAGAATAAAAAAGGCTTTTATGTCATTCACTTATGTAAAAAACATTATATATACCTATAGGTAATAGGTAACACGGGTTGGTGTCCGCAACTCCACGTCAATGCGCGTATTTTGCGTACGGTTATATATATAGGAAGTACCTTTTAATCAAAAAGTTTGCTTGTGTTAGGTAGTGAACAAAATGTGTGATTTAGTTATCGATAGAAAAATGTAGTAAATGGGTAACATCACTATCGTCACATCACACCTGCACCTTAATTGCATAAGACACTATCTCAATTTGAATCAATTTGAAGGATAATAATTATCTATTGCTAATCCACTGCTTCATTTGTGTGAAAAATTTGTCTGCTCGACAAGGTAGGTAATTAACGCAATGAATGTTGTTGAACTGTCAAAACGTAAGTCATTGCTACTCTTAGTGTGCTACGCAATTACCGCTGTAGGTATCTATTCCCCAAAGATAACTGGGCAGAAATTGAAAGAACTCCTTCGTTTCGACTAGAGCAGGGTCACCCCAATTACAAGGAATTAAAAAAAAATAATCACCCAACTCCTGAGTGTCTTGAAAACCTAAAGAAAAAAAAAAAAGAGAAATCGGGACGGAAAATCGCAAAAGAAACTTACAATACCAGGAAAACATACCTACTACACGAATGAACAAAGATGCGTGCGAAGCCTAATCTCGGAATGAATTCTTAATTGACCTATTAACTAAATCAGTCATAACTCAACACATTGAATGCGCATTTAAATTACTTATACTAATTAAACGAACCATTGCAGGAGCGCAAGCGAACGGCTTTTCTCGCCGCCCCCCACATTTCCCCTCGCAGCTTTCCCGGAGGAGGCGCGCGCTCGTCCAATCAACACGACCGCCATATTGTTAAAAGGGCGGAGTCAACGATACAACTCCGTCTATCTCGCTCTATGTTTTAGTTTTCCCGCTCGCACGCAACGCTCGCTCATTGGCGGGGCTGCAATTAAGCGCGGGAATCCGAATTCTATTTTTGAAGTAAATGTTTTTTCAGCGGCAGTTAGGTCGCCAGTTATGATGACACACTGTCGAGGAAGGTTCGTATCGATCATAGGGCCATCAAAACTTGGTCGGTTTACATAAAGTAAATCTTGGGAGATTTATGTTTGTGAATTAACACGTGAGGATGTCTGACTTGATTGATTTATTTGATGTTTTGTTACAAATTGATCTATAAATCTGTTGTATTCGAGGTGGGCGGTTGCTACCCCTGGTTTATGTTAAACATTTTCATACGATGATAGCTTAATAGTTATCTAAGACTTGCTAATGTTTTAGTGCAATGCGTAATGCTGAATGCATTGAATGGTCATCATCTGCATAGCCCTTTCTCAACTATGTTGGAGTCAGCTTCCAGTCTAACCGGATGCAGCTGAATACCAGTATTTTAGACGGAGTGACTGCATATCTGACCTCCACAACCCAGTTAGGTACTGGGTAATACGATACCCCTAGGTAAGACTGGTTGTCAGGCATTCGGGCTTCTGACGACCCGTAACGTCTGCCAAATGTCCACGAATGACAGCCGAGACCAACGGCTTAACGTGCTTTCCGAGGCACGGAGGGGTCTCGGTATGTAAAGATGGTCACCCATCCACTGATCAACCGCGGCAAGCGTAGCTTAACCTGATCGATCGACGAGTCCCTCGAATACATTTAATGGTACCTACTGAAACAAATTGAAGGAAATGTCGTTAATCATTGTTCCTCATAATTGTTATGCTTCCGAATGCAATTCCGAAGGCAATTAATTACCTACACTGAATTTTTCCAAATTATATTTAAAACTATTTTTATGCTACTACTAAGAGTATACCTACAGAGTTCAATGTCTCAAACACAAAAACTAACAAAACACAAACATCCTATAGGTATGTCTATTTTACCAGTGAAAAGTTTGGAATGGGAGAAGGGCCTGCGTGTGAGTCTACTAACAGACAAACATGTGAGCGAGTACCTACACCTAAACTCAAACCGATAACGCACATAATCTTACCTCAAAAAGATTGAGCGTTATTCTGATGTAATTATTTAATGAATGCATGCTGAAATAAAAAGTTTGAATTTTTTTTTTACTTCGAAAATGTCCATAGGTTTAGACATATTGGTGGTCAAAATTTGTTGATAAAGACAGATTGGTGTTGTCTACTTTACCCACCCACAAAGATTATAGAGAGGAATTGGACCCCCGAGAAGACACTCGACTGCCAACTCTACTAGTCCTTGAAGTGCCGGTCGATTCTGCAAAAATCTCACCGTGAAAACTTGCGTGGAGTGAGCTGTCAGTGTAATCCCACTGATGCTAGGGATTGACCGAGCAAACATTTACAATCATAATCGAGATTTTAATAATATTTTGTTTATGCTAATTCTATTGATCATTTTGTATACCTAATTTCAAAGCTAGTATTTTAGTTGTCAAAACCCACGTTTAATCCCACGTAGTTTGTGTGGCGTGATCAGTTCACCCGATTCACGAAATGTCGTGAATCGGGTGAAGTGATCATGCCGATTCGTCAGGACTAGTCTAGGATAAAAATAAGAAAAAAAAAAAAAAAACAACATTGAGATTCTGACTGAGTTTCTGTTTTGCTATTTTATTTTAAAACCCCACTAAATAGTAATGTTTTGACAACTAAAATACTGGCCTTGAAATTATGTAAAATGATCAATAGAATTAGCATAAAAAATTATTAAAATCCCGATTGTGATATACCTAAACGTAGGGACGTCTGGCACACACTGGGTTGTCAAGAACGTCAACACGTTGCTGATTATACTTTTGAAACCTCGTTCCTTAAAGGTGCGTTTCCACAGGAGCTGCGCGGAGCTGCGCGGAGCGGAGCGGAGACGTGTAGGAATCGTCCAATCACAGACGAGACGAGTGACGCGATGAGGATTTCAACCATTATGATTAGTCGATTCCTGCACGTCTCTGCTCCGCTTCGCCCAGCTCCGCTTCTGTGGAAACGCACCCTTACGCGGCTTGCGGAAGAAGTTGACTGGTAGAAGTCGTCACGTAAGGAAAAAGCGCTATGCCTCCTCCACGCGACTTTCTCTCTCGCTCTCTCTGTCTCTTTCTTCAATATACGAGTGTGTGTGTGCGTGCGAGTATCGCGTAAGGAACTTCGCTCCTGACAGGGGTCGGCCGACCGCATCCTTTTTTTTTTTTTTCTTTACGTCGTTTACGGTTAGGCTGGAATCTGATCCTAACTTAGTAAGTAGAAAGCTAGGTTGCCAGTGATGATGATGATCAGTTATATTATACCTTTATTATAAATACTTGGTGGCGATCAGCGATATGATACGAAAAAAACCGGCCAAGCGCTAGTCGGATTCGCGTACGAAGGGTTCCGTACCATTATCTATAAAAACGGCAAAAAAATCATGTTTGTTGTATGGGAGCCCACTTAAATATTTATTTTATTCTGTTTTTTAGTATTTGTTGTTATAGCAGTAACAGAAATACATCATCTGTGAAAATTTCAACTGACTAAGTATCACGGTTCATGAGATACAGCCTGGTGACAGACGGACGGACGGACGGACGGACGGATAGCGGAGCGGGAGTAATAGGGTTCCGTTTTTTCCTTTTGGGTACGGAACCCTAAAAATTAGGAGTTCAACACTGGCCCAGTACACTAATTGCGTAACAACCTATCAATCTCAGTCTGAAACATTTTGAAGGACATTGCTAATTCATTGCTTCATATGTTAAAACCAGCGTCAGACAGCATCTGTCTGGCATTAATGCTGAAATGAACCTTTTTGGTGCAGCAGGAGATAAATATTAGTTTAGTCCTGTCAAATTAAGATACTCCATAGACAAGTTTAAACGTGATTAAACAATTGAATACTAAAAATACGTCAATTTACGTCAGGCGCTAACTAATTTGACAGGACTAAACTAATATTTATCTTCTGTCCTTGTCTTAATGAAATAGAAAGAAAAAGATGTACCTACTAAACTTAAATTTAGTTTATTTTGTGAACAAGGGAATCGACGCCATTCTTTGTGAGAGAAGAGGCATTAGGTTCCTACCCCTGGAGTGTGATGGTTTCAGACAGGGCTCTGAACCGGTTTAAAAAGAGCGGTTAATTTCGATGAAATACCGGTAAATATATCGTTCCCTCATTAACCGGTTAAACAAGTGAACTGTTCATATGTAACCCAAATGACAAAGGTTACCGGTTACATAAGCACAAACGGTTTTGACACCCAAATTAACCGGTTAATTCCGTAAGTCGTAAATATTTTTCGTCTACTTTTTTAACACTTCCAACAAGTTATAGTGACATTAGTACATTTAGTACCCCAGAAAACATTAGGAAAAAAAATGTTTGATCTGAGGACGTCAAATACAACCGGAGAACTTAAATGGTGCGGGTAGATTCATGTTGCGACTTGCTTAGTTAGGGGGCGGGGGGTGTTTAACCGGTTAATTTTCACTTTCAAAACCAAAATTCATGAAAAACCGGTTTCCCGCAAAAACCGGTAAAAACCGGTAAAGTGCAAACCTTAACCTAAATCGATTTCGGTTTGGGGTCAATGACCGTAACCGGTTAAGAATTTCAACCGGTTTCCGAGCCCTGGTTTCAGACCAGCACATCAATTGCGTAAAACACTTTCAATAACAATCCAAAGAAAGGAAATTCATAATCCATTGATCCATATGTTTTTAAAATTCGTCTGCTTGACAATGTAAATAACGCAATGGATGCAACTGTAGACTTGTACCTAAATATGAATGGCATTGCTATTGTAAGTGTGTTACCAATTACCCTGTAGATTGTGTTTCACAATCTGCATTCTAATTGCGTAGGTAACACAGTATTTATCTCAATCTGAATCATTTTGAAGGATATGTCTAATCCATTGCATTATATGTTCGAAAAATGAGTCTGCTCAACAACGTAAATAACGTAATGAATGCTGTTGAACTGTCAAAATGAAACCCATTGCTACTGATAGTGTGTTACGGAATTATCACGCAGGAGGTTAGTTACGTCATCAGCACCCTAATCTCAATTTGAATAATTTTGAAGGATATTGCTACTCCATGGCTTCATATGTTCGAAAAATTTGTGTACTCAACAACGTAAATAACGCAATGAATATTGTTGAACGGTGAAAATGAAACCCATCGCTACTGATAGTGTGGTATGCAGTCAATAAATGAAGACGTAGCGATTACTTCACTCTTCTCAGCATGCGTACTCGTGGTATGACCACCGAAGAAACCCGAGACAAAATGACAGATTTTAGGAAGACTTTTACGGTGTGAAGTCAAAATTTAAGGAAATAAATGTTCCTTTGTATGGAAAGAGGACAGGAGACAGAACAGTGGTGGCCCAGTGGTAACGGCGCCGATTCACGAGGTGAAGGTCGTGGGTTCGAACCCAGGCAGACACTTTTTGTATTCAATTTCATCACCACTGTTCTCAAAACTGTGAAGGAAAACATCGTGAGGAAACCGGCATGTCCTAGAACTAGAAATTCAAAGACATGTGACATCCACCAACCCGCACTGGGCCCGTGCGGTCGATTACGGCCCACTCCCTCTCACAGGGAGGAGGCCTGTGTCCCAGGACATAATAGGCTGATTGTCTGTTATGTATGGAAAGATATAATGATTCTGCCTATTTTTCGTTTAGATACATCAGTGATCATGCTACTAGGTCTGTTAGAAAACGTCTTTTTCTGCAGTGTAACACGATGACGGTTGGCGCAGTGGTTAAGCGATTGACTGGTGCGCTGCGTGTCGCGGGTTCGATTCCCGCATGAAACAAATTTTTATATGACATACAAGTAGTTGTTCCGGGTCTGTTTGTGTATGTGACTAAAAATATTAGTAAACGGACCCACAATACAGGAGAAATTCCTAGTACCTAAGGGGCAAAGTTATGAAAAAAAAAACCATAGAATAGAATACACTAGCTGCGCCCCGCGGTTTCACCCGCACAAGTGTCGATCCCGTGGCAATATCGGGATAAAAAGTATCCTATGTGTTAATCCTGGTTATAAGCTATCTGTGTGCCAAATTGCATTCAAATCCGTTCAGCTGTTAGAGCGTGAAGGAGTAACAAACATACAAACGCACACAAACTTTCGCCTTTATAATATCAGTGTGATATAGACATAAACTTACGGCTTTCCCCCGTGGGGTAAGCAGAATCTACAGAACGCCGTCGTTTGCGTCGTTCACATGCACACATCGAGTACTAAGCAAATGACCTTTTTTATTTCCGTTACCTTATATCCAGTAATTCCGTCACGTGTCACAACACCTTCGAATCATATTGGTTAAAAATAAAATTCATCTTTACGAATATGAACAAAATCTCCTTCTTCTTCGTAACAGATGGCGTTCTGAAGTTTCTGCCTAACCCCATGCGAAGAAGGCGTGAAGAAGGCGTTTATGTGAGTACGTATGTAAATCTTATTCGTATCGAGTCAATAGAATTAGTTGAGATCGTGTTGGGACTAAATAGTACGAGCTGACGTTTTTGTGAGTTTCGATTTGTACCTAGTTGGTTAAAACGTTGCAATAAACTTCCACGATTATCTACAGGGAACTTCTTAAGCATGTAAGTAACAAAACTGACGAAGTTTATGCATAATTATATTCATATATCTTCAGGAAATACCTACAGCCAAATTACTGTACAGCCGTGCGATTCTGTAACCATCTCACCGTGAAAACTTGGGTGAAGTGAGCGTGGAGTGAGTCGTCAATAGTGTCAATCCCTAGCATCAGCATGACTCACAGCTCAATCTAAGCTCACTTCAACTTAGTTATCACGGTGAGATTTTTCCAGAATCGACCGGCTGGCGTGATGTTGTGTTATAGGTATTTATACCGTCCACGATAGAGCAATATAGAACTCGAGATCTCCCACAGTGAATCCTGAATAATTTTAAAAGCCTTCTTCATAGGTCAACAGACCACCATGATGCATTATCACTATCAGTCCTTTTAGCGACGTGTTGACATCTGTGAGTATGCTTTGACACATGTTACGCTGACCAGTGGCACACTTGAACTGGCCTGAGTGCCGGCTGGCGGAAACTACGTACAGCGTGATGTTAAAACAAAAGCAATCGTGTTCCTAAAAAAGGTTCAAATAATAAAAAGGATTTAATCATGATAATTTGTAAAAGAGTATTTCTTTTTTTGAGGACTGTGATTTGGGTGCAAAAGAAAACGGTGTTATAAAACAATTCATGCCCTCCTTCTGGACTGGTCGGTTACTTATTTAATGTATATAGATTTTAGTATAGGAGCATGTCGATTTACCAATTAAGCAAATAAATGAATATCATCACATGAAAAAATATTATCGAATCATCATAATTAAGTATTACTGTTGATGATGTGGTGAAAGTAGGTAGGTAAATAAAAAAATAGTAGCATTATTAATTCACAATGATTTTTTTAGACGATTTGTTTTGATATCGGCCTACTCCATTTCATGTTGTTATTTGTGTAAAGCATAAATAAAGAACGCAACGGAAGACACCACGAAACCGATACACGATAAATTGTTTTAACGCGGCCACGGAAAAAATATTCAGGCAGTAATGCCTAGTAGGTATTAATAACCGGCCAGTTTACCGCATATAAATTATAAAGTTAATTTAAAACATTTCTAATGCGTTAAATGGAAAATACGAACTAAAAACGCTAAAAAAATTACGTAAATCTTGCAAAAACCTTGCATTTAAACTAGAAACGTATTGCATGCCGACACGCAATGATGCCATTAAGAAAAAAAACTATACTTATTTATGGTTTTGTAAACCGCACGATTATAAGTGTTCTGGACGTCCGGGAACGCCATTCGTCTGTCAAAACGTCCCACATTAAGCTATATTGTCAACATAATACACATAATTGTTTCATTCTCGTTATTAATCTCGTTTAAAATTTAATCGGACGCGCGAGAAATACCTGGGCGACGGAGCCGAACGCGGCGGTAAGTTTGCGCGCGAAACTAAACGTCACATTGACATATTAACGCGCGAAAACTTTAATAGCCGCGCACTTTCACAAATAATTTCACTCATTTCCCTATCACCCGTTAACTAAATCACAGGCTTCGTTTCTTTTTTCATGTAATAAAACGTAATTTACATAGCTGTACGTACGTTTTCGTTTAAGGCTAATACCAGTTTCTCACTGTCGTTTACGCGCGCTGTGACGTGTGATTGACAGGTGAAAGGGCGCGAAATTAGCTGGCTGGATGGAGACCGAATAATTCCTTAAGACGCACCCATTGTTCGTTCATTACATTCACGGTTCATTGATACAGATTAATAATATTTTCGTAACAAAAAAAGCACACGCTGTGCGTTAGTGTTTTAACGTTTGCATAAACTATTTGGATTTTAGGGAAATGTTTGAATTATAATAACTCCATTAGGCGTTTAGTGAACATATGTTGTAGAGTGGGCACGATAAGATAGAGCCGTATGTCAGGTAACAGCTACCGTTTGGCATCCGCCAACCAAGCGAGGATGTGAGGATTAGTTGGCAAACAATGTGTCGTTGTTATTAAAACGAAAACTCTTTAGATAGAGACATGAAACAACAGGCCTGAGGAGATTTGAGATAGCGGGCTGAGCAAGCGTCGAGTCGTCGGGAGACATTATCTCGTGCGCCGGCGCAGCGTGCCGCGCGCGCCGACCTCGCACACTCAAACAAACATGCACATTTTGGTATCAACTTATTGTTTTGTAACGTTTTCATTTCGTTGCTGTCAAATTAAAAGTTGCTTATTCTATAATTATTTTAACAGAGTAGTTTATTTATGTAGCCTGTGTTTTAAGCATTATTTTAATGAAGATAATATTCATACATATTTTTGTATTGTTTTGTAGGTGCTGCTAAGTAGTTGTGTAGATAATATTTGTTGTAACGATTAACCGAACATCGGGTTGTCATTTGTAATCCCGCCATTTCGCTAAGTTTGGCACGAGTTTTAATTAAAAGGAGATTAATTATACCATAAAATTATTTCAGTATCTTCTTAATACTTAGCTGTTAAGTTTAAGTAGCTGAATTTGGAATCCTAATGATTGGATTAACCTCCAGCGGGGTAACACACATAAAATGACAATTGATCGCGATGGGTTTCATTTTGACAGTTCATCCATGTTCGTTGCGTTATTTACATTGTTGAGCAGACGATTTTTCCAAACATATGAAGCAACGGATTAGCAATATCCTTCAAAACTCTCGGACTGCGATTGAAAGTGTGTTAGGGTGCTGATAAAGTTGATTTTTGCAAGCGCATGAAGTTTCTAAAATATTATTACTACGTCGAGGTCAAATTGAAATAATAAATTACTAGTAGATATACCGAAATCTACAAATTAAGGATTAATTAACCAAACGAATAACGGACGATAACGAATCGAATACCAAATAATATGTATACCTATCTCAGTAACTGTTTTAGCGAAGTAGGTAATGGCTGACATTCGTACCTATATGCAATATGCGCGACACAAACAGTAAGGGGGCATATTGACTACTATGACAGTCCATAAAACTATAAATATCCGAATCAATAACGTAGTGGAATAGAAACGATTTAAACAAGTCGGGGGACAGGTGAAATTGACACTTGCCAAGCCTTTAACAAATAACACAAACACATTAGCAAATATAGTAACTTTTTCGCAATAAGTAATAAAAAAAACAAAAGCCAATCACCTTCAGAATGCGACTATCTAAGGTATCTACTAACCACGGAAGTTCTAAGCGTATTTGAAATAGAAAGCTCAAGTGATCTTGATGAAGGCATACATAATATACATAATCAGCCATTCAAGATGTCAAATATTCACTGCTGGGACACAGGCCTCCTGTGAGAGGGAGCGGGCCGTAATCCACCACGCGGGCCCAGTGCGGGTTGGTAGATGTCACATGTCTTCAAATTTTTGGTTCTAGGACATGCCGGTTTCCTCACAATGTTTTCCTTCTCCGTTTTACGAGCAGCCGGTTGATTCTGTAAAAATCTCACCGTGAAATCATAAGTGAAGTGAGCACTTAATAGTGTTAATCCCTACCATTAGGGAATGACAGAGCTCACTTCTCGCTCATTTCACATATGTTCTCACGGTAGATTTTGACAGAATAGCACTGCAGGTACACAATTAGGTACAGTTTCCATGACATCCGTATAAAAGGCAATGTCATTGAACGAACGTTAAATCAACCGTCTCATTCGCTGGATCGTAATGAAGACATGTTCACTTTTAAATTATTCACCGGATGACATGTTTGGCGTAGTATCGATTATTACAAAAAGAAATATCCATGTTTGCGGAAATAAATTATTCCCTTTCTTTCTTTACGCGTTCACCTTTTTGTTGTGTTAAGTATTTTCACACCGTGTCTGTTAGAAGACGGGTGAACTGATAAAAAGGGTTTGTATCGTATCGGCTAATGAATGTTTTTTTTTTCTGACTTTAATTGGCTCATTCATGCGTGGCCAGTTTGTTGGCATAACAAGGTGACTTTAATGAGATTGCATGACTGATTTAGTGGCAAGATGTCAAATAGTGAACCAAATGAGGTTCCACAGAAAAAAAATTGGCAAAATATTATTACAGGCTTTTAACCTATTTATGTATTTGTGTACGTTTTTTATTTACAATTCAATCATTTGAATAGTTATTTTTATCATTGTTCGGCTCAACCAAAGCACCTGCCATCTAATCTCTTCACCACCCTTGGTTGAGTGGTAGAGAATGCCTGAGGCATGAAGTCCACCTTTGTACCTTCTTATGTGCGAAAAGATTAAATAAATAAACCGTCATTTCTTACACTTTGTAGTGACAACTCTTCACTGTATTTAAAAAGTTACGTATTTAAAACGAAAGCACTAGGAAGTGGTGAAGGGCGGATGTTTTGGGAGACTGTCTTTTGTAATTTTGACGTTCGAAAAATGCTGATTCTCAGCCTAGTTCGAACAAATGACTTTAGATTTTTTTTTTTGTTTGGTGAAGGAAACATCGTGAGGAAGCCGGCATGTCATAGGACCAAAAATTTGAAGACATGTGACATCTACCAACCCACACTGGGCCCGCGTTGTGGATTACCGCCCACTCCTTCTCACGGAGACTAGGCCTGTGTCCCAGCAGTGGGGATATTACAGGCTGGTTATACTGCTGCTACTCCTGCACTGTGTATTGACAATTTTTAAGAATGTTTACTTTTGAATCTCGGTCTCAATCTATCAAAAAACCTGTAATTTGCCTATATTTTTGACAAGTATTTGACATTTATGGTCGATGGGATGAAATGGCAATTTGAATTTTAACGGGTTTTAAGTTCGAAAATTGGCCTTCTCATAATCTCCAAACATCACTAAATAAGGTTGACGGAGTTATGGGTGGGCCAACATGATTTGAAATACTTTGTGCCAGCGACACAAAGAAGAAAGAAGATATGAAATTTGAATGGCATCCGCTAGAATTTATTTTAAAAACCAATCAGAAGGCCATTTCCCGTACCTAATTAAAAACGTACAAAATCTAGTCACAACCTCATCTCAACGACAATCAATGTCAAACTTGTCAGAAATGTGGGGAAATTAGAGGTATTTTTGACCGATTGAGACTGAGATCACACTAAACGTTCTTAAAATTACGAGAATTGCCCCTCGTATAGCTTTCAATTTGCGGTCACTTAAGTGAGGTTCGATTTCGAAGTACAGTCGCCAGCACATCAAGCTACTACATTCTGTCAAACTTTAATAGATTTTCAACTGTGTCACTAAAGGATAAGGTTCAAAGTTGATTGGGAAAATTTGACAGTTTCGGGTAGTTTGATGTGCTGGCGTCTGTACCCAACCTTTACAGAATAGCCCAACTGTATCTACAATAAACAAGCAAAATATGTTTCTTGCTCAGATATAAGTACTAATTTCCTATAATAATAATAATAACCCAGACTTAAAGATCCATTGTGTCAAATGAAGACGTCTGTCTGCCATTTTGCGATGCGCACAAAACTACCTCGTTTCGTTTGGCGGGAAAGTACTTAATGGTGATTGTGTTTACCATTTTTTTGAGTTTTAATAGTAGTCAAAAGATAAACCACGTCTCCGTCAAGATGAGAGGGAGACGTGGTTTATCTTTTGACTCCAGAGATTTCCAGGGCTTCTATCGGCATGACTTAATTAGACAGAGTGAAAATAATGGATTAGGATTTTGTCTTTGTCATATCTCGAGATCCTGGGGTGCCGGACCTTTGGAAGCAGTATCAGGCGCCGAAGCCAACTTAAAGAGGCCCCTTAGAAAATTTATTTTAAACGATGAGGAGGCACCAACCGACGATTATCCCTGTGTGCACTATGTAAGTGCACCCAAGGACTACCCCCAGTTGGTGCAGGACTACTGGAGAACAAGAAAAGATATATTAAAACATAACACACAAAAACATAACATATTGAACAATATTTCGCAAAATATATGGGTTTGGGTGGCAATAGTGGATCGGTTATCTTAAACTATAAGTAATATTCACAGATAAAGTGGCAGGGGGTGACTTGCACACTCAATAATGGGCACCGGAAACCGTCGCTAGCACGGACGTAGCGACAAGGGGGCAACATGTCCTAAGATGCTTATGAGTAGTGGAGATGTATTCCACGACTATTAGGACAACCCAGGAAGTACGGTCAAGATCCCTACCAGCATCTTACTGGAATACTTCCTTCGAGAACGTTTGCTCTTGCGAATCTCCACTCAAGCCGGCCAATAAAGGCAAGAAAGAGATGAGAGCTCTGTTCCTCGTTATTCCTCACTCCAGGCGGCGAAAAAAGGCATGCCAGAGGTGACGAACAATACTTCTCCCGGGAGATAGGGTCCGTGGGGTCGCTACTGCCCGACAGCTCGTCACATGCTACCCTGCAGGTTTCTGTATCTCTCTTGGTCTAGCTCCTCACCCTAGACCTGTTCCGGCAAAGTAAACTCTTCTGGCATAGGCCTAGAGTTCGGAGCACGCAAGCCCCACCACGACGTCAACGTGGAGATACAGTAGTGGGGGGATAATGGTTATTATTAATCATCATCGTCATCTGCCTAGCCTTTTCTCAACTATGCAGCCGACCCCCATCGGCTTCCAGTCTAACCGGACGCAGCTAAATACCAGTATTTTACATGGAGCGACTGCCTATCTGACCTCCACAACCCAGTCACCGCGTAATACCTTGGCAAGACTGGTTGTCAGACTTTCGGGCTACTGACGACCCGTAACGACTATCAAAGATGCACGAATGACTGCCGGGACCAACGGCTTAACGTGCTTTCCGAGGCACGGAGGGGTCTTGGTATGTGAAGATGGTCACCCATCCACGGACCAACCGCGGCAAGCGTAGCTTAACCTGAATGATCGACCCGTGCGGCTGTTACTTAGCCACAAGCAATGATTATTATTAATTATATAGGGGTTTATTTATCAACGATGCTTAAAGTTAAGAGACGTGTAAACGTCAAAAATTTGTTCTTAAACAGTCGCACTACTTTGCTTCAAGTATCGTTTATGAATATAGAGGTAAGTATAAGACGTCATCTAGACACAGATACTTATTAATATTTAAAATCCATCTTCATTACCCAATTCAGTCACCATTACCATCGTATTATTTTCTAATTATTGGCGCAATTAAACGTCACAGAAAAATATGCCATGCGATCACATGAATCATGACTAAGGTAAGATAAGTGTGAAATATAATGACAATAATTATTATAATTTGTAATCGTTTCGATTACTTATCGAATGGTTTAGGATTCCATAAAAATGTTTCAACGCAATTGTAAAGCCACAGAAGCTTTATCATATAAAAAGTAACTAATACTACAGGCCAACCGTTTAACTGAGACGTTGCCTGAGGTAGCAGCGCGGTGCGGGAGGGGTGTGGTGACGTGATGCGAGCGCTCAGTGATTCGTCAATTTGTGAAAACTATCACCCCACCCGCACCGCGCAGAATTTTTTTTTTGTCTTTTTTTTCCGTGGTAGAAAATCCTCATGGATGTCCTCCGCCCTGGGGCGGGCGGAGGGGTCTGTCAGACACTTACTGGCTAAAAACCACCCCGGTCTTCCATCTCACACCTACGCCAGGGGTCGCGGGAACGTACGAGCCTTCCGCAACCCCCAGCCGGTGCGCCGGCCCACCGCCGCGTACCTCCTCGGGCTAAAGGGGGGGGGGGGGGGGGAGAGGTCTTTGATTCCACCGCGACGTCTAAGAGGGGCGCGCGTGGAACACTACGCGCCGCCACCTCGTCCTGATGTGTGGGGTTGACGGACGTCCCCGTGTCCGCCAACCCTGGACCCATTTAGGGGGCTGTAAGAGGACGTTGGAGGACGCCCGGTGCGCCTGCTACGGACCGGGTGACCGGACGACATCTCCCTCTCCCTTTCCGCAGCCTCCTTCTACGAGACGACCGTTTCGCAGAAGGAAACTACCGCGTCCCAGGACTTCGCTGCCGACCATCGAGTCACCGCGCAGCTACCTCAGGCAACGTCTCAGTGAAGCTGTCGGCTTGTAGTAGTAGAGCATCTACAGCCCGCGATTTCATCCGTATGAAGTTTCTTGCACCCAGACTTATCGCGTCGACTCGCATCGCCCGCCCGCGCTTGTAGGTACTTTGTTTTCACTTAGCCCCTCGTCAGTTAGGCAAGCTTAATATTAAGTTCGGTAACAATAGAAAAAGTAATCGTGTCTCATTAGTGGCAGTTGAGTTCTTAGTGTTCTTTCTGCCTTTTTTTACCCGCTCCTAAAAGTCGTGGCGTGATTTTAAATATCATAATATAGCCTTCAAGAGTTGAAGAATTGACTTCAAGAATTGAGCCATCAAATGCATAAACATTTTTTTCAAATTCCACAGACAGAGATTAGCTCGTTCAAACAAACAAATTCTTCAGCTTTATTATTCAAAATCGAAATCAACAGTCATTTATTCATACAAGGCTGAGAATCAGCACTTTTCGAACGTAAAATTACAAAAGACAGTCCCCCAAAACGCCCGCCCTTCACCACTTCCTAGTGCTTTCGCTGGGGAGAAGAAGTGGCGCAACAAACTCCCCAGCAGCACAGCTGTCTGTTCAGTTAAAAAATACTTGATTGAATACAATACAAGGTATGCAAAGTATTTAACATTACAAGACACAGAACACTAAATTAAATTATTTGCCATATGTCAGCTAGCCACGCCAATATACCAACAAATACAAAAAAAACTATACACACTCAAGCAAAAGAAAAATATATGTATCAAAATTAAAAATGTAAGCAAAAACTTACTATCTAAATAAAAGCCTCCAGGTACAAAGGGCGTGACCGCTTACATATTTATGCAATGCTGTGTTCTGTTTACATAGCTGTCACTTGAAGTCACAAATTATTAACTAGGACCATCGAAGTAAACTAAATGAACAAGTTATTACTAATGACAACAATAAAACCATGGTCAGCAAGACGACCAGTCACCACAAGCAGCACCCGTTCACGAGCACAACGCAAAGATCAGCCAATACCCCCCTCGCCATATTTGAGGGATTAGAATAGATATCGTAGTTTAGATCCAGTCTTCATACCACTTATTTCTCGTTCATATTACATACGGTGTTATAGACATAACTCCTACAGGTGGAATACTGGCCACCTGTATTATTTTATGGGTCATAAAAAGCTTATAAAGGCTATCTCTGATCCGCTATGGTCGTATGTTAAAAAACTATTTATTCTTGGCAACGATGTGTGTGTTTGGGTGCGAGTAACTCAAAAGCGATTGAACGAATCCTGATGGGGCTTGACGAGTCGTTTATACTATTAGATACTGCAGAAGTTTATGACAGTAGAGTTTTCTTTCGAGGGTTGATTCAAAAGTTGTAGGGGAAACAGTATAGTTATTGGTCATTTAATTTTAGTTATTGGCACTAGTTTTATCTCACTCTAAGTCATGTCATTTCCATTTACTATGTCAATTACTATGAGGAGGCCAACAACTGTATGGTTTCCCCTAGGTCAGTGAAATAGTCAGGACATTGTAGTTATGAAAAAACTTAATTTGAAGCAATTATTTGTAATCATTATGCAACGTTCTGCATAATCATTAATTTCTAACAGCTATGCATTCAGAATCTACGATAAAACACAAAAAAAAACTACACAATTATGTAAAAGTAAATTCGTTGACAAAACAAAATGCTAATTCAGTCAAAAAGGTGTCTGTTATGGCCGCAATATGTCCAAAAACGAGATCGAATAGATAAAAGTCAACAAAATTAATGTGAATTCGTTATTTTGACGGTAACATTTCGTCAAATTGACGCAAGGAAACAAATGAAAAAATCCACGGACCCGCCATCTTTGAATTTCAAATTTGACATTGGAATGTGCATGGTAGCATTTATTGGCTCGTTACCAGCGATCAAGCCGCTTGCTGTCATTGATTTTTATTCCATTGCCTTCTTTAATCGTTCATCTTGTAAGGATATAGAAGGAACAACGAATTGTATCTCCTTTATTTAATTTATGCTTAATCGCACAAGTTCAGCGCAATATCCTTCTTCTAAAAAACTTAAATGATGCTTTATAATTTTTATTTGTACAGCAAACAAAAAGCAGTTAGTGTCTTTCGATTAGTTTTCGACGTCTGAAAGAGCAATTTAAATATTAATTTACGCGGTAATATTTTACCAAAATGGCGGCAGGTTAAAATAGCCGACGGCTTAGTTAATTAGCATTGCGTTGTTATTGCGTTATTGTTGTATTAGCCGAGGTAGATTGGTTGCTTTGTTTCCGATACGTAAAGTTAAGTTTACGCCTCAATCTAGAAAGTTTTCTTTCAAGTAATATTTCGTTTATATACGCTTGTTCGCTGGAGTTATTATGGCCTTTCTAAATGAAGGAGGTTAGACGAACCATACGCTTTTTCGAAGTTTAAAATTGATGTTTGTATTATTGTTGTAAGAGAATACCAGCTTAACTTTATCGATGGTCTGTATCCTGTATTACTGATTGCGACGAACCGACGAAGAGTAGTGTGTTCATAGACTAAAAACCTATATGGCATCTATTGTTTTTAAAACTGCGGACAGTTGATGTCAATTTTCGCTATTTATCTTGATTACCGTCTGTGTCCAAAAGGAACAATATTTCTTTATCAATATTGAGCTAATTTATGAGTTTTAGTTTTAGTCACGTAACTTTCCATTGATGATCTGGGCCTTCCCCTGACTACTATAAGTAATGAACAGTCAAAACCATTGATATTGCTGTAATTATCACGTTTGCGTCAGCCAATGGTAATCCCTGTTTGTATCTTTGATGATTATTATCACACACAGTTGGATAGGAGGATGTTGTTGTTGTTTTGTCCATATCACACGGACAGGAGACAACACTTTTGTGTCTGACTGACAGACAAAGATAACCAACCAATCTCCTACCTAGCCTTTTCCCAACTTTGTTGGGGTCGGCTATTTTACTGACCACCACAACCCAGTTACTGGGTAATACGATACCCCTAAGTAAGACTGGATGTCAGACTTTCGGGCTTCTGACTACCTGTAACGACTGTCAAAGATCTATTAATGACAGCCGGGACCAACGGCTCAATGTGCTTTCCGAGGCACGGAGGGGTCTTGATATGTAAAGATGTCCCATCCACGGATCAACCGCGGCAAGCGTTGCTTAACCTGATCGATCGATCCGTGCGGCTGTTATTACTTAGCCATAACCCAGTAAGTATAAGAACTTGATAAAATTCGACTCATCTCAAACTTATTTACTGACATAGGCATAAATAAGTATCGTGTCTTAACTCGAACTACGAGGTTCTTTGCGAAAGCGAATATCGTTAGACAATGAGGCAAAAACTACATAAAATGTTTAGTCTATCTCTTGATAAATGGCTCAGGAAAGAAATGTAATAGTACCGAAGAAAGATAATTACTGCATTCATATGGAAACAAAGGAAAATATAGCTCTTGTTCAATCTAAAACTTTCTAGCTTAGCAACGCTATGGCGAGTATCACTTGTGAACAGCCGGTCGATTCTGGAAAAATATCACCGTGATATAACGGAGATGAAGTGAGCTTAGAGTCAGCTGTGAGTCATGCTGATGCTAGGGATTGACACTATTGACGACTCACTCCACGCTCACTTCACCCAAGTCTTCACGGTGAGATGGTCACAGAATCGCACAGCAGTACTCTAGTTACTTTGCGGCGTTCGATTTTTTAATATTAGGAACCCTGTTGGTGTTGTTCTTCAGAAATGTCAGGTGCATATTACTCGCAACCCGGCGGGTAATGGCAGAACACACTAACAGTATAGACTGAAATTCCCATTACTTTGTGATCTTTCAGTACCTTATTATATTAAAGTTCCTAATTTGTATGCCTTTACGTTATGATATTTATGTGATATATGAATAAATGATCTAACGTTTTGGTGGCAAGTGCTTACAAGCGTTGTACATCACATGGCAATTTCTTACCATCACATGATAATTGCTTGGCATTAGATTGCAAGGCACGGACGCGGGTGGACGTTTGGTCCCCAGACTTTAAGGGGCACATAAAGGTTCGTAAAAACCAAGTAAAAACCAAATTCTCACACCTACTTTGAGTTAGGTAGCCGAAAGGAAGTAACGGAAAGTACGCTAGACGAACAAAAAGAGAAGAGAAAAGAAGAGAGACAAGAAGAAGAAAGAAAAGACGAAAAATACTTAAGTGAAGGAAAAGAAGAAGGATGAAGAATGGGTAAGAAGAGAGGAGGAGAGGAGGTGGAGGTGAAGTGAAGGAGAAGTGTGCGGGTAGTGTGCTATTTGCTATATAATTATAAGGTCCCATTGAAATACATTGACAAACTTTTAGAAATCATTCAGACCACCAAAATAAGGATATAATGGTAAAAATACAAATGTTATAAGAAAAACGCATTAGATACTTACGAGAAAAATAATCAGCTAACGAAAACACACTAATGAGCAATTTCTTATTTTAGGTCAAAATAAAATCACTTTAATCAGGGTTTTTTTTGCTTGGATATATTTGCTTAGAACTACAGAGCGCTGTGTTAAAATTTTGTCCATCTATTTTAATGGGACCCAGCACCCTAATTGCGTAACACACATTACTCTCAGTTTGAATCATTTTTAAGCATATTGCTAATCCATTGCTCCATAAGTTCGAAAAATGTGTCCGCTCAACAACGTAAATAACGCAATGAATGTTGTTGAACTGTCAAAATGAAACCCATTGCTACTGATAGTGTGTTACGCAATTACCATGCTGTATATGCTCATATTGTCTTCGCTGTAAGAGACGAGGCCTTTGATCCGCAGCGGGATAATATTGACAATATAGGCTGTTTAAATCTCATATTTGGTAAAAACAGTCAATATCCACCTTTTACGTCACCCACGCACAATCTTATTGCCTGGAATAAACCAGCAACACTGAACTCGGGAATTCCTATCTCCGATAATAAGCAGATGAAAAGTTGCATACCAAAACAAATTCAAGGAAAGCTAGGTAATTAAATATAGGAAGAAGTAAATAAAGAATCAAAACGGACATTAAAACAAGCAGTACAGCTTTAAATAGGCCATGGAGTGCGAAGAGCCTAAAATAAAGTACCTATTCATGTATGAAAGAGGTATGAAACTGAGTAATTTTAGAATTTTTATTTATTTAATGGGAATTTGCTTATTAAAAAAAGAGAAAAGTGTTTTTATGAGATACGAGTAGAGAGGAGGTTGGAAATCACGTTTGTAAAATCTTTGGTAAATACGAGTATTTCCATTTTTACAACCGACTTGTCACCTTTGAATAAACGCTACCTACTATAAAACTATTCGACCGATCAAAAAACATTCTTTTGTTTTCGAATTCTAAATTCAAAAAGATGAAAAAGCCATATGTTTTTTTTTAATAATTGCGGGAGGTTTGCAAATGACACGACTTAAAAGGCAGCCCTCGTAGCAAAACCCGATATTTCGGATCAGTGAATGTCACGTTCTATAATATATTGAAAAATATGACTTGTGTATTATACAATATGTATTTACAGAATTATAATGATCAATACAACGCTCTAAGTTCATATAATCCTGTTCCATTCCATAGGGTTATATTACCAGAATCTTGGTAAAATTAAAAAATACGAAAGGCTAAAATCGTTGCGTTGTTTATCATGTCACATTTAAGATAAGTACCCAAATCTAATAATGTCTATGGATCAAGAACGTGGGAATGCAAGTTACCGTCTATTATGAATTACTTACCGTCAGAAATCTGCGACGAAATAAATGTGAAGAATTGCTCGAAGGTGCTAAAGAGATACTTTCTGGACTGTGGTACACTGTACAGCCTAGGAACTAGGAAGTGTCTTTTTAGTACCAATATCTACTATACTTCATTGTACCTGCTATTGCGATAAGTTTGTTAAATGTAGAATAAATATTATTGTGGCACTGAGTTGCCGTGTCTGGCATACCTCTGTTAAATCCGCGATGGTTTGTGTTGTGAGGTATGTTAATGTTTTTTTTATAAGTCTTGAAAATGTTTTGAATATTAAAAAATAAAAACTTAGAGGGTTGTATTGATGAGTGGAGAGTTGCAGCGAGGACTGTCTGCTTGCGCATTCTCTTCAGCTCTAGGAGGTAAGTCGACTGTTTAAACTTAACAAGATGCATGCATGCGGGATGCATACAGAAGCCTCCTCGTGTAGCGCAGTTTGTTCCGCCAGTTACTCAACGGAACCAAGCGCTCGGCGCATCCTGGACAGTCACACCAACACCTTATTTGACTGGCCAATTCTTCCCTTGCGGCGGTAAGGGCTAACGCCCGCCTGGTTTGTAACCACCCTCTCAACGGAGTCCGGCGTCAAGCAGCCTGGTGTGTTTCGTCGATGCGTGGGAGTTCCAGTGCCTTACGCATCTTCTGGGCACGCTCGTTCCATCATAGACCTCATCCACCGCTTTCCATCAGGCGTGATCGAGGTCACGAGCGGGCCTATTAAGCAATAAAAAAAAATGTCAACCCGTCACTTAACAATAATAGTCCTCCAGACCGATTTCGGCTATGGCAGCCAATCTTAACATGAAAAAAAATAGCACCAAAAAGCGAGCTCGCCATGTGCAACTTACGCTGTGTTTCCATCTTAGGCACCTGTCCCATCGCCGGCGATTAGTGAGAAGCGAGTAGACCTAGCAACTAAAATTGAGTTACTTGTTTGTCAGAGTTCTCGCCGGTGGTGTAAACAGTCAGCGATCAACTGCGACGGCACGGTTGGCGCAGTGGCAATATATGTATGATCTACAAGTAGTTGTTCCGGGTCTGCCTGTTTATGTATGTAAGTTTAAATGTTTGTAAACGCACCCACAATACAGGAGAAATTCCTAGTGTGGGGCAACGTTTTTTTAAAAAAAAAAAAACTATTCAGACTTATACGTATCTGTTTTACTGACACGGGACGCACAATCTTTTGTACGTTTCTCGAGCGAGAACATCTTTGATAGCTAGTCGCTTCCTCGTTGGCAGTGGGACAGGTGCCTTGAGGTGTTTCCTTCAACTTTCTTTCCGAAATTCAATTATCGGCAATTATGATATATTATTATTTTTAAAAGCCTATAATGTTGCCACTCCTGGGGCACAGGCCTCCTCTATGTGAGAGGGAGTGGGCCGTAATCCACCACGCGGGCCCAGTGCGGGTTGGTAGATGCCACATGTCTTCGAATTTTTGGTCCTACGACATGCCGGTTTCCTTACGATGTTTTCCTTCGCCGTTTTAAGAGAAATGGTAACATAATAAATTTACGGGGTTTGGTCATACTTTGTTTTCTGTTTGCATTGATCTCATCTATCGATTTATATCTAAGGTCTCTTGCGTGGCCGCCACTTCCAAAATGGCGTGACACTAGATATGGCACGGATCTTCAAACCTCCTTAACGCAATGAATGCTGTTGAACTGTCAAAATGAAAGCCATTGCTACTGATAGTGTGTTACACAACTACCCCGTCGATGTCCCTGTCACCCTGTTGGCAGAGTTAATTAATTGACTGGAGGCATTGAGCATATTTTCTCGCCTACTTGTCTACTGCAAATAATAGGCTCGCCCCCTATCACATGGGACTTAAACATAGTTCTGGTGAGATGTTGGTATTCTCAATAAACACCTCCGTCTACCTTCTGGGAATATGTGATGGGTTTGATTTTATGTTAATGTATCCTGTGACTCATCGCTCGGTTCGGCTTCCAGTCTAACCCGATGCAGCTGGATACCAGTATTTTACATGAGGCGACTGCCTATCTGACCTCCACAACCCAGTTATTCGGTAATACGATACTACACCTTGGTAAGACTGGTTGTCAGACTTTCGGGCTTCTGACTACCCGTAACGGCTGTCAAAGATCCACGAATGACAGCCGGGACTAACGGCTTAACGTGTTTTCCGAGATACGGAGGAGTCTTGGTATGTAAAGATAGTCACCCATCCACGGACCAACCGTGGCAAGAATAGCTTAATCTGATCGATAGACAGGTGCGGCTGTTATTACTTAGCCACATGCCCCCAAAGTACTAAATACTGTAACTGTTATTCGAAATACATACCAAAAATTTAATTCAATGATCGAAACAATTTTTTTTTTTTTGTTATTTCGGTAGAAATTTTGAAGGGCGGAACACTAGTTATTGGCTAGGTGTCATATTTTATTAGATTATACGATTTCAGTTTAGGAACAAGCAGGTAACTTATGTTTTTTTTTTCTACTTTTCTGTTCTGTTCTCTGTGCTGTTTTAATTGTATTTTTTTGGTCGTTTAGTGTCTACATAGGTGCATAAAAAAGCATTGAAAGTAATTCTACTAAGGATATTACATCTGTAAAATGTTCTGAGTTACATCGATTCGGGCCTAAAAACATCTTAGCCATCACAAATTATACGGTTTAAGCTGTTATCCTAATCTTAAGGGTGGCAATAATTGCCCTCAACATAATTATACACTATTTTGATCTAAATAATAATAACGTCTTGACACTTGACGAGGTACCGCCCGCTGGCCCATATGTCCGACGAATTCAAATGAAATCGAAAAAACCGATCCGCATATGACGCCTTCTAAATCCAAAATTCCCTCCAAAACCGATCACACGCTGAGAGCGCATTGAAAAAAATATTGTCTGACTCGTTCTTTTTTCGAATACAGATTTTTTTTCTAACCATTGTCACTGCTGGATGCCACGTATTGCCAGTGTTTGGCCTCGATTTAAAGAATTTAAATATTATTTGGTGAATCAATCTGCGAATTTAATGCAGGCGGAAAAAAGTTTATGAAACATATAGTACGGGCAGATCTTGTCGTGTTATGACTAATATAAAAGCACATTTTAACTTGCGGAATTGGGGTTTGTGAATCATCGAAGCTTTGAAGCATTAACCTCGGTGTGGTCTTGATTTACTATGAAATATATCAGTCTAGATTAAAATAATCACACTACGTCCAATAAATGCACAGTCAAAAAAAAAAAGATATTGAAATTAGTATGACGATAGAAAGTTTTTCTATAGTTAGCCATTTTGTACTTCACACACTTGAATGTCAGGTAAATCCTATTCTTAAGTAAAAACACACAATACCACCTTTTCACCCGTGAGCCGGCACTCCCGACCCACTAGAGAGACTTTATTAACAAGATTTTGAATATCCTATTGTCGCTAACACTTTCTATGTTCGAAATTCGAAAATCTTCTTTTTTTTTACAATACAGTTTGGACATTTCGCTTGAGTTATCGCCGGCCAGTTCTGTTAAAAGGTTTAACGTTTTTTTTTTCTTTCATAAACGTCAGTGCGCGGGTCGTTTTTGACGTGGGTGAGCGTGGTTATAATTGCTGTTCAGATTGGGACGCATAATTTTTATAATTGTCTGGATATGTCCTATTTTTAACTTTAAGAAGATTATAGTTATGCTTCAAGAAGATTATAGGTATGCATTTAAGCGGAAATTGCAGAGTTATTTTCAAAATAAATAGCGTAGAGTCATCTCAAGACCTCTCTTCTTTGAATGTGTATATATTTATATATTATAAATATATATACATATATGTATACACTAAAAGATTTATATATTATAAATATATATTATAGTAAATCGTATGTATGTGTTTATTATTTATGTATTTGTCTAGTTTTTTTTTTTACTTTTATTATCTTCGTGTCAACCAAAGCTCATGCCATCTACTTAATCTCTTCACCACCCTTGGTTGACGGGTAGAAAATGCCTAAGACATTAAGTCCGCCTTTGTACCTTTTGTGCGAAAAGTTTAAATAAATAAATATGTAGTTGTACATTTATTGAACTTAATCTTACTTATCTATTCCTTGTTAGCTTGACTGTATTTTATAATAGCTAACATTCTGACTAGTTGTTTCTATGTGTGTTCATTTCCCAAAATAGCTGTCGTCATAGACAATCGATATCACACACTGGCAGCATGCAAAAAAAAACAATTTTTAAAACTCCAAACCACAAACAACAAATCATTTAAATATCATGTCGTTTAGGGCTTAAAAGTGTTTATAATTTAAATAGGTATCTCCGAGAGTTGTATCCCGCGTCACCAAAAAACATGGCGATCCTACAGCCAGGTAGTTTCAAACTGGGATTTGGAAATATATGGATAATTATAAGACGGCTTAACGTGGAATTTTTGTCAAAGTTTATCGTCATTTTGATTGAGGTTACGACTCTTGTATCGGTGAAGATATTGTGTCGGTAGCTTTATTATATGAGGGGCTATAGCAACGGTTGTTGGCTTATAATATGGGAATCGGATATTACATGTATAAGGACTAATGAGAATTGTCCAAAATGTTTATTTTCAGAACTTTTGACATATTTAATGACGTAAGAGGAACTTAGATTACAAAAGGGGATTGGAGATTTTTATGTGGAGCCCGGCTATACCTACTGTCGCGCCATCTTGATGTTTTTTCAAAATGGCGTCCACTTTACGGGGTCTTGTCTTTTTATATATTGGTTTCACGTGTGGCCGCCATTTAGAAAAAAACAATAAAAAAATATGGATGGATCACCGGAGTATCCCCCTTTGAAGTAAATAACAGTGTCGTGAGTATAGAAGGTATACTAAAACAGTTATATTATGGGGAAATATAGAGGAAAGAAAAATACGTATATTTGCGGTAAACATGAGGCAGAGAATGAACAAAAACACAAAAAGTAAAAAAAATTACCAATCGATTTTAGCAAAGCACATCGATTAAACGGAACCAATTCCTAAATCCAATACCTAAACACTTAACTCACAAAAAAAATACATCATGGTCACGGACGATAATTGGTCCACCCACCCGACATAAGCTCGTAGACCAATCGCGACACGATTTGTCTTGCTAGATTATTTAAAACATGTCGTTAATGTGAAGCGATCGTAAAATTTGTATAGAAACTCCTTTGATTGGTGATTATTTTTAATAGCTAATATTTTATTGCATTTTTATAGTTAATCGGCTATATTTGATGCGGTTCAACGATTTAAAATAGGCATAACTGCTTAATAAGTAATCGAATGTCTAAGTAATCTTTTCTTCTACACCTGTAAAACGAATTAAAAACGTTTTTAAAATGGAATTCCCCATTTTTATTTAATTTTCTTCCTTTTTAAAAATCTATCGCTAGAACGCTTTTAGTGACAGGCTTGAAATACGCGCCATAAAAATGGGTCTTCGATTTTTAAAAAACGTTTGTTTCTTTGTTTATGGCTTATTATCTGTTGACAATTAAAGAGCTGTGGAAATTGAATTCTATTTTTGAATGGCGACGTGTCTTTGGTTTTTGGATGATACCTACGCCAGTTTTTAAGTGTAATGGTTTCCGGTAGCTAAATAACTGCGATTACTTTTTGTGAGTTGTGCCTATGCATTATGTATAATAGGTACATGTGCAGATGGTACCTGGTTCTTGTTGCCAGGCCTACGCTGTCCTCCCATAGGTACCTACTGTAATTTGAAAAGTAAACTAAAAGCTAATTATTTTTAAAAGAGTAATTCCGTGGAGTTTCTTGCCGGCTCTTCTCCATAGGAAACGACCAATTGGAACCGTGCTCCTAACTTCTGACGTTTCATAATGGCCCATGTAGGTTTATGCGAAATGAAATATTTTGATTTTGATTTCATTGATTGAAACCCTATTACGTAGTACCTAAACATAGCCGAAGAAGTGCGGATATTCTACACATCTCTGTCTATCCCTTTGGTAAATATAAGCGTGATGTTACGCTACTACTGGCGCCAAATCACCAAAGATTTATAACAACCATATCCAACAACAGCACACGTTCTATGGAACATCATCTATCATCATCACGGGGTGCGCGGGGGCAAGCAGAGAACGATTAGATCGGTACTTAACCTAGCTCCACCAATTATATGCCAGTAGCTCTTGTTACTCCAAAAATACTTCACTGGTTTTGATGTTCGGCTGTGATTTAGATGAAGTATATTTAGTTAGAAAAATTTGAAAAATTTGAAAAATTTGATTGTGTGTTTAAGGTTTTTTAAAGAGTCTGTGGCGGCATCTACATCGCCACATGCGAACTAAGCATTGCTCTAAGGGCACGCAAAATCCTGGGTCGCGCAAGCAGAGTTTACCGTGCAACTAGCATCGACGTCGCGACATCAATCGTCGGGAAGTAGCCCTCCAGACACAACACCCGTCTCATCGGAGCATCCTTCCATTTCTGAAGAGGAGGAGTGAACTTTACACCCTGTTCCTTGTACGCCTATAAGCCTGTTTTCACATTTCAGGGCAAAGGCTCAGCCGTGGAACAACAAGCTCTGTGTATGTCTGAATCTCACACAAATCATAGCCTGTTTAAAATCAAAATCAAAATCATGAACATTTGATCACCACGCTTGCTTCTGCTTAGTGCTTCTGTTAGGATTATTTTTAACCGACTTCAAAAAAAGGAGGAGGTTATCAATTCGACTGTATTTTTTTTTATTTTTATTTTTTTTTTTTTTATGTTTGTTACCTCATAATAACCGACTGGGTGAACCGATTTTCATGATTCTTTTTTTATTTGAAAGCTGGTGCTTCCCGTGTGGTCCCATTGTCACCATTTCAATATCTGATGATGGGATCTTGTAGAAATCGGGGGAACTCTTCAATAAATAACAGCAGATTAACCGCGATTGTTGCTATAGCATATCTAAGCATTGTTTACACCATCACACAACATAATATCACGCCTGTACTCACTACAAAGGTTATAAATTTTTTTTATGATTACAATAATTACGCAATCGCACAACATAAAATCACGTCTGTACCCTATAAACGCAGATGCAGCTTCCTGTCACTGATATTTACATAGCAAGTAGTGTTTATATGAATTTGATTGGGGTAGATATAACTAAAAAGTGAAAAATAAAAAATTTTATATATAAAAAAAACAACCGACTTCCAAAAAAAACACTACAAAGTGAAAAATAATTTTAATTTCGGAAGTCGGTGTCAAAAAACCAAAATGCGGAACCAACGACACCGACTTCCAAAATTAAAATTATTTTTCACTTTGTAGTGTTTTTTTTGGAAGTCGGTTGTTTTTTTTATATATAAAATTTTTTATTCTCACAATGTTTTCTGTCACAACAAATATGCTTCCAGACCAAATGCCGGCTATGGCAGCCAATCTCAGCAGAGAGCGGAGACAAGCCTTCGGCACGGGAGAGATTATAGTTCATTAGAGATATTATAGTTATATTAGTTATTATAGTTAGATATTATAGCAAAAGTTTATGTTCAGACACAGGTGCACTCTCTCTTCCCTCACTTTGTTCGCCCGATGGGACGGCAATCCGACACGACCGGAGAGAGATGAGGCAAAGGAACAACGGCTTAACGTGCTTTCCGAGGCGAGGGGTTATCAAACCGCCAACTTTCAAACGCCGGGCTGCTACTAAGAACTTCCTTATCGCAAAACCCAATAACAAAACAAATTAGAATGCAAATCAGTGGTTTTTGAGAGAAACTTAGGGAGTTTTTACTATCTACACTAATATTATAAAGATATAAGCCTATTCAATACAAACAAACAATCAAATCCTTCCGATTTGATTGTTTGTTTGTATTGAATAGGCTCCGAAACTACTGGACCGATTTGAAAAATTGTTTTACCATTAGAAGCCGATATTATCCCTGATAAACATAGGCTACTTTTAACAGCGGGAAAATGCTTAATTCCTACGGGAAAACGGGTAATAGGATTTATACGGCGGGAATTCCGAATTCTACGCAAACGAAGTTGCGGGCGGTTGCTAGTAGTCTATAATTTTACTGAAAAATTACACAGTTATCGTCCGTATTACACTCAAGCCCGCATCACAACTTTTCATGAACTCTGAATATTACTTACGCTGACGAAGGACACTGAAAATCGAACAAATAACATGTACCTAACATTTAACAAAGCAGGTTTTGACAACCTGTCCTGGGCAAGCAGGTTTCTGAACCCCAGACTTGGACACAAGCAACACGTAGCCGACTAATTCCAAGGCTAGAAATATGACTAGGCAATAAATTAAAACGCATACGATATTCAGCAGTAAAACCGCTCAGGTTACCTTGTTAGGTCGTTATCAACAATCTAGAAGGCTGGACAGGGCTCAATTTAGTTAAGAGAACACACTACGTCTTGAATAACTTGTCACGAATTACTTATTTCACCTGGCGATGCCTGTTACCTAGAAAAAAAACGAAATATATTTATAGGTAGTCCTAGCCCACTTAGGGCCGGTTTTTTGATCCGTAATTAACTTAAGCAATTGTTAAAAATACTAACTAATGGTTAAATACTAACTAATGGTTAAATACTAACTAATGGTTAAATACTAAGTAATGGTTAAATACTAAGTAATGGTTAAATACTAACTAATGGTTAAATCCTAACTAATGGTTAAATACTAACTAATGGTTAAATACTAACTAATGGTTAAATACTAACTAATGGTTAAATACTAACTAATGGTTAAATTTTGGCGAAATGAAAACACATTTTGCCAAAATTGAACCATTAGTTACTATTTTTAAACATAAATGACACCTCGTAATAAATAGGTACCTAATCCCACCAAAAACATTTCATGTAAAATAGGTTGCCAAGACCTAAATAACGCTTTCACTGTTAAAAAGTTAAGTTCTAATGTAGAGCCAAGTCCCCAACTCTAAAAACCTGACATCTTGGTCAAAATGTACGGCTCTAATAGAAATCCTAAGAAAAAGCGATTAAACATTAAGTAATTCTTCAATACTGTCGATTTTTCTAGGGTGGCCGTTTCTATGGCAGGCATTGCCTGCTCTTGCCCCCCAGCACAATGTCTCCCACATTATACGGCACACAATTACAAAACACTTCCTTAAAAATTTCACAGAGCTTTTTATTATCTTTTATCTTCAGGTTATCTACCCTAAGTCTTCAATCATTCATATTGACCTTACCGTCACCTTCGTAAAAAAAAAAAACAATAAAAGCCCATACGATAGCTTATAAAAATTTGAATTCAAAGATAGAACACATTTTGTGCCGGCGGCGGCGCTCGCGCATCGCACGCACTATCGTCGATCAGATGGTGACCTGTGATCTTTGCCCAACGGTGGGTCTATGAACGTGATTTAGAGTAGGTACGTACCTAACTATGAATAAATAAATAAAATATACTTTTGATATGCCGCAAAATAGTACATATAGATCTTCTTTAAAAACCAACCGTGCGACAAAATGTTGAACTTCAATCCCCAATTTAACCTCTTTAGGAGATGAATTATCAAAAAATATTCCTTAGTTACTCTCACCTTGGTTACAAAAGGAACTCTTGTGTAAAATTACATGCTTCTAGACGCAGCGGTTTACGCTGTGCGGTTTCTGCCCATAAATTTAAGATTTTCATTAAGTAGATGACTGCAAAATAACGTAAAACTCCTAAACAAAAAAGCGCGATAAAAACGCCAAAAAAGATTATTAAAACCAAGTGTGAAAACTAAACGAATCTGACAGTTTAACATCTAACAGCCCGCCATTTCACTCCGGACCATAGACAAAAAATACAAAATGGCTGACTCATGGCAATCAATCACCTTTCGGACGACGATTATATTAATTTTGTTATACTATTATTTGCCTAAGCTAGACACAATGGTGCTTGAGTTGGGAAAGGGCTTCAAGATGACATGTCAATTAAAGAACTATCTATTATTGTTAGTTGAGACAGAGAAATGAAGATTGTTAAATGTTTTGTGGTTATAATGGTGTAGTCTGTGGTAAGTGATCGTTTCATATTATAGTCCGATTTTTATTTGGTTTTGGTTGATGGTCTACCTGCTGTTGAACTGCCTCTACCTGTCTTTTCCTTCTTCTTTGTTATCTGTACGAATGATGTGTGAGAAAAGCCTGTAACTTATTCCGTGGTTACCTATATTTATACTAGCTTCTGGCCGCGTTTTTTTTCTTGTAACCCCACCCACCCCGTCGCATCGCTTCACCTGCTCGCGCTTTACTTCGTTTTGACTCGGCGTTCTTGCTCTCTGACTGTTTTTCTTTTTGCTCGGCTCCTATAAGGCTCTTGGCGTGATGTTAAATAGTTTATAGCCTTCCTCGAGAATGATCTAAAACCTATCAATTGCAAAAAATATTTTTTCAAATCCGACTGGCAGTTCCAGACATTAGCGCGTTCAAACAAGTTCTTCAGCTTTATTATAAGTATAGATGTTATATTAGCTAGTCACGAAAATGGTAGGGGCACTGACAGCCTGGTTGTAACGGCCGTGTGTCATTGTTACTCCTGGAGACTATTGAATACCTCATTCTTGTCTCTCTCTGCCTATTATTATTAAGAATTGGGATTCCAGTCATCATCAGCATAAAGCAGTCCACTGCTGGCCATTTTCCTTTGCCCCTACGGCACACCCCTACGCTCGATCCAGCCTAAAATTCAGCCTGAATGACCACTCTCATTTACTTGTTTAATCTTTTCGCAAATAAAAACGGCGGACTTAATGCCTTATGCATTCTCTACCAGTCAACCAAGAGTGGTGAAGAGATTAGATGATTACCGTCAACTGTAGCCTCTTTACTTTCCATGAGCAACATTACCCATGACTACTGTATGTACAGACGCCCGCACATCAAGCTACCCGAAACTGTCAAAATTCCCAATCAACTTTGAAATCTATTAAAGAAATCTGACAGATTGTAGTAGCTTGATTTGCTGGCGTCTGTACATACTTAAATATCTCTCGATTAAATCGATTATAAAAATCAGATATCTACTATTTTTTCGCTTTGATGTTACATGGCGGCCACAGATTTTTAGTAATCGAGAGGTTTACAACGTGTAACGTTAAATGCGCAAAACCTCAGACACCCCAACTGATTTTTAATTCAATTGACCTATTTCACAGAGAAAATAAGTCATTAAAAAAATTGTAAAGGTTTTATGTACTGTTTTAGTTGTACTGGCCATTCTGATCGTTTCTTGCGTCTGCGACGACGCTTTGTCGAGGGAGGAGTCGTCACCGGGCCGCTGCGCCGCGCTGACATTGGCTTGCTTGACCTATTAATAAATAGACACGGCAACGTTTTTAATGAAGATTTTTTGAAAAATGTGACCTATATTAAAAAGTTTTCAATTAATTCTGCTCGTTATTCTGATCAAACTATTTTCAGGTTTTGCGCATTTAACGTTACACGTTGTATAAGTACAATACTCATGGGTAAAAGTTGTTCAAGGAAAGTAAAGATGCCGATTGACCGCAAACCGCAAATGATCTCATTCACAGTCAATTCGGCTTTCATTAGTTTTATTCCACGCGCAATTCCATATAATACCTAACGCTATTACATCTTGTTTATCTCCAGCTAAACTTGTATTATTTAAACAAAATACAGTGTGAGTCTTTATAAAGTGCACATATTAAAAAGGGTGAAAATATAAACAGTTTTATCGACGGAAAAAATGTCAAAAAAAATCTAAAAAAAATTTAAATTTTTAATTTTTTTTACTCTCGTCTGGGTACCCCATGCAAACAAACTGTTAGGTACTACTTTTAAACTAAATGTCATATTAAAACAAAACAAAATTAATAATGATCTCTAATAATAGGCCAAGCTAATAAAGCCATAATTTTTTGAAAAAGAAACCTCATAAATTAATTATTCATGATTTTTAAAGAAAATTTACCATTTTTACCATTTTTTACCATTAAAAAAAAAATTTTTTTTTGACATTTTTACCGTCGATAAAATTGTTTATATTTTCACCCTTTTTAAAATGTGCACTTTATAAAGACTCACACTGTATAATACCTACCTAGGTACATAAACCAATTATGTTACTTATATGCTTAAATTTAAACAGCCACGCACACAAACATGGTATGTTCAACATAATTAGTAGAAAAAGCGAAATCGGCAGAAAGGCGAGGCATGCAAATTGAAGGGGGAGGAGCCATCCTCTCCTTACTTTATGTTACGTATCAACCAAGCCACAAGAGGCCATGCATATTTACATTTTAAAAAGAACATAGTTTTTGTGAAATGAATTTGTGGTGTATTTTACTTGAGTATTTGTAGAAAGCGTGGCTAAATAATAACAGCCGCACAGGTCGATCGATCGGGTTAAGCTACGCTTGCCGCGGTTGTTCTGTGGATGGGTGACCATCTTTACATACCAAGACCCTCCGTGCCTCGGAAAGCACGTTAAGCCGTTGGTCTCGGCTGTCATTCGTAGATCTTTGACAGTCGTTACGGGTAGTCAGAAGCCCGAGTCTGAAAACCAGTCTTACCAAGGGGTATCGTATTACCCAGTAACTGGGTTGTGGAGGTCAGATAGGCAGTCGCTCCATGTAAAATACTGGTATTCAGCTGCATCCGGTTAGACTGGAAGCTGACCCCAAGATAGTTAGGAAAAGGCTAGGCAGATGATGATTTGTAAAAAGATGTAAAAGGCAAAGACGAAAGTAGGGTTTTACCTTTTCCGTTACAGAAAGAAAATAATTTCGTCATGTACGAGTACTCGTAGGTGCATTTTTAATGTTGCATGTTTATCGCTACGCACAAAGAAACTAAACACAACAGAGCATAACGTCTGTATCACCCAAAGGGGCAGGAAGGCAGATGTGTACAGACGCCAGCACATCAAGCTACCCGAAACTGTCAAATTTTCTCAATCAACATTGAACCTTATGCTTTAGCGATAAAGTTGAAAATCTATTGAAGAAATTTGACAGATTGTAGTAGCTTGATGTGCTGGCGTCTGTACCTATAGTTCGTACCTACATTTCAACAGTTACGTTCAAGTCCTATGTAATGGGGGGCGAGCCTATTGCAACCGGGCACAAATCCGGACTCCGGGCCGCTACTGAAAAATTCTAGATGGAGAAACCCAAGAACACTTTTTCCGACCTGGTAATAGAACCCAGGACCTCAGGAGTAGCGCTTGCGACAACTACACCGACGATCCTTGAAGAAAAAAAAGCGATACAATGAACAAAAAAAAAAAAACATTTGTAAGATCAATCTTGATTCATATCCCTGAACCTCTCAAAGGACTGTTTCTCCGAAAAAAAGTTAACCAATTTCAAAACGCTAATTCCTAATTTAAATCCATGATATTTAAAACTCCAAAATGGAGCCATATGTTTGTTTCAAGAGAGCAAAAGAAACGTCCCGTCAATCGTCGGCGACGACTTTCGCAGTCCATAAATGTTCTTCTTTCAAAATATTGCCATAGACACCAAGGGTCGTAGGGTAGAATCGCAAAAAAAAAAGACGCGCAAAAAGATTTCAACTTCTCCGAAAAAATGTTCAAGAGGTAGGTATTTGAAAATTGTCTATGGCTGTCAAAGTTTTGGTGTAAGTTTTTCGGCTACAAGAGTTGAAACTGGAGATTTAATAGACTCCTTGTTTACCAAAGATGGCCAGCCTGTAGTTTTTTGAAGTAGGTAGGTATGACCGTACGCAGATGGTTTAAAACATGATACGAAGATCCTGCAAGAGGGGCTGGTGGTTAAGTAATAACAGTCGCACGGTCCGATCGATCATGTTAAGCTATGCTTGTCACGGTTGGTCCATGGATGTGTGAACGTCTCTACATACCAACACTCCTCCGTGCCTCGGAAAGCATGTTAAGCCGTTGGTCCCGGCTGTCATTAGTGGATCTTCGACAGTCTTTACGGGTCGTCAGAAACCCAAAGCTCTGATAACCAGTTTTACCAAGGGGTATATCGTACTACCCAGTAAATGGGTTGCCAAATAGACAGTCAATCCATGTAAAGTACTGGTACTATCTGGTACAAACACTCCAAACCAAATCCTAGCTAAAAATCGCGAAAGCACGCCCATAAGATTCAAATTATTAGAATGGACCTCTTCGCCCGATTTTTTGACGTTTTAGCCCAATTAATTACTGCTGGTCTATTCTATAAAAATATCACAGTGAAACCTTAGGTAAAGTAAGTTTAAAGTGAGTTGTCAATCCCTAGCATCAGATAAAACGAGAGCTCACTGCAACTAAGTTTTCACGGTGAGAATTTTTTTAGAACATACCGGTTGATGTCAAAGTTCACTAGAGTTTTGTGAAGCAAGATCTGTCCAAAATTTGCTGACTCATTAACGAGTAGAAACAAGCATAGCATAATTAGGGCGCCTTCAAATTTGCCGCAAAGTGCCGCGCGGCGGCAGCGCGGCTACAGCGCTGCCGCCGCGCTGCAACCGCTAGGTTCGAGCATCATAGTGTTGTACATTTAGTTTCACGATGGACTCTGACGATGAAACACTGCTGTTAGTGTTACTATTAAATCGAAAAAAGATTTTGGAAAAAGAAAAAAAAAAAAGAAACCCATGAAAACTTTGCCGTTATTTTGTATAAGTCAACGAACTGAATTTCATAAAGTAAGAGGCTACTGTGACCAAAAATTTCAAAATTACTTACGATTAAAGGTTAATTATGTCAATTTTATTACTGTACTTGTCCGACTTCGAATCCCATATCGCTGGACGACTCTCAACCTCATCGATAAATTATTCAACCTGATTTTCGTTCATGTTTAGACCTGAACAAAAAACTACGTGCGCATCGTCACTAGTCGATCGGTGTAATGATGCGCGGCCGCAGCGCGGGTGTAGCGCTGCAGTCGCGCGTTTTTTATTTATATGGATTAATAAAGCAGCGCGGCGGCAGCGCTGCAGCCGCGCTGCCGCCGCTCGGCACTTTGCGGCAAATTTGAAGGCGCCCTTAGCCTATAATGTCCCCACTGCTGGGACACAGGCTTCCTTTCGATGAGAGGGAGTAGGCCATAATCCACCACGCGGGCTCAGTGCGGGTTGGTAGATGTCACATGTCTTCGAAGTTTTGGTTCTAGGACATGCCGGTTTCCTCACGACGTTTTCCTTCACCGTTTTGAGAGCAGTGATGATGAAATCATTTACACTAAGTAAAGCGCCTGTCTGGGTTCGAACCTACGACCTACAAACTCGTAAGTCGCGGTCGTTACCTCTGGGCCACTGCTGCTTTGCGTTAAGGAGTGCCGGGCAATAAGTTACGAAACTTCTTTTGGGAGTTGACGTAATATGAACTTGCTTAAGGAACTGTGTGAGTGAATAAAACCCAGTTGAATATTAATATTATTCTTCTTCAAGATGACATACAAGTCAATATCTCAGCTTACAGGTATACAACGTGTAACGTTAAATGCGCAAAACCTGAAAATAGTTTGATCAGAATAACGAGTAGAATTAATTGAACCACTTTTTAATATAGGTCACATTTTTCAAAAAAATCTTCATTAAAAACGTTGCCGTGTCTATTTATTAATAGGTCAAGCAAGCCAATGTCAGCGCGGCGCAGCGGCCCGGTGACGACTCCTCCCTCGATAAAGCGTCGTCGCAGACTCAAGAAACGATCAGAATGGCCAGTAAAACTAAAACAGCACATAAAACCTTTACAATTTTTTAATGACTTATTTTCTCTGTGAAATAGGTCAATTGAATTAAAAATCAGTTGGGGTGTCTGAGGTTTTGCGCATTTAACGTTACACGTTGTATACAGTATTTAAGGATTCAAGTCTTATACATTATGAGACAATAATGTAGGTACCTTGAGTCGAGGGTCAGGCACATGTAAGACGGCCTTACGTAATGAATTATAAAAGTTTTTGTTAGTTGTTAACATTATGTCCCAGTCGGTCATTTCTGTAAAAATCTCACCGTGAAATCATAAGTGAAGTGAGCACTTAATAATGTTAATCCCTAGCGAATGACAGCTCACTCCACGTTCACTTCACCCAAGCTTTCACGGTGAGATGGTTACAGAATCGCACGGCTGAACATACATAATATGTATGTATATAGATATTTCGCAGGAGTACCTAGGGTTGCATAAAGATACAATGAAAATAAGAACAGCTTTAAACAGCTTTCTCGTAATTTTAAGAACGTTCACAGTGTGATGTCCGACAATAATACCTCTAATTTCCCCAATTTTTATCGAGTTTTTGACATTAATTGTCTCTGAGATGAAATGGTGACTAGATTTTGAATGTTTTTAATTACGAGGATTGGCATAGTTGTTCTGAAGATGGGATGTAATTTGCTCGCACTCACTCTTCAAATCCCAATTAAGTACGTCGATTGTTTTTTTTTTTTAATCCTTTCTTAGCGCACTCTCAGGCCTAAGGAACATCAGTCTCTCATGTTTCAAGGATTTAGCTTGAACGTTCCCTATAAAATGCAATCCAGGTTTACAAATCCTAAAGAGTATTTAATTACTAATTCGGCCATGGTGAAGTTTTTGCAGTTGAAAAATTACAACGATTGATTCGTGGACTTTAAACGTCGTGAGGAATCCGCCATGTCTTAGAACTAATAATTCAAAGATACAAATGTGACATCTATCAACCCGCACTGGGCCCGCGTGGTAGATTACGGCCCACTCCCTCTCACCGAGAGGAGGCCTGTGTCCCAGCAGTGGGAATATTATAGGATAACTATGCTATTCGTGGACTCCAATTAGGGATAATTTCTTTAGTTACTTTGTTGAAACTCTCCCAAACTTTGGGAGCCCCAGTATTTCCATAGTTTTCAAGTGTTTTCGTCTTGAAACCGAAGAGTTCTTACAATGTTTTGGTACAGACGCAAGCACATCAAGCTACTACAATCTGTCAAATTTCTTTAATAGATTTTCAACTTTATCGCTACAGCATAAGGTACAAAGTTGATTGGGAAAATTTGACAGTTTCGGGTAGCTTGATGTGCTGGCGTCTGTACAGGACTCTTCAGGGCGAACTGTGTAGTGCCAACCGCTCAGTAGTCACTAACATTAAAGCGTACGGCTTCTTTCACCAAAGAACGATGTTTTCTGTGTTTGAAACGAAAATTGTATTTAATTCGTAACAATATAAACGTTTTTAAATTTATCTTAACAGTTTCTGTGATAAAATCGATTGTTTCGCGTAGTTCAGTGTCGTGCAGATTAGAATTATATTTTCTATAAAAAAAAAAACCTCCATTTCTGTATCTAAAATTAGCAGGATACCTACTTAATAATTTTTGCTTACATTTTAAATGAATTACGGAACTGACCTAAGTGTTTAATTACGTAGTTAAATATTAATATTTTGAATGATCACATTTTGATTTTAACTGTTTTTACGGATCATAAAACTTGACGCTTTTATGCGTGCGTAATTTTAGACGCCATAATGGGTTTTGCGAACTATTTAATAATCCGATTAGTTCTTTGTTTCATTATAGTTTAGTGCTGTGATTAAGACGTTTATGTTGTCAAAAGCAAGTACCTACCTACACAGATTCTTTTTCATTTTATTTTAATGTTAAATACAAAATATGTGTTTCCATAATGGTAGTTCAAACAGCTTTTGTTTAATTTTTTATAAGCTTTTCCATGCTTGGATGTTCTCGCCCGTTAGGTATGTTCAGTGTTGCAGGGCAAATACATGACCGGGCTTCTATTTTACTTCCTGGGTTATTATTTTCCGCCGCCTGTGCCAGCTTAGATTTTCTTATTTCGACTTGTAAAGTCCTCAATAAAAAAAGCAAATAACTTGGTTAATAAAATCAATGAAAATAACCCGATTATTTTGACACCCAGGATGAGATGGCCATTCCTAAGCACAAAATAATATAAATTATATTACTATTAATAATAAAAAAGTTTTTATTACAAAAATGACAAGTTGCTTCACCGCATTATCTAACGCATTGGCCGGTAGTAAAACTCAAAGTTGACTTTTACGATAGCTGTCAAAAAGATACATACGATTCTTTTTTCGAATTTAAAAACTATCTAAGAATGAACTACTCCATATTCTATTTCAGAACACATTTTATAGCCAAATAACTTTAAAAGTAACTAATTACAACAAAACTATTATTAAAAAAAAACCTATTATTTCTCCAAAATCATAACTATTAAAGCGATGTGAACGTAAAATTACGACATTATTATAATAATTATGATTTTATGACGTAAATAATCGCCGAGTTACGAGCTTGAAAGAGTCACAAGATTTTTATGAGGGAATTAAACGTCCGAAGAAAAATTAATGACACTAGATATTTATCAATCAAGTTATTATTATTGATTCATGCATCGTTAGACGCGTTTTAAGATTAGCTGACCAATTTTTGAAGTGAAAAGTTCTTTAGGCGAACTTGCGGTGTTTTTGAACAGTGAACCAAACCGAACCATCACGCTCGGGTCGGTGACGCTGAAATGGATGGACATTAAGATGGAAAAACGCTAAGAAAGGATGTTTCAAAACGGAATCACTGAGCTGTTTTTTGAAGCATTGCGAGCAACACCAAGTCTAGGTATATAATAGTCAGTTAAACATTTAAGGGTATTGAGGCCCTGTACGACATTATTTACAACAACAGAGATAAGTACATAGATGGGGCTTGTGGCTAAGTAATAAAAGAATGGGTTGATCGGTCAGGTTAAGCTACGCTTGCCGCGACTGCTCCGTGGATAGGTGACCATCTTTAAATACGAAGACCCCTCCGTGCCTCGGAAAGCAGGTTAAGCCGTTCGTCCCGGCTGTCATTCGTGGTTTTTTGACAGTCGTCATCTACGGGTAGTCAGAAGCTCGTAAATCTGACAGCTGGTCTTACCAAAGGGTATTTTATTACCCAGTAACTGGGCTG
This sequence comes from Eremobia ochroleuca, assembly GCA_949629135.1. Taxonomy (NCBI): domain Eukaryota; kingdom Metazoa; phylum Arthropoda; class Insecta; order Lepidoptera; family Noctuidae; genus Eremobia; species Eremobia ochroleuca. Next base: position 2,154,394 of record OX451403.1, on the reverse strand, counting down.
TGGAGTTCAGATAGGCAGTCGCTCCATGTAAAATATTGGTATCAGTTTGTTAAACGTTAAAAGTGAGATGAGGGTCCCATGGCTCGGTAGCTCTTGCTAGCTAAACGAACACACAATACATTCATAGCGGCGCGATGTGTGCGCGGAGTTCAGATAGGCAGTCGCTCCATGTAAAATACTGGTATTGAGTTGCATCCGGTTAGACTGGATGCCAACCCCACAATAGTTGGGAAAAGACTGGGCAGATTGATTGAATACAGATACATACATAGATACCTAATAAGGACCAACTCAAGGGCAAAACCTAGTGTTAATTATGACATCAAAATTACTTTTAACAGGTATGTATTTGAAAACTCATACCTACCTTTATATTACTTACTTTATTTTGTATTTACTCAGTTTCGCAACGCATTGTCTTAAGATTTATGAGCCGTAAGTGATAAATATATGTTATAACATTATTTGTATTGATGTCATAGTTAACACTAGGTTTTGCCCTTGACTTCGTTCTTATAACAGAATGTGACTTGTGAAGGAAAACATCGTGAGGAAATCCATAACATAAAGTGACAAAAATTGCAATAAAAATCAAAAGTCATTTATAGGCCGAGAATCAGCACTTTTCGAACGTTAAAATTACGTAAGAAAATCCCCCAAAACGCCCGCCCTTCACCACTTCCTAGTGCTTACGCTGGGAAGATGAAGTGGCGCAACAAACTCCCCAGCAGCACAGCTGTCTGTTCAGTTAGAAAAATTCTAGTGCGTGCCTTCCTTGTATGACAATAATAATAACTTTATTTCAGACAACATCCATATTTCTGTTAGTAAGTACTTAAGAACTGAGTTAGTAAACCACAAAAAGACAAAACAAAACAAACGATATTAAATAGACACGTGGAGTGCGATCCAGTGTCTAAGAATAAAAGCTATTACTTTCAGAATGCTGTTGGAGCTAGCTCGGATACGGTGCAATATGGAGGCCGCTCGCTTTCTCATAACGGCATGAAAACCATCAATCTGAGCCTCCGTAAACATGCCAGATGCGTTACAGCATCTCGGCAGCCCCAACAATAACCTGAAAGTATTATTATATTGATATGCGGCCTTTACCATACAAAGTTTGTGGGAAAGATGTTGCACATGAACAATTGTGGATGTAGGCTATCTGGATTTTAACCCTTAATTGCATTTTTTACTTTTTAAGCAAATTAAATTTATTTGAACATAACATTAGCTCTATGGTAAGGAAAAAATATTTAAAAAAATATATTCATAAAAATACTTTTTTTTTTCTTCTAAATGGCCTGGTGGAAATTTACATCTTTATGTATAAAATGATAAATGATTTATTTCTGTAAGTAGGTTTGTACAAACACTTTTACATGTCAATAATCATGTAATAATGTAATCAGAGAGAATCTACTGGGAACAAAATGAATTGAATATCTCTAACAATTGGGGAATCCCCGTGCTCTGTGGAAACGAAAATATGGCATTGGATTGGTTGATGGAAATTTCCATCACGATGCAGTTAAGGGTTATCACTACATAGTATAAAACAAAGTCGCTTCCCGCTGTCTGTCCCTATGTATGCTTAAATCTTTAAAACTACGCAACGGATTTTGATGCGGTTTGTTTTAATAGATAGAATAATTCAAGAGGAAGGTTTATATGTATAATACATGCATAATATAGTAGAGAAACACTGATCATTTTAGGGATTTCTAATGTGATGTCGTAAATAAACACATTTTTTTGCGCTTACATTGCAAACGCTGGCTTAACCCTACGAGATAGATCAAAATAATGTACTACAGTATTGTACACCTTAAAAAGGTCTACAAAAAAGTCCGGGATGGCATATGTCTATCTCTTAGGGATAACCCACAATAACCATTTTTTATCCTATACTTTTTAAGAGAAATAATGGCTCTAAAATTATCAGTGTTTCTCTACTATATTATGCATGTATTATATGCACATAAACCTTCCTCTTGAATCACACTATCTATTAAAAAAAACCGCATCAAAATCCGTTGCTTATTTTTAAAGTTCTAAGCATTCATAGAGACAGACAGACAGCGGGAAGCGACTTTGTTTTATAGTATGTAGTGATAGTGATCAGCATTGCACCCGTGCGAAGCCGGGGCGGGTCGCTAGTATAGTATAAAAAGTCAATTTCTAAAGTTGGCAAGGTGGTAACGGCTGAGACTTACGTGTTGTAGGTCGTAGGTTCGAACCCAGACAGACGCTTTACTTTGTGTAAATTATTTCATCACCACTGCTCTCAAAAACGGTGAAGGAAAACATCGTCCGAAAACCAGAATGACCTAGAAAAAAAAGTGACACTTACCAATCTGTGGTCCGCGTGTTGGATTACGGCCCACTCCCTCGGCAGTGGGAGCAAAATAGGCTGTTTATGTATGTATGTAAGGATTGAGCATTAAACAGGTAAGTACTTATTCCTTTCTCTATCTGTTTCCATTTTCAGGGAACTGTTCAACTGCCCTTAAGGCCGTGCGTTGTCTTTAATTAAATTGCATAAAACTATGACGAAGAGGAACGTTCTCATGATATTTGCCCAGTAACCGTACAAAACCCTGTCACAAAATGAAATCAATCAATCAACTCAGCCTATCGCAGTTCACTGCTGGACATCATCATCTGCCTCGCCTTTTCCCAACTATGTTGGGGCCAGTCTAACCGGATGTTGAATACCAATATTTTACATGCAGCGACTGCCTATCTGACCTCCACAACCCAGTTACTTCACTAGTTAGTCCACTGCTGGACATAGGAAAAAAAAATAATAAAAAAAATAAATAATTTAATAATTTTTGACTGACTCCATTTGTTATTAAATTGTCAGTATTTGTGTGTTTAGGTGGCAAGCACTGCCATTTGAAATAATAATTATTGTGTGGCTGGTATAATTTATCTATACGTCATATCTTAATGTAGCATTCATTGATATATTATGTGTATTGATATAATAGTTAAGACTTGTTTTGCACGTACATAGTTACCACCACTGCTTATGTAGTCTTTACAAAAGCAATTGTTTTTTGTTTCATTCATTTTGAATTTTTACTAAGACTTTTTACGTTACTTACATAGTGTTAAAGGAAATGGAGTTCAGAATTACTGTTCAATTTTTCAGCTAATAATATCGTGATTTTTTTTGTTAATTTTATTTTTAATTAGGTATTATCTCCATAATACCTTGTTAAAAAAAGATTGCACTACTAAGTCTTATTTTGACAGCCGTTATAGGTAGTCAGAAGCCTAAAAGTTTGACAACCAGTCTTCCAAAGGTTCCCAAAAACTGGGTTGTAGAGGTCAAGCTTCATGTAAGATACTGGTCAAGCTGCATCCGTTTAGACTGGAAGCTGACCCCAACTTATTTGGGAAAAGACTAGGCAGATGATAATGTTGTACCTACTGAAATAAGGTTTGAAGGGCATTTATTTGTTTATTTATTCCATATTGTTACAAAGTTTTAATTTGATAAAACATCTGTCAAACTGCAAAGGTGTAGAGAATATGTTGTCTTGGATATTGCATGAATCTTTACATAACTTAACATAACATTAATATTTAAATAAAATCTAAGTTACAATTACCTAAGACTATCCAGAGCCATATTCTTAGTTAGGTATAACTTAGATTTTATGTTAATATTTGATATTTGCAACGACTGTAAATGTGGCTTAGAGATACTTACTATTAATTTCCAACCCACACCAAGTAAGTACAGAATACTGGTATTCAGCTGCATCGGGTTAGACTGGAAGCCGACCCCAACATACCTAGTTGGGAAAAGGCTAGGCAGATGATGATGATGACCAAGTAAGTACAGAATCTTAATAAAACACACCTAAATCTTTAAAAAAATGACTTACTTAGGCATAATAGGTACCTAGGTACCTATTATGCCTAAGTAAGTCAACATTTAAAGCCAAAACGAGCGTCGGACCAATGTTTCTGCTCATAACCCTCTAAAAATCGTTTATTACAAACTAAAACGAATCAAAGAGGTTAAACGAGGAGTTTTTAATTAAAAATGAACTAAATCCTGGTCATTAATAATATGAGAAGCCTCGTTTTGTGTGGAATCGGATAAAAAAACTATAATGGGATCAACTCACACGGCTTTCCGCGTACAGATTTGTCTGCTTAGATTTTTAATATGGTGGAGAATTGTGGCGGTCTTGAATTTCTTAGGAAAAATATTGCGTGTCTGTGATGACTTGTTTATGGTATGCAGTTAGTCGTCTTTTTGATGTGTCATTCATATCTGTGGTCAGCTCACCGATCAATCTAGCGTTGTTCTCGTAGATTATTATCCTCTTTCGTATAAGGTACCTACTAATTTGCTATATTTGTCAAGATTATCATTATTATCATCATTATTTTCGCATCATAGAAAAAGTTAGCCAGTTTCTTACGACGAACTGTCTCAATACGTAACAGACTTTTAAGCAGGACCAGGAAAGGAAATGAAAACTCATACATGTTAGAGTCTTTATTATTATTTATTTATTCATACTAATAATTACAACATCTTGCAGTATTTCCAAGATGATGATAAAAAATGATGAAAAAAAAAAAGATGATGACAATTTAATTACAAGTAAGACTGTATTACTGTTATTTATTCTGTGGAAATAAGTTTGCAAGCATTGTCAGTAAACGGAGAACGAAAACTTATTCAAAACATTCACAATAAAATTGCTACAAAAATTGAACAAGGGCGTCGAATCTGGAAGTTATATTTTGATGGGACGTTAAACCACGGAATCGGCGGTTTTGTTCCCACACATCATTGCGACTATTTTAAAGTGAAAATACTAAAGTATACTAAAATATTTTCTAATGAAAATATTTCTCTGCAGTTTTTCTCATCTTATATAAAAAAACACAGTCCATACATCTTCCAGTCTCGAAAATAAGTATTTTAAATAGCGGATATATAAATACAGCATCCAGCGTTACAATATTTTTCTCCGTCGCTCTTGTTAAACAAACTCCACAAATACGGGCTAATTTGTAGTCTAATAAACCGATCAGAATGTCAGCAGTTTCCAATAAACAAAATATAAGCCTAGCGGATTTAATAAAAATAAACCATAAATACTTACTAGTCGATGGTATTTCAAATATCATGTATTTCGTGCCTGAAATGTTTTTATATAAAACCTACTTACGTTTTTCATCGGATTTTGAAGAAAACCATGTTTTATCAGCTTGCTTTGTGCTGAAAATCAGTCTCTTATTGTTCTGATTTAGGCCAAAGGCTGCTAGCTGACTGCAGAGCAATTGCATCTTCTCAAACAGAGAATGTAAGAGCACTGATCACTCCGTATGCTCAGTACAGGTAACGAGGGATTTCAGATCTGAAAAAAAATACCTCAAGATTTTTTTCATTCAAAGTAAGCATAGAATATACTTTAGTAAATATGTAGATGGTAGATACGATACACACGCGGCTTGTTAGAGTAGGCAAGTTCACGTCAATAGTGCCTTGGTTCTGTTATACAGACGAGTAGCGATTTACTGCATTGTTCCCCCACCTATCCTGATTAGAAAGCTAGGTTTTCTACTGATTTTCCTAGTTTTTCTTTGATCTCTTTCCGATATTTAATTACTCATTTTAAAGTATTCCTACAGAAAGCAAGCAGGTCATTGCATTGAGATACAATTCCAGGCTCCTTATAGAATATTCAGAAAAAGATTGGTTTGTACAACACATGATGCCAAACGCTTTCAGTGCTTTGGTGCGAAATAAAATAGAAACTGCAATATTAGAATATCATTAATTGTTTACTACCTAAAGTAGACTTAGTGCCGTCGATACTAAGTATGTAAACGCATAAACACGTTTCCATTAACCGTTTCAATTTGATGGAACAGAGTGATGTTTTCCCAATAATGTTTGTTTAGTGCTAAGCCCTAAATGTATTGTGTGAACAGTGGTGGCCCAGTAGTATTTGCCGCGATTTACGAGAACGAGAACGAGAACCCAGACATAATTTTACTTTGTGTAAATTATTTCATCTCCACTGCTCTCGAAAGGGCGAAGAAAAACTTCACGAGGAAACGGCATGTCCTAGAACCAAAAATTCGAAGACGTAAAAAAATATCAATAGTATTATAAATAGTCTAATATCCTCTGCTGGTCAAACGGTCTGCCAATGACCGCTACAATAACCGATCATTCAGTGATCTAACAGCAGGCGGGGCAGACTGAAAAACGCTGCTGCACAAATCCTAATGATAAAGTTCCTTTGTCGACCCTAATGGAAAAAAAAAACAACGCACCTACCAAAAACAGTTACTTTCGTATTTTAATTTTCATTCTAGCACAATAATAATGTACTGCCTTATTTTTTTGTTTAATGAATTTCAATAAAAACACAAGAAAGAACAGCGCACGAAGGGACCAAATAAAGTTAAAAGCTCCTGTGAAAAGTTTCGTTTAGTTCCGCTACTCCATACGAGATGGCGCTAGAAGTACGTTTGTGCGGAGGCTTGAAATTATTATCGTTCGGAGTTCGGCGACGGCAATTTCACATGAACTTAGTAGTCTTTATCTTTATATTCTTTTTAATACTATCATCTCATTATAATAATCAAATAGATAATCAGCCATTTTGTTATTAATTAGTTAGATTCTCAACAAAAGTAGGCAATTATTGTTTTAATCTTGATTGTTAAGTAGGAGAGTAGCTATTTTTTTTTCCAATAACCTACTTTTACGCTTAGTTATTTATTTTGTAGGATTATTACTTATCAAAGTCTATCTATTTGATCAAAATAACCTTCAAGATCTATAATTAAATGGTTCATCAACAAAAAACATTAAAATAGAAATTAAACTTAATTTATAGTTCTGCTTAAATGAAGTTGGTATTGTTCCGAAATAATTACCTATTATTTTGATGATGTCAGCATAAGTGGTGGGAGGAGCAAGAGTGGGAGTAATGTCCTTCTGTCTGTTACCGTGTGATATGGTTTAATGAACTATTGTCAAAAATGTATCTCCCACCCCCAACTAACTCCTGCCTGTGATTTCGTCAACGTGAAATTTCTTGTTTTACCATATAATATCCTATGAGACTCGGCAATACTGTAGCTTTTCATTAGTGAAAGAATTTTCAGAATCAGATCAGTAGTTTCAAAGATAATAAAGAGGTAAATTTTTTAAATTTCTATGTAGTGGACATAGAAACTTAAAAATGTTACCTCTTTATAATAATTAGTATAGAATGAGTGAGCGAGTGTAGTTTAAAACATCTATACTTAAGTTTAAAACACGTTCGTGCCTCGGAAAGCACGTTAAGCCGTTGGTCCCGGCTGTCATTCGTAGATCTTTGACAGTCGTTACGGGTAGTCAGGAGCCCGAAAGTCTGACAACCAGTCTTACCTAGAGGTAACGTATTACCCAGTAACTGGGTTGTGGAGGTCAGATAGGCAGTCGCTCCATGTAAAATACTGGTATTCAGCTGCATCCGGTCAGATTGGAAGCCGACCCCAACATAGTGGGGAAAAAGGCTAGGCCCCAGTTACTGGGTAATACGATACCACTTGGTAAGACTAGTTGTCAGACTTTCGGGCTACTGACGACCCGTAACGACTGTCAAAGATCCACGAATGGCAGCCGGGACCAACGGCTTTACGTGCTTTCCGAGACAGGAGATGTCTTGGTATGTACAGACGGTCACCCATCCACGGACCAACCGCGGCAAGCGTAGCTTAACCTGATCGATCGACCCGTGCAGCTGTTATTACTTAGCCACAGGCCCCTCGGGATCAGGATCATTTTCGTAACACAACAGAATTTGATTTCATAGTCTCATTGGAATCGTACGTCAGTCACCACTAATGGTGAGTCCACACGATACAGACTTTCATACAGATTTCTATAGAATTTTGTCTGTGCGACTAAGCAGTACAGACAAATGTCGGAGTGTTAAAAAGTCGCACAGACAAAATTCTATAGAAGTCTGTATGAAAGTCTGTATCGTGTGGACCCACTATAAGTCACCACTAAGTTATGGTAGGTACCTACACATCATCATCGTTCTTCTGTCTTTATCCCAGTTTATTTGGGATCAGTGCAGAATGTCTTTTTCTTCCATACCTACGTACTTCTCTATTAGCCCTCATATCGGTAGTCACTCCCTTTCTAACTCTGCCATCATTTACAAAGTCCATCCATCGTTTTTAAGGCTAAATTAATAGAATCTATTATTATCTACCATACTTACTTATTGACACAAAATAAACTAAATACTATGCCAATTAAATGCATCGTTTAATTTTATAACATTTAAATGTAGAGATAGATAAAATTTATGTTCAACATGTCGTCTTTAAATGCTTATACATAAGAAATTTATGTTATTCTGTTTTAATGGATTTTTAATTTAATAGTTCGTAGTGATTATTTTTGGCCCCACTGACCTACGATGAAGGAAAAGATCGTGCGAAAAATTTGGACTAGGTATACAACGTATAACGTTAAATGCGCAAAATCTCAGACACCCCAACTGATTTTTAATTCAATTGACCTATTTCACAGAGAAAATAAGTCATTAAAAAAATTGTAAAGGTTTTATGTGCTGTTTTAGTTTTACTGGCCATTCTGATCGTTTCTTGTGTCTGCGACGACGCTTTACCGAGGGAGGAGTCGTCACCGGGCCGCTGCGCCGCGCTGTCATTGGCTTGCTTGACCTATTAATAAATAGACACGGCAACGTTTTTAATGAAGATTTTTTGAAAAATGTGACTTACCTATATTAAAAAGTGGTTCAAGTATTTCTGCTCATTATTCTGATCAAACTATTTTCAGGTTTTGCGTATTTAACATTACACGTTGTATAGTCTGAAATACTGAAGAACAGCTGGTCGATTCTGTAAAAATCTCACCGTGAAATTATAAGTGAAGTGAGCAATGCCAATAGTGTTAATCCCTCACGTAGTTTAGTGTTTAACTCACTCCACGCTCACTTCACCTTAGTTATCACCGTGAGATTTTTCCGGAATCGACCGGCTGTACCGGTTTTTTCTCAAAAACCTACATCGGGCCCCAGTTTATTACAATGGTGGAATAACTCAGTTAATACTTAGACCAATACTAACCAAGGCAACCAATTGTGAAGAAGAAAGAAATGACATTTTGTTATCAATTTATTTGTTCGTTTGAAACATGGTGAAATTAAATTAAATCAAATCAAAATCTATCTGTAAATGGGATATGAAAATCATTTCTACACGTCATGTTTAAAAGAGTTGACGTGGTTATACTTCTCTGTATGAGAAGAGAATATTAGGATAGTTATTTAAAGCAACAACACCCCAATGGTTAAAAGAAGAGCTGACGAGAGAGAACTCTATTGACAACAGCCGTGCGATTCTGTAACCATCTCACCGTGAAAGCTTGGGTGAAGTGAGCGTGGAGTGAGCTGTCATTCGCTAGGGATTGACACCATTAAGTGCTCACTTCACTTATGATTTCACGGTGAGATTTTTACAGAATCGACCGGCTGTTGTCTTCTGAAATAAAAATCTTACAGAAGCAACGACCACGGAACTATACCAACCCAATACTTTATTTTTACTATCTAATTATTAAAAAGGCAAAAATAATGTTCTTATAAGAGAAGTAAATGTATGTGAATCAACCATATGTTTGCCTCCATATGGGACTTAATACTTATAGTGTAGGTAATGCTTGTATAAACCTTTAGACGGGCAAAGGTGTGTTCAACTGAAACTTAGCTTATACGAGATGGTCCAAAACATATTCATCCCAAAACGGACGATTTTTGAAATTTCATCATTTTAATAAAACGAAAACAAACTGGCGCGGGGTTACTTAGCAGGATTATTTACGACTTGCAACATACATGACTACCAACACCTAGGTACCCAACGGACATAATTTTAATAACTAAAAAGCAAAAAAAAAACAACGTACAAAATACACAAAGTGCCACTTTCAACCCTGTAATTTCAAATACACCCCATACTTTAGCCAATAAGACTGAAACTCCTATTTCTTACCACACCCTGTGCTGTATATAAGCTGATTGTGCTAAAGGCGGGGCGCGCTGAAACATGCAACTCGGTAATAATTAACATTGCGAATATTATCGACTACTTTACTCAGTTTAAAACAGCAATTTGTGTTTTAAAACGTTGGTCTAGAGATTTATTCACCTTACAAAATTTAATAATTACAAAATAATAATAATGGTTTTAGATTTGTATAGTCATTTAAATTCGATTTTTTCTCATTCATCTCCAATCATTTCGTGGCCATCAACGCCGAATATTTCACCGGATTACCTTACTTTATTAGCAATGTCAATGTTTTTAGATAATTGTAAAAGAAGTATGTTTGCCGCTTTAATCTACCCCGTAATCCGTGAACACGTCCAGCGACATCGACGCAGACCCGGAGAAGATTGTGGGACGAGCTTGACGAATACAGACAAGATTTGTCCACACTAGCTCAAGACAGAGAGGAGTAGCCAAACAGTTATTTTTAATCTTACGATGTTAAGCTGTAATCTCTTAACATAAAAAACAGGACCAGGAAATCATGCTACATAGTCTTACGACAACGGACGGTGACGGTTAAAAAAAATAAAACAAAAAATATGATAAAATACAGCACCAGTATAAATCTTAGAAATAATATAGGTATTACAGAGTATGTTGCCTGTACTAGGGTAAACAGGTTTATCCTAGTACAGGCAATTCATGCCTGATACAGGATCCTGTGATACAGGATCGCAGGCGGCATGAGTTCTTACATTATTCCTATTAGGACAACTGATTTCTAAACAATAAATAATGTAAGTTTTAAGAATAGTGTCATAAGTTAGTTACTTAGTTAATTTATTGTGTTAATTATATCATCATCTGCCGAGCCTTTTCCCAACTATGTTGGGGTCGGCTTCCAGTCTAACCGGATGCAGCTGATTACCAGTATTTTACATGGAGCGACTGCCTATCTGACCTCCACAACCCAGTTACTGGGTAATACGATACCCCTTGGTAAGACTGGTTGTCAGACTTTCGGGCTCGTGACTACCCGTAACGACTGTAAAAGATCCACGAATGACAGCCGGGACCAACGGATTAACGTGCTTTCCGAGGCACGGAGGAGTGCCGGTATGTAAAGATGGTCACCCATCCACAGACCAACCGCGGCAAGCGTAGCTTAACCTGATCGATCGACCTGTGCGGCGGTTATTATTTAGACACGAGCCCCTATGTTAATTATATATTATATAATAAATAATAAATTAACTAATATGTTATTATTATTATTGTCTTAAAGTTAATAAGGTCTTAAACATGTAAATAGTTTCTATGTTATTTACGGAAAGTCATTGTTACCTATGTATACGATTATGATCGCGTCAGCAGTACTCTTAACCAGAGGGGAATTCCCGTAATTTTATGAACGTTCACAGTCTGATCTCAGCCGCAATCTTTCAAAAATACCTCTAACTTCCCTAGATTTTTGACATTGATTGTCGCTGATATGAGATTGCGACTATATTTTGAACGTTTTTAATTACGGAAATTGGCCTTCTGGCCAAAATAAATATTGCATAAATCATCTTCAAGTCTACATTTTATACTTTCCTGAACAGGTCCATTATCAAGAGGATTTTTACTCATTAATGGTTATTTATCTTTATACAGGACATAAAATCCTGTACTCTGTACTCTAGGTACAGGATAGCTTTCCGATCGAATGAAATAAAATCTCATCTTCCTAAGTCATTATAATTTCACTTCGTAAAGAGTTATCTTGAATGGTAGAGAATTTGAGAATAGTTTTTTTTCATTGCCGGTTGGGTCTGGGAAGGTATAGTATAGGTGATTATTGTCATTGTAAGAAAGGCGATGGACGTAAGAAAGTACCTACGGCTTTGCTGCCCGAGGTTCAAGCTCCCTTTGGTGGGCATACCCGTGACGATAACCATTATTGTGAGTAACAAGTACTTGAGACCGATGCAGTTACAGCCATAAAGAAAACATCGGGTATTTTTTGTAAGAAAAATTCAATCGATTCTGATAAAAACCTCTTTTCGATTAAATTTAACAAGAGACCAAAAAATTGCAAAAATTTGGATTAAAATTCTTTGAAGGTTTTTACTAGTTTCCTATTAAAGTGTAAAATGGATACTTTAACTGATTTTCCAGCATTTTTATTAGATTTATCAACAAAAAGAGTGTTTTCAGATTCGTCTAAAATTCCGCTAAGTGTTTCTTATTCAATTTTCGGTCCATTTTGAAGATGAGGAACCGTGTCGTACAATTAATTTACTGAAAAATTTAATTTAATTTTGAATAGCTTTTTTTTTCTATTTCTTCAGAGTACCTACGCGAGGCTTATGAACGAAAAAGGTAGATCACTTATTGGTGCGACCAACTTGAAAACAGCCACTGATACTGTCAACCATTTTGCAAACAAATCAAGTTCATTAAAGAACCAGATAACAGATGTTTTTTAGACTGTTGCATTTCAGCATGAAGATACGGAATGGAATGTTTCCATTTCACATATACCTACCAAGTGTATCATCGTTTTGTCCAACTATAGTGTCCAACTAACAAAATCACCTCCTTCTAAATAGTAATATGTACACGGAGAGAAAAATCTTAGAAAAATTACTGTGCTGTCTCATAATCTGAGTGCATTTGAGTGGTAATGGAAAAATTACCACGTTAGCACTGTCAAAATTCTCATGCTGTACAGTAAAATTTATTGGACAAATAGTGAATTTTTGCCAATCTCACTCAGAAAATTTTCTGTAGATGTCACTTGCACTCACTTTACAGTGCCGAGCACATTAACTTTTCTAAGAATTTTCTCTACGTGTAGGTAAGGTATTAAGTATCTAATTAAACCTAGTAAGAACGTTCAGCGCACCTTCGACACTATCACTGTCAACGTTATATTTACTGACTGGAAAATATTTTCACCATAATACATAATCATTCTCTTCACCTCATACCAATTTATTTGGGGTCGGGTACGCGGCACTTCTTTTGCTACCATTCTTTTTCACTGGTCGTCATCTCGGTAGTCACACGCTAACGCTGAGGATCTAGGAGCAACATGTCGGTCAGATAGCTAATTGAAAACTAATATGTCTCCAGTCCTAGATTTTGAATAATAAAATACTAATTCATTTCTTTGTCACATTGAACCTGATCAACGCCTTACCTTAGCGTGGTTATATTTAGATATAACACAAACAACATTGAAATTAATCTGGCAGTTTTAACAATCCCAGAATTATTTTATTGTAGCGTTTCCGTCCCTGCTAAGAATATTTCTTCTTTCTCCAAAGTCCACTAAAAGGTAACTAAATAATTATATCAATAGAATTAACAGTAGCGTCATTCAATCTGTTAATAACTGCGATCACCAATCCGTCCGCCAAAACGTGACTGGCTTGACCATTTATTAAACTGAAGTCAGAGCAAGACCTAATTTCTTCACCACCGACTGATTATTGTTTCTAATTATTGACTTAACAAACAAAGCTAAGAGAATTTTCCAAAATTTGATTCTGTAAAGAATTCAATATTTAATCGATGCAAAGTCAGTTTTAAAACAATCAGATAAGCCTAAATGAGTTTCTCCTTAAGCTATCTTCAATTTATTTGTAGACATCTTCACAGAATCTTTATAATATCTTGAGGCGTTAACTACACATACCTTGGTAGTTGGAAGTACCGTAAGGAATGTCTATAACACCTTAGAAATAGCCAAGTCGTATACGAGATACATGTCTTGCAATTTATACTGTTATTTCTTATTTGAAACTACAATATCATCCATAAAATTAACTTGAGGATAACTTCTAAAGTTATTTTCATTTAGATGGAGAGTTTAAAATATAACGCAATATACAATTCGAGAAATCCTAAACTAATTTCATAGAAAAATGTCCGTCAGATTCTTCAGTAATGTTTGAAATAGAATATCATCTATGTAAACTAATTAAATGCTTAACTTAGTCGGGTATGAGTACGTTTATGCGAGAAATGGTTCTTTTATCTGATTTAAGAGTCCGAAAAACATATAACATCTTGTAGCTCAATTGGTTTCAACTTAAAATCATTGCAAGATTTAAAGTTACTGTTGTAGGTCCATGTGGCAAAAACCCGACTGAAAGTTTATTCATATTAATTGGTTTTTCTACTTTAATAGTTAGTGTATTAACTTTTAAACTTTTAGTTAATACTCTGGATTTTTAACTATGGGTTTTGGTCTATATGTAAGCTACTGTTTGTAAGTTTTGACCGATCCTACCGCAGTGTTACCGAAAACATACCTATTTAAATGATGAAGAGTTCCAATAATTTCCAAAAGCAAATACATGTAAACTTAAAAATTCGGAGTGATAGATTATTTTATAGGTGTGAGAAATTGTTTTATCTAAAAACATAAGATATGATACTAATCTATTAAATAAATAGCTATACTTCAAAGTCTGTCTGC
>OX451403.1:1925626-2139652 GCA_949629135.1 Eremobia ochroleuca | reverse complement strand
ATAAGTGGTCCCGCTGCATTGATGCACACTGGAATTATGGTCAAATAATTGATAATTTTAATTTTTGGCATAATTGTTTATTTTACATGTGTTTGGAGTTTTCGGACTGAGAAAAGGTGGTCCTTTTGCTGTCGTAAACGTACAAAATGATAAAAATACGTTAAAAAGGAAACTTTGAATAACTTTGGCAAGCCTTTTCATAAATTTTGGTAATTCCGGAATTCCGCCAACTTTTATGCTAGAATACATTTCTAATTGTAAAGGAATAAAACTATTTGCTTTGAGTATGAACGAATTTATTTGACAATACTAATTGTTTATAGGAATAGCTTGACTGCGTACCTAAATCAAAAAGTCATCAATATAAGTAGAACTTTTATCATTCGTACACTCTGCTTTGACTCTGTTTTGTCTAGCAAAGTTTGACGTGATAACCAAAAATACCTAACTATAAACAGATATCATGCGACAGAAAAACCTATAAATTATATTATTCCTGTAAATAGGTATCTACAAACACTTTTACACGTCAACATAAAACATTTACTAAAATAAGCATTTGGTGGCTATGGCTAAAATCTAATTCCACCGTAATAACTTCTTAACACACCGTGAAACTTTAGGTATTTTTGGATTAAATCACATTTAATTGGATACATTTTACTTGCAGTAGACGCCATATTGGTACACATATAATTTATATAATAATTATATCATATAATGGCATAACGTTTAGCATTAGCCTAGTTAGGATGGTATACGATTACCATTAATTTTGAGGTCGAGATGGTTTAGTATCGGATTCATTTTAATAAAATTGATATAAAAAGACACGCGCAATAGAAGTATCGTTTTAAGAAGAAAATAATAGAAATTCTGGTTTTGTTAGGAATACGGACAACTCGATTGAAAGATTTAACTTAACTTTTGCAGAATATGTAAAAAAGGTGTTATTTTGATTTAACAAAAGTTATTAAGTGAAATTAAATGTACAGGTTTTACTTTAGTGATGTTTTGTATGCAATAAGCCACGAGATATAAAGTTTTAAGCACAGTTAAACCACAATTAAACTCAAATGTTTTTTGATAAAAATAATAAAGTATGTTGGTGAAATAGTTTCTTTTACATTCGAACATACATGCACATTTACTTCAGAGTTAATATCCTTTAGTAAAAATCACGTTAAAGTTGCTGAAGACATTTTTACCATGATTACCTCAATGTAACATTTGTGTGTTTTTAGTATAAAATTATAAAATTTCGTTTAACAATTTCAGAAACACATTAAAAGCACAATATACGAAACTGTTCTATTGTATATAGGTATCTACTATGTATAAACTAAATCATATAAAAATAACGTAAAACCGTATTATAAGAGTACACTGAACGTTACTAACAAATACGTATTCCCGTATAATATTAAACTTAAATATTAATTGCATAACCTCCTACGATAAATAAAGATGAAACAAATTTACATAAATTATAATTTAAATCGCTATAGTAGCAAACAAGATAAAACATTAATAGGTAGAGGAAAATAATAACGCGTTTGTTAATTCGATAACTACGTAATTCCTGCACTAGGGGCTTAAAAACTTATTTCGCAAAAAAAGTACAAGACAAACCATGAAATAGATAAATAGTATAATTAACATGTTACTAAAATACATTATCCAATAGCATTGTTGAGTTTAAATAATTTTGTATTTATTTAAAAATGATTCATTTCTGTTTATCTTGTGTTCATAAAAATTATGGACACCGACGGTGAAGATAACTTGAGTTTAAACATTTTTTTAGCAATTATAATTTGTTATTTAATTTTTTATTGTGATGATGACCTGTTTATAGTATTTTGTAAGTCGGACAATGGTACCTAAATGCCTGAAGTATAGCTTGTAAGAATTGACTTTATGTAATATTGTAAGTCCGTCGGTTTTGTTTAAGAACAGAGAAGATACGGGCAGAACAAGAGCAAACATTCAGTTTCGACTAAGAATTCTGTTATCGCTTCCAACAATAAAAGTCAACACTCACAAAGATTTCATTCGTTTAATATTGAATTAGGTCTCGTAAACTACAAAAATCACTTGTTATACAATAAAAAAATTATAAAAATATAAATCCTACTATCATTTTCACAGCCGCCAATTACCTTAACATTTCGACAGTATGCCAGAAATTGGTAAGCAATATACTATAAAAAAGATGCCATTTCTCGCAATTATCGAGCATTACGCAACAAAGTTAACAAACATTAATTCACACGTTACTGAACGAAATTATATTTGCACAAGACTTGTCCGTTCATTGTAAACGGTGGTATAATCGTAAATTTTACGATATACCCGATAAGGATACCAATTTGTCTACTAATAGTTAGTCATAATCGGCGATACTGCTGGTTTTCGGCAGTGGCCCACTAAATAACGTGATAACATGTGTACTGGATACGGTGTGTTGACTTGTTCCTGTTATAAATACGTATATCTGTGGTATCTGTGTGATACGCTTCAATATTAACAATATTTTGTCATTTTTTCCCAATTTTATGCGTACTGAACCGTCTAAAATAAAATAGGAATGGTGTCCCGCTACATTAACGCTCATAATGAACCATTTATTTGGTCTATTCACGATAAAAAAAAAACATTTTAAATAGTTTTTCCTTGATTAGTAAAGTTTTTATTTATTATCTTATAATTATAACATAAGAGTATTAACAAATAAATCAGCTGTTTCTTACAGATCACTTCTTGCTTGAATATTTTAAGAAGTAGAAGATAATTAATTTTCTGTTAAACAATACTCTATATACATAATAGTATTAATCCACAGTTAATTTAAATAAAACATTATGGCGAAAATGTTGTAAGACAAAAATACTCAAACGGCCATTATAATCCCAATAAAAGTGGTTAAATAAAAAATATTTTATGTTATCTTCTGACCAATCTTGCCAACGCATGAGGGATGTAAAAACAATTTATGATCCATAAAATTTTCGGCAAAATCATTAAACTTTTGCAATTAAATGTCTAAAGTATTTATGTTTCCGATGCACTATAGAAACAATGTGCTTGGATAGTTATCAAATAATTATGTGAAAAATTAAACAAAAACAATTTGTAAAACATTTTTCTTTAACAAAAAATTGATTTTTATCATTTTACGCAAAACTGCCGTAGTTTTTCGGGTAAACTGCAACTTGATAAATCTACACAACTGTTATCTATAAATAATTATATTGAATGAATAAATAGGACATACATTTTCATAAAAGTATACCTTTCAAATAAAAATAATTATCCCAGATTATACAATCATAATAAAAACAAACAATAATAACAAAGATAATAACTATTGTAAGATTGTCTACTCTGGGCAGTATTTTTCTGTAAAACAACAGTTTAACTTAAGGTAACAAAAATGGCTGCCTCACCACACCATAGTACGAGTATTAATACTTATAATATAGTAGTTGAACAAGAACCTTAAGGAACACCTACGACGAATGAGAAAAAATGTTAACTAGAGGAAACCATACAGTTGTTGGCCTCCTCATAGTAATTGGCATAGTAAATGGAAATGACGTGACTTAGAGTGAGATAAAACTAGTGCCAATAACTAAAATTAAATGACCAATAACTATACTGTTTCCCCTACTAGGTGCTAATATGCTTAAGCTAGAGTAATCATAATCATAAAGTTTATTTGTGAAACATAGGTATACAATAGGTCATACATATAAAATAGTACGCTTTGGCGGTCCGTCGCATGTCCACTTAGAGGCTTTTCCCACGGCAAGATCCCGTTTTTTTAGGTACGGTTTTTTGCAGGATCCCGTTTGGTGGTGTACGTGTTTAAATATACATATTCACATAAGCATCCTGTTTGCAGTATCCGGAAAACGGGCATCCTGTTTTCCGGATACTGCAAACAGGTATCCTGTTTTCCGGATCCTGGAAAAAACGGGATTTTGCCGTGGGAAAGGGCCTTTAATTGTCAAAACGTACCCATCCTCCAAGGTCCCTTTTACAACTTCTGAATCTTTAACAGCTGATGCTCATTGTGCCCAGCACCTGTTCCCAAGATTACAGATAAGGGCATTGCAGTGCCCTCTTTCTGGTCATAAATAGTAAAGTATTCGTTCAATGAAAAGAGGAAGGCCATGTTTTCATCAATTAAAAATATATATTGAACTCCCTCCAAAAATCATATGTTTGCCGACCGCCATTTTATAGTGTATCTTTTTCTCTAAATCGTCGGCGCCAATCTGCGGGCGTTTCGGCCATTCCTAAAACATTAAAACTTATTATTGGCACTTATTTCAACAGTAAAGATAACACCAGTATTGTATAGGCAGTTCTGTTCACATTACGCGATAAAAAAAACGCTCGATTTTATGTTTTAAGTGTTGAAAAATGTCCCGCTATTGCTTGAGGTATAAGATAACGTGGCAACATTACTGTCTTTTTTCGACTTTTCAACGCTGGCAACATTGCGAAACCCGCGGCTAAGTTACGACGTTGTATGGGAAGTGAAATAGATAATAAAATATAATTGAGTGTTGCCACTTACGATTATTTTTATCGGCTTAAATGGTACTATTATATTTTCATTAATAATGTGGAGCGATTAACTAGTTTTTATGTGTCGAAAATGATTTTTTCATTACGGCTTACTTGTTACTTCTGGCAATGTTGTTTTGACATAAAAACTAGAACTACAAAAATATGAAATACTGCTGCTGGGCGCCATTAGGCCTTTTTGTAGAACATCAATATATCAAGATTCAATATAACATCCAAATAGACAAACTGCTAAAATTGGAATGCAAATATTTTGTATTCTTCATCATATTACTCCACTTGAATGTTTTAAACTCCTCATGTAAGTATTTATTAAGAAATGGTCAGTGTAATCTCAAGGAGAGTGCCATTAAAATGTTGTAGGAACTTGATAGAACCCGCTTGCTAAGTCCAAGCAAAAAAAAAAAAAACACAATTACTAAACTTTTACAAAATAGTTCATATAAAAAAATGAAGCCTATCTAGTTTTATAGATAATGCAATGCAATGCTGACGCATTTTAAAATATCGTGGTATTGAATAAGCTAATCTTAGTTGATTTAAAATATTGGATAGTATTCTTTTTTTATTTACACAAATGTCCCTTTCTAAGGACTAACAGTAATTTACGAGCTCTACTTCAAATCTTTTTAACTTGGTTCGGTTTAGAAAGAAAGTAGGTACCGGATATAGTCGTAAGATGAAACACTGATTACAAACCGCAATTCTTCAACAAAACACAAACCGTCTGAAATCTCCATTTTTAATTTAAATATAAAACGGTCAAGCGCCCCAAGTTGACCATATAAATAATCTTTGATGAATTATATAACTTGTATACGACAATATGATATATTAATATAATAAAGTAAAAAACCGGAGGGACCAGTTCGGGGACATTACTTTTTAATGGCCAGAAATATAGCTATTTACTGGAGCCGGTCGGTGAGCCGTAGGGCCTAAGACCAGCCACCAATGTGGTGGTGGGCGTATATAATATACATATGTCGGTATTGTTTAATGGATCCAAGGAAACGATCGGAGACATTCGAGATTACACTAATGTGACGTAATGTACGTTTTTATTCCTCTCTGTTTTATTTCTTATGTCTGATAAAGATTGTCCGACTTGAAACTGTTTTGAAACAGTCCCAGCTTTTAATATAATGAACAATATTGATGGCACACACAATTTTCTCTCAACAGACGTACACACTGCCAGTTTAATGAACGACGACGCACTCTTGATATTTTATAATAGTTAGATTTATGATTGCATCCGTAAATGTAGGTATGCAATAAATTGGTTGCATATACAAACTGGCGAACATGTGTTAGATATAATAATATCTAGGAAACATATTCAAGGTATGTATTTTATGTGCTTTTAAAGAGCTGATCCTGTTATTTATAATGTTCTATTCGGACACTATCAGACGCGCACTCTTAACATAATCCCGACATCAAAATCAATTGGAATCAGTCTGATGCTCGACGCGCTTTATAAACGCACCCACTAATTTGTTATTTAAATTTCGCTGTTCGATTCCATTTTTGAATTGGGATTCGCGGCGGGCCGAGCGCGGCCGAGCGCTCTAGATGCTCGGCTCGCATACCGAGCACCCGAGGGCAGGTACCCGCTTCTCATTGTTTTATTCGCTGCGCGTTCCATTTTCAATTTGAATATCGCTGTTCATTTTCGAATTGGCTCTTTGTAGACGCGCGTTAATTGCGCACTTTAGATTCAACGGTAATTCGCGCGATCGCTAATTTGAGGGTTTATTGTTGGCCGAACGACTGACATCCTTTTTACGCGCACACCCCGTGAATTACTGATTGATACGCGCTCGTTCTAGTCAAAATACTATACGCCATCAAACGCCGTGTCGTAAATCAGCGCGATCCCGTCTCGCGACAGTTATTTGGATGCTCATATCGAAATATGTTTCCTACTCGCATATTCATGTCACGCTATTTCTTTTGCTGATAAAACACTACTAGTTTATCGCACGATCGACAAATCCTACTGCGGTGACTCCCGAAACGATATAATTCCTCTAACACGCCGACGGGATCTAGATACAGATTAAATAATATTAATTGAAGTAACATGACTCGGCGGTTCCGTGCGAAGGGCTGGAACAATGCGCCGTCGAGTGCTAGCCGGCCAGCGCAGCCCAACGCTCCATGTGTACGAATCGAACGTTCCATTTTTAAAAACTTGTTGTTCGAATTTTTTCCGAATCCTTTTTTGATATCTCGTTCAGCCTCGTCTTTTTTCGGGCAGCGATAACGAGGTTTGAAATTGGAATCACGACGGTCCGTTACTAGGCTATTTAGCGCGCGCTTTTCTTCGTTGACACTTTTTAGAAATATAGCCACCGCGAGATGAATAGTCGGCCGTTATTGGTAATTAGTGAGGCTTATCTTTTAGATTAGTGTTGCTCGGCACTGCGTATTGTATCTATTGATTTATTTAGTTGACCGTGCGTCGGTTGTTTTCGTCGGCGGCGTGTTCGGTCACTTCGGCCGGGGCGATGACCAAATTATTGCCAAGAACGAGTCCCGCCAGTGGCTGGTCACCGACGCGCGCCCAATTCACATGATCCCGCGGCGTCTGTAAATCTTGATAAAACATTTTAGATGAAATTAAAAATTCTCTTCGGCCAACTATTTGTCGGCGTTAACGACGTTGACACGTCGGTGTTAGAGTATCGCGGGTGATTAAAAATAAGAACAGTTTTTCACTTACAAATGTTATCTGACGAAACAATTTTATTTATAAGACAGACGTAACACACTTAACATAAATCTGAACGCGGCCGTAGCACTTATACAGATTATACAAAACTAAAATACCTAAAGCGAACGCGTCGGACCCGCGGTCGTACAAAAGACAAGAAACTCGGCTCGGTTCAGAAATGCGTCACTCACAGAATTCGAAGTTTAAATAGTCAATCACGAGTGTCGGTGTGGCTAATCTCGCATTCACAGGCACAATAGAGGTAACGAACGGACAAACGGACAGACGCGGTAATAAGACGCGCGTGGGCGGCTTTATGTCAACCTTATTTATGATGATACACATTTTCGGACTTTTTGCCTGACGGTCCCTATCAGGCACTCGAAATTGGAATTTTCTTAGAATAGGTAAGTGAGCATTTTAACGAGCCGTAGCAAGCGCGCTCATTTTATTATTAACATGGAGATCCTTTAAGTAGTTAAGTATGTCCTTATTTTAATACTTTGAATAAAAGCAAAAAGATACTGCGGCCGTCGCGTCGAAAGGAAATCGTTATCTTAACGACCGCGTATTTACGTGAAATCTGACTGGGAGAGAGTCTCGAACTGTCCCTTAGAGTGCAGCAGACGATAAGAGGGCACGGCTATCGTCCGCGGTTCATGTGCCAGCTATTGAACCTAGTGTTTACATTACAGACATAAGATATTCATATTACGCAGAAATTACGATAACCAAGCCATATTAGTTTCAATTTGTAAACCTAATCGCGGGTCTACGGGGTTAATGGTCGCTTAAAATTAATTTAATATAATAAAAACGTTTAATTGCGCGTCTCTGATAAGCTGTAAAAATACTTGATCAAGAAGTCAGCTGATACAGATATACAGCGCGCGAGACGGACATTACTGCGGCTGTTTTTTAAAGAGTTCAAATTAAAAATGGAATGGGAAGTAAAACTTTCATCCGCGGCCTTAAAACAAGTGTTAACGTTCCCCCCGTGGTACTTTCTGGACGATAAATCTGCTCGCGAATCGACCGAATTCGAGCGCCCGGCATCGCTCACAGTTCTATTATTAAAAAAAGCAAGAAGAAAAATATTCTAGGCGTAGAATGGGTATCGGAGCGATTCAGCTCGAGAGCGGCGCAACCTTACTCGAATTTAGAACGGGCCCTACGAGATTCGAATTCAAATATAGAACAGTGAAGTGTTGCCAGTAATTAAGGTAGGTGCGCAGCGTTCGGATACGGCGCGCGATTGGTTTATTGACACGTGTTAGTGCTGTCGCGTCGGTGTCGTGCCGCCGTGTCCCCATGCGGATGGGCAAATGGAATAATGGACGTCTGGGCCCGCATCCGGCGCGGGAGTCGGATACAACTCTTGCAACGCTCTGGATACAATTTTTCAATTAAATCGACCAGACAGAAGATCCCTAATAGGTGTCGTTAAGAAGTCGTGTGCCCGATTTTCGAACTGTCCCCGTAACGAGGCCGTTTTATTAGTATTTATGGTCGTGAAACAAACGCATGGAGCATTCTTTGGTCTCTTACGCTGTGTGTATCATGAATGAAGCGGAATTTATGACTAGCGCCCGCTATAATGTTGTGTCGCTGGTAAATTGAAAAGGTCGCCGTTGCGGCGTTAATTCCTGACTTGCCTAGCACATCTCAATCCGGACGGCTTATATTTTAATAAACAAAGATTTTTCTAAGTTTTACGGTCGTATTACGTTCGAGTCGAACGGGACGCAGTAAAATTCGATACGAGCATCTCGCAGCATCTAACGACGCTTGATTTACCACTATCAATTTAAAGAATACATAAAAACACACCTGAATGATAGCTACCTACTTCGCTTTAATGTATCATTTTTATAGTGCCAATTTATGCCTGTAACAAGTATTGTTTGGGAATTAAACAAGGTTTTTTTGATATGGCAATTGTCTATTATTATTATTAGATGTATGCTATTCATATGCATTATTCACTGTTACGAATCGGTTCTGGTGGCCCCTCAGCCGTGTGAATAGGTTGCCAGATGACAGGGCAAGGCGACGGCGATAGGCTCCGAGAGGCGAGCGAAAGAGGGACAGGCGACGCTAAGGGTGGCGTTCATCATGTCCCACCCCGCGTCGGGCACAAGTGACGGTTCTGTCTTCCCCAACCCGCTGCGTTCGAAAACCTCGTCTAATTTTATCTACTTTTTATATGTAAGCGCTTTCAGTTGCAGAGGTAACGCAAGACGCCCAGCTCACCGCAAAGTTTTAACATATCACTCATATCTGTTGCCGCAAAAGAGTTAATTTTTTACTTCTCGGAATCGACCTACACTAATCTCGTAACCGCAAGTCGTAAAAAACGATAACCCCACGGGCGTTTCAAGCAAAAATTTAAATAACTGAAGCGATTAATAACGGCGAGCTTAATTAGCGCAACAGGGTTCTGAACTCATCAGCGTTTGACGGCATGACTTATGCGATGGGCCCACGACAATGCGCGACCGTCGAAAATTTTAATCATATTTTGATAGTGCTAAAGGAACAAATCGAATAAACAGTATGGCGCGCAAAAACCGGCCCTCCGTAAACTTATTACACTGTAAGATTCCCAGCGAGAAAAACCACAAGAATGTCATTTAAAAAAATTAAAACGCTAAGATGCTTATTTTTTCTTTATGGCAACCCAAATGGACTAAAGGTTATCTCGATGGAAAAAAGGCGGGACAGAGCGTTTCCATTTTTAAAATGTATCATTTAATTTTGGAACCGGCTCTCGAGCCGTCAAAAGGTAGTCATTACGCGTTTTGTGGCAGACGATTCTTAGCGCCCGCAGATTACACTATTTATGAATTATGGGCTTTATTGACAAAAATGTTGTTTATGGGCTGTGAGCGCTGGCCTGACCGTTCGGAGTGAAGCAATTGGGCCAGGCACTGGTGATTGATTGTTATGCCTCTTGTTTGAGATTGTCGAGTGACTGACCGATCTTATTAAGACAATATCTAAGTAACCGTTGATAGTTCATACGTAGTAGTACTGATGGAATCAGCTGGGTAGTCAGTTTTTTTTATTAAAAGAATAACACTGGCAGACAATCAACCAAGCTTGAATGATGGCTCGTTGCGTTGGAATTTATGATGCGCCCCGTGCAAGAAATTCAGGGACTGCACAAGCGTTTCAAACGTCAACAAAACCTTACAACTTCACACGGAAATCCACCTCAGATGTCTCTGTAGCCACAAAAACACTTTCAGAGCCACCGCGCCAAACGGACATCCCTTCGATTTTTTGCAGCTGGCAATTTCAGAGTTATTTCATTTATTAATTGCCAGCGTTGTAATTGTGGCGAGGTGTGAATATGATCAGGACAGAATTTTAATTACCTCCTATCCTTACGTGATGTAATGTGACCTAAAATGTTATGGGAAAATAATTTATGGATCTTTGGATGTTGTTCTTTGGCATTGGTGTGAGTGAGCAGATGAGAATCTCGCCATGTGTGTGTCAACCGCCCACGAGTGGCCTGACGTCATCGGGCGACAGTCACTATTTAGATTGATTGTGGCAGAGAAATAACAAGGGTTTTAGGGCCTCGCTGGAGGTCGGGAAAGAGCAACAATTTTGTAAAAAATATACTTTTCTGTGAAGTACCAGAGAATTATTTGGAGAAGATTGGAAATAATGTCACTGTCTGGCCCGCTAGAGGTACATTAAATAGTCACAATATATCCTATTGTCAATATTCCTAGTTTGGAACTGATTGACCATGGATATAATACTGTATAATATGAGGTTACATTGTAACAATATCAACTATACCTAGAAAAAAGTGGAAAACATTAAACAAACCTTCCTTTCTCTACACATTAACAATAAAAATAGCTAAAATCTTAATTTTCTATACCTGTCTACCGGATAGTTGGAAATTGCACATCGTGTTCCGTCAGCAAAGACAGGAATATGCTGAACCAATAGCTCTTTGCCAAGACCATATAACGGAACGCATGAATAGACCGCCTTATAAAAATAATACTGGCTCTCTATAATAGCGCTGAAGAGAGAGGAAGATAAAATTCAAAGAAAAAAAAAATGTTGTCAATGTGAATTTGATACGATCCAAATGATAGAATTGTATTATTTAAAGGCTGAATAGATTTTGGTTATTGCTATTTGAGGAAAACAAATGTTTGAGAAAAACAACACGAGAAAAACTATCAATATTATTTCTCCTTGGTAAAATATAGGTAATAGGAAAAGACAATTAACGAGGTCTTTATTATTAAATACGAAGGAAAACCTAGAACAAATGAGGAAAACAGTAATCTGTCCTCAATTTATTCAGAATCTAATCAAACTTAGATATAAGTAACCTAAAAATACATAACCACTGAAATGAATTCGAAAATTAGACATGGCGGCCTCGGTTGCCCTACGGCTAATTTGTTTCATGGCGGCCAAATGTTATGTCGATTAAATAAACGCTAATTTCACCCCAGTATCACCCCCAAACGTAGGCGTAGTTTTGTTATCGAACTAAGATCAGTGCGTGTTGTCGAATTATAATGAATGGAACGCGCCTATTCTACGGTAGCCATTTTGGAAAAATGGCCGGCAAAATTTTCTCGGTGCCATGACAGAATTTGAAGGTGTTTTGTTTGTTAATCTTAATATTTTTGGTTTTTTTTTTGGAACGTCAGCAATATGTGTGACCTATTTTGAATAACATAAACCAAACTATCTTGAAACGAAATGACCTCTATTATTTCTTAAGAGCAATCGTTGAACATAAAATTGCACAGTTTTATACCCAATCTGTTAGTATAATCTTAAAGTTTCACGACACGTTTATCAAATTCACAAAAGTCCAAAATGAGCTTCGACGTACACAAAATAATTTTAGGCGTTCACAAACATCCATTGTTTCAAACATGCTCCAATAAAAATACCTAACTTGGCCGCCATTTTCATAACGCGCCAACACAAATATAACCTCAAAACTGAAACCTAACCTCTTCTTCAACAAAATAGAGTCGGAAATCGCTTGACACGTTTTTTTTTATGACGATTTGTTTAATAAAGGACATTTTTATAATCCTTATCACGTGGTAATAGAGTTCAAAATGCGTGTCATATGTGTGTACGATTCAGTTTATAAGTAATTATGATTTAAGGCGACTTTTACGACGCCGATTATTGTTGAGCGCTTGTAAATAGTTACTGCTGCGATTTTGTACGGTTATATACGTTTGGTTAAGCTCGGTTGCTTAATTATAACCATTTAAATCGAGTTGATTGTCAATTCAGCGAAAACGCGTCATGGTTCTGCTAAATAGTCTCGCGACGACTTTGCCTTGCTCTAATTATGTTGTTGTCCCTTTTACACATTTGTTTGACTTTGTCACAGTTCTGTTCAATGTCCATCGCTCCATTCGTATAGAACCAGCCATAAATTAACTCATCTTCTCGTGGTTCACTGCTCGACGATATAGACGTCTTCTCCTTTACTCAGACAAGTAAGCGATTTGATTATGACCTCCATCACTTTTTGGCACAGATGAAAAGTGTCATATAAGCTTTTATGTTCACCCATGGCCTTTAAACAGGAGCCTAGAACTAGCATAGAACTCTCAAGATCTATTCAAAATGAAATCTTCCGGTTATCCAGTGCTATTCCTCAATGGATCTTGAAAACCTCTGTACCTTGACCCAAAGTACTCATTTATACACTTCATCCACTGAACTAAATTATACTTTAATCGGTTAAATATGGTCTTCCTCTAACAGGGTATTTTACCCAAACTCAATATGACTCTGGGCAAGTCGTCCAATGCCATTTCTGCTCCTCAGTTTTACCTTATCTGGGGTAATCCCAATTCCTTTCACTGTGTCTCAGGCATTATGTGTATTAGGGTAATTGCGTAACATCCATAGTGTGTTATCTAAATCTGAATCATTTTGAAGGATATTGCTAATCCATTGCTTCATATGTTCGAATTTTTTTTCTGCTCAGCAACGTAAATAACGCAATGAATGTTGTTGAACTATCAAAAATAATAGTGTGTTACGCAATCACCCCGCAGCTACTCCTCCTTAATCTTACCCTGCTCACTGTGCCTTTGGCTAAATCGTCTAATGCGGCTTCTATGGCTTACGGTGTTACCATATCATTTACTGTGATATGGGATATCATCACCCTCCTACTCTTATTTCAATTTATTTGTAGTCCGTGCATCATCTCTGCTTCATCCAACATTCTGTTGTGCCAGTATCCACCACCATAAGCCATTATTTATTTTTAGACGGCTTCGTTGGTCCAGTGGTGGCAAGCGCGACTGCTGAGCATAAAGTCCTGAGGTCCGATTCAAGGTTCAGGCAGTGTTATTGGGTTTTTCCATCTGGAATTTCTCAGTAGCAGTCCGGTTGATGGCAAATGGCAAAGCGAGTCGCGTTACGTCCGCTACGCGTAGCGTCCGTTTATGTCCCTATTGTATTCTTGAAGGTGATGTTTTTCTCGGGTCAGTTGCGTAACAGCCGTTCTAACTAAAAGGACACTCAACGTTAGAAGAGCTTGTTATTAAAAAAATAACACACAGACCAAATTAACATTTTGTGAAGCATGGTACTCGGCGAGCAGATTTATCAGGAGATACTGTTTGTCACCCGCACACACACACGCACATTTTTATAGGTATATGTATATTTATGTATGTATATCCACGCATTTCTCCAAAAAAAAATAATCGGATTGTGATCAAAACTATTGTGTTGAACTGTGAACAAAACTGTTTTGTGTGTTTTAGTTTTTTGCCACCGACTTCCGAAATCAAAGTTATTTCATAATTTTGAGTTTATTTCTTTTTGGAGTCAATTTTATGTTTTTTATTTTGTAATTTCAGTCTGCTCGCCTAGTACTATGCTTCACAAAATGTCAATTTGATCCGTGTGATTTTTTCTAATCACAAGCACATTTGGCGTTGAGTGTACTTTTAGGTAGAACGGCTGTAACGCGACTGATCGGAGAAAAAATCACCTTCAAGAATAAAATAGGGCCATAAACGGACGCTCCGCGTAGGGGACGTGACGCGACTCCGTCAAATTTAATAGGCTCGCCCCCTATTACATGGGACTCAAAATTACTGGTGAAATGTAGGCGTATATACAGTGTGTCCGGACATGGACTAGCGATATTCTAAATACTTAAATATAAGCTATTTTAAAGTACAATTACACTATAGGCTTAGGTCCAATATACTTCCCCGCTATGTGGCAGCCATTTTGTTTTTTTTGTTGAAGTATGCTCTATGCGAGTACAAAAAAAATCATATATCTCAAAGTTTTAGTCATACTGAGATAAAAATAGGCTTATTCGAAAGGCAATAATATTGTCTACCGTCTGCACTACAAAGCAATATGTTCACAATTCCATAACTTTTGAAAAAAAATGTGAAAGTCGAAAAAAAAAACAAAAAATTATGCAATTCAACCAATAATTGTTAATTACTACAAAAACAACCCCGAGAGCTTTTTTATTTTTTATACTAGATCGACAGTTTTTGAGCTAAGCTACAATACAACATAAAATTCACAACTGTATGTCTAATACTTTAAGAGTTATTGTTGTATGAACATAGCGTATGCGCAAGCACAAAAGGCCTTTGTCGGAACCCTAAACAGGAAATCATTAAAAAAACATAACATTCATATTGAATTTTATTTAATGTTTTTTCCAATATTAAATGAAGATTAAAATATCTAAAGCAGTTGCTCAAAGTGGCCACCTCCAGCTTGTAGACACACTACGGCTCTCTGTGCCACCTGGGTTGATGAGCGCCTAATTAAATCCAAATCGGATCTAATTTCTTCGGCGGCTGCCATAATTTTTGCGACGAGTTCTTCCCTGGTATTTGGAACTGTAGCGTATACTTTTTGTTTCATATGACCCCACAAAAAATAATCCAAGGGTGTCAAATCGGGTGAGCGAGGCGGCCACGCTACTACACCACCACGACCGATCCACGGCTGTAGATTATTATTTAAATATTCTCTCACTGCTCGAGAAAAATGCGCGGGTGCACCATCGAGCTGGAACCACATACGCCGACGGTATGATAGAGGTAGGTCCATGAGGCTGTCCGCAAACTGTGTCTGTAAGAATTCTAAAAATCTAGCGCCGTTTAATGTAGGTGGCAATTCCAATGGCCCTATCAGCCTATCGTTGATTATGCCGGCCCACAAATTTACTGAGAATTCATGTTGAAATGAGCTTGGGCGCACCGCCCTTGGATTTGCGGAGCACCAGAGATGGTCGTTTCTGTGGTTTGTAATCCCAGCTCTTGTAAATTTGGCTTCATCAGTCCACAGTATTCTTTGTAAAAAATTACGGTTCTGTCTCAAATTTCTATTTATCCACGAACAAAACACAGATCTCGCAGCAAAATCTGGTTCGATCACGTCTTGAACCCGTCGAAAATGATAAGGGTGTAACCCTTCTCTTTTCAAAATTCTCCATACATGCCACTTAGACATTCGAAGTTGCACTGAAATCCGTCTAACGCTTAGTCTAGGATCATTGGTTATTAGTCTAAGCACTTCTTCTTCATCTTCGGGCGATACCAAGCGATTGCGTTCATTAACAGCTCTTTGAATACCTCTTTCCGCTAATCTTGAATGCACGTCGATAAAAGTTTGGCGACTCGGTGTAGGCCTGTTAGGGTACCTTCGTCGATATTCTTGTACAGCCAAATTTGCACTTCCATTGCAAAAGCCATACACAAAGTGTATGTCAGCAATATGTTGCGATGAATATTGACGCTGTGCCATACTTTATCACACTTTTAAATACAAAACACTAACGCAGCACGTAAACAGCACGGACGGTAAGTGAAAGTAGCGATAGCGATCACAACGCAGGGCGAGGGACAACTAAACTAACCCAACTAATAATTTGTCCTTAAAACTGATTTTGTTTCAGGTAGTGGACTAATACGTTCTATCTCGCTTACTCACGGTAGTAACGAACAGTATTTCTCGCCTGCTCTCAGATGGAATACAGTGAATGCCATAAATGACACTCTGGCGGTTAACAAAGACGTTTTGTGCTTGCGCATACGCTATGTTCAAACAACAATAACTCTTAAAGTATTAAACATACAGTTGTGAATTTTATGTTGCATTGTAGCGTAGCTCAAAAACTGTCGATCTAGTATAAAAAATAAAAAAGTTCTCGGGGTTGTTTTTGTAGTAATTAACCATTATTGGTTGAATTGCATAATTTTTTGATTTTTTTTTCGACTTTCACATTTTTTTTCAAAAGTTATGGAATTGTGAACACATTGCTTTGTAATGCAGACGGTAGACAATATTATTGCCTTCCGAATAAGCCTATTTTTATCTCAGTATGACTAAAACTTTGAGATATATGATTTTTTTTGTACTCGCATAGAGCATATTTCAACAAAAAAAACAAAATGGCTGCCACATAGCGGGGAAGTGTATTGGACCCAAGCCTATAGTGTAATAGTACTTTAAAATAGCTTATATTTAAGTATTTAGAATATCGCTAGTCCATGTCCGGACACACTGTAGATACACCTCTAAGGTAATCCTTCGGGTGATATAGGCCTTATGATACTATTGTAAACAGTAATGAAATAAAAATTGACACTTTAATTGACAGGTGTCACACAAATTCTGTAGGACATACAGATTATAATAACGATTAGGATTTAATCACAGATATTAACGGCAGCCTTAGATAAAGCTCATTGAATGTTGTAAAAACTATCTACGTCCATTATCGATAAGAAATCATTACTGTTATCTTGGGTTTTTTTTAAACAAATAATCACGTGACGCTACCTGTGTTTTGAAATTATGAATTAGATTACGATAAAAATTAATATTTCGATTTAGGTGATAAACAGTGCAATTGTAATATCATCATTTTTATCGCAGTATTGTATGTAATCTGCATTCGTGATTTAATTGCCAAAAATGTATGCAAATATTAGTTTATCGAAAAATAACTTTAATTCCTACACAATAAAGTTCAGTTTACGCTAGAACATCAAACATTTTTAAACCTTTTTCATTAGTGCCAGTTACACTGAAATCAACTTAATAACCAATACGTTAAAGTTGATATTTGTTTAACTTGAATTAACATCAATTGGAAACATAAATTTGAATAGACCATAAGTAGGCACAAACATAATATTTACAGGGTGACAGGGACATCGCTGCGCAAACTGTAACCTTGACCTTGACCTTGCGCATGATTCTAGACCCTCCAGCGAAGAAATACCAATTTCATAGCATATAAAAAAAATTCTGCTGTTTATCAGCTGTTTTTTTTTGTCCCGTCTGTCATTTGTAAATGATCTTTGACAGTCGTTACGGGTAGTCAGAAGCTCGAAACTGACAATCAGTCTTGCTGAGGGGTATCGTACTACCCAGTGACTGGGTTGTAGAGTCAGATAGGCAGTCGCTCCATGTAGAATACGGTTAGACTGGAAGCCGACCCCAACGTAGTTGGGAAAAGGCTAGGTAGATTGATTCTAGATTCTTTATATGAATCAGATAAATCTTACTCAGAAGTGACTATACAACGTGTAACGTTAAATGCGCAAAACCTGAAAATAGTTTGATGAGAATAACGAGCAGAGTTAATTGAACCACTTTTTAACATAGCTCACATTTTTCAAAAAATCTTCATTAAAAACTTTGCCGTGTCTATTTATTAATAGGTCAAGCAAGCCAATGACAGCGCGGCGCAGCGGCCCGCTGACGACTCCTCCCTCGATAAAGCGTCGTCGCAGACGCAAGATATGATCAGAATGGCCAGTAAAACTAAAACAACACACAAAACCTTTACAATTTTTTTAATGACTTAATTTCTCTGAAATAGGTCAATTGAATTAAAAATCAGTTGGGGTGTCTGAGGTTTTGCGCATTTAACGTTACACGTTGTATATGTTCACAGTACACACCACAATGGGAATATTACTATTGACAAAATAGTCAGTTATAATATTCTTGTTTCTTAGAATTAATTTATTCTATCATTGGTTTGCTTACGTATGGTCATTATTGATGAAGGTTGTTGTAATGTTCGTGTGTCCACTATAATCATTAATATTATCACCTTCGAGGAGGTAGGTATTATCAAGACGACTGCTTTATAGGGTAAACAGAGGCTACGGTCTGCCGAACATATTTGTATGACATATTTGATTGAGTTTATAGAGGTATGAGGACCAGGGTGTAAAGTTCACTCACCCTCCATAGAAAAGGGAGGATCCTCTGACCAGACGGGTGGTGTGTCTGGCGGGCAACTGCCCGATGATTAATGTCGGGCCGTTGTATATTATGCTAGTTGTGCGGTAAACTCTGCTTGCGAGATGCAGGATTTTACGTGACGTCAGTATGACGCGTAGTTCGCATGTAGCGTTGTCGATACCGCTACAAGTTAAAAATTTCGAACAAAGTATAACATCACGCCTCTAATTCCCGAGGAGTTAGACAGAAGTGTACCCTATATGATACCTACATTTCATCCTTCAGTTATGTTTAAGTCCCATGGAGGCGAGTATACCTATTGCCACAAATCCAGGCTCCGCGTTGCTACTGAAAAATTCCAGATGAAAACACCCAATAACACCTTGCCCGACCCCGGACTCAAACCCATGACCACATGCTCAGGAGTAGCATTTGCGACCAATAGGGCAGTCGGTAAAATCATAGTCTCTGTGTTCAAAGAAAATTAATATGTATTTCAAAATGAACGGAGACAGAATGATAGAAATCAAGCAACTAACTTTGTAGGCTATTTTACTTGTCCAAACATTAATATCTTTCACTCTGATGTTGAAAAACAAAGTGATCCTTCCACAGACTTTACAACCTTGGTCATTTTCCTTTAAAAACTTTCTAAACTTAAAATAAAATCTCCTCCTCATACAATTTTCCATTTAAACCTCTTCACATATTGATTACATTCAGTAACAAACGTTTACCCATAATAACAGGGAATTCAGTCCCCTGGCATTCCCTGTGCAATTTGTCTAATACCTAAGTTAGGGTGACGACGGCGCCTACAATGTGCTGTCCAGACTAGATACCAGAGGGGCAACTCCCGTAATTTTAAGAACGTTTACAGTTTGAACCTGTCAAATGTCAAAAATACTTCTAATTTTCCTACATTTTTGACGAGTTTTTGACATTTGTTTGTCGCTGAGGTGAGATTGCGACTAGATTTTTAACGTTTTTAATTACGGGAATTGGCATTCATTTCAGAATATCACAGATTCATTATTAATGCCTTAATGTAGGTGCCCTCTTACTAATTAAGGCTTGTAATGACTCCCCTGTTGACCAATTACGACTAAGCGCTGTAGTTGGTCGACTACCCTGGAGAGAGGCATGTTTTAACTGTCTGGGCTAAGTCTTGAAGATTCCATGGCCCAGGTTTCTGATTATACCAAGATATTCGCACTCAGATAAACCCTATTTTTAATAAATAAGGCGACAGAGAAATGTCACCGACGCAGGCCTAAGAACCGCTGGCATGACGATTTGGACTCGTTCCTGATTGATTGGCCGGAGAAGACACAACAGAAAAAGAACTGGAATATTAAGGGGGAAACATTGGTCCAGCTGTGGGACACACATAATCAGCCTATAATGTTCCCAATATCTGAACATAGAATTAAAGTATATTATAGTGTATCACCATATTATTTAAATGTCTGTATATTATTGAACAAGTAAATTATTATTATAATGCTTGAACACAGACCTCCTTTCACTGAGAGGAAGTGGCCTGTAATCTACCACGCGGGCCCAGTGCGGGTTGGTAGATGTCACATGTCTTCGAATTTTCGGTTCTAGGACATGCCGGTTTCCACACGTTTTCCTTCAGTGAGACAATATAGGTTAAATAAATATGCAAATAAACATTTTGCAATAGGATAGGACGTGACTTACTAAACAGCTAAACAATACACAAATAGCCTAAAAAAACCATTAAACAGCCCCATTTTATGTCCAGGAAAATTACTGTCCATTCCAAGGTTGCCAGGAAGAGATCGGAGAAAGCGAGTTGCCCATTGTATGTTTTGTAGAATTTGATGTAACTATTTTTTTTATGTTGTGTATATGTATTTGTGGTGTACAATGAAGTATGTATTAAATACTTAAATAAGAAACAAACAGAGTCAGTAAAATTCGCTAACACAAAAATAATCACGCTGTATACAGGGTGAAATTGAAAACATGCGACAAATCGAAATGGGAGATTGTACTCATCATTATGAACAACTTTTACCATGGGACCAAACCTGAAATCGCGAAAAAAAAATCAGCTGTTCCCTACATTTATGTTCGCATAACTCGTCAAAATGTAGGGAACAACTGATTTTTTTTCGCAATTTCAGGTTTGGTCCCATGGTAAAAGTTGTTCATAATGATGAGTACAATCTCCCATTTCGATTTGTCGCATGTTTTCAATTTCAACCTGTATAACAAAAAAAAAACAAAGATCAGTGACACAGTTATGTCCTGATAATTCCGAAGCCATTGCAATCACTACTTAATCTAAATAAGTCTAATACATAATACATTCGCCCGTATATTATGTGCTAGCGAAAATCTCAAATATTCTCACACGCAGGGAAAAACACTGCGCTCCAATTTCTCTGGCCATTGTGAATTATGGGATTAATTGGTTATTTTTAGTATTGTTTTAATGATAAATAGATCTCTCCAAACTTTCAACCCAGTGGGTCCCGCATAACGACAAACGACATAGTCGCAGGTTCAGACGGAGATGGCGGGATGTTCAGCCGGTAGATTCTGTAAAAATCTCACCGTGAAATCGTGAGTGTCACTTAACAGTGTTAATCCCTACCATTAGGGAATGACAGAGCTCACTTCCCGCTCACTTCACCTAAGTTCTCACGGTGAGATTTTTACAGAATAGCACTGCAGGTCTCCTTTAATAAAGATGGGTCCTTTGCCCAACTGTGGGACATTAAGGGCTAGTAAAAAAAAAAGATCTTTCCAAGCATTTGTTTCGATAGTACTAGATGTTTATTACTAAATTCTACAGAAACTAGTAAACTGAACGGTAGTTGCGTAAGACACTATCAGTAGCAATGGGTTTCATTTTGACAGTTCAACAACATTCATTGCGTTACTTACGTTGTTGAGCAGACACATTTTTCGAACATATGGAGCAATGGATTAGCAATATCCTTCAAAATGATTCAGCTTGTGACTGAAAGTGTGCAGGATTAACACATTGGATACTTACATACGGTTACATGAAAAGTTTCCTAAAGAAGAGAGTAAAACCGAAGCACCTGCCATCTAATCTCTTCAGCACCCTTGGTTGACTGGTAGAGAATGCCTAAGGCATTAAGTCCGCCTTTGTACCTTTTGTGCGAGAAGTTTAAATAAATAAATAAATAAAACCACGGCCAATACCTAGCTTTAAATAAATAGTTTTGCGCTGCACTATGCAGTTATTTAGAGAAATATCTAAATGAAAGATATAAATGTTGACATTTCGGTGGCCAGTTCTGTTCTGGTATAATTTAGTCGTCAAAGTGCGAAAATTTAAATTTTCTCTGATACACTTTGATTGGGACGTATATTGGTCAATGTTGGTAGGTTTAAATTGAAATTGTTAACGACTCGTTTTATTTATATTCAGTTGCAGAGAAGAATGTTCGTACTTACATAAAAAATCTTGTGAGAAAAATAGTTTGGTTTAAATTTTTTCCTGTATACGAGTAATAAAAACTGTTTTCCTACTTTCTTCTCGATCAGGCAGAAACGTCTGAACGGATTTGGCTGAAATTTGGCGCACTGATATTTAATAACCTGAATTAACACATAGGGTGCATTTTATTCCGGTAGTACGTTCCCGTGGGATTATTTCCGACCTCCACAGAAGCGAAGCCGCGGGGATAAGCTAGTAAATAAATATTAGGCAAAAAAAAATTTTTTAAACTAATAAATAAATGGAAAAGATTTGATTTTTTGTAAGTTTGTGTGTTATGCTAAAACGGCTGAATGGATTTGGATGAAAATTGCCACATAGGTAGACCACGACCTGGAGAAGAACATAGGCTACTTTCCAGCCTGGATCGTATCCGAAGTCGCGCAACAGCTAGCATTAAATAAGCCAGCCAAGTCATCGAATTGAAACAAAAATACAGTCAGCAACACAAGCCACCGGTAAACCCACCGATCACGTGCACACCACAAAAACAATTACAATGAACTTAACATCAGTAACGTACTAATAAAGTGACGTATTGAATGCGCAGTAAACTCCTGCGCAGGTACGGTTGGCAAAACAATGGGCTTTATCAGGAATAAAGTCAGTTACTTTAACGTTGGTTATCAAGATTATAAATTATGTTTGAGTACTAATGTTGTTGGCGTGTCGTCTTTTACAGAAGTAAGCCATTTCCCTTATTGTGGTACAGTTTGCAATGTCATCGGTAAAGGTGAACTGCTGAAGTTTTGTCAATAGATTGTTAAGAAGTTTACAGTTGTCAAGTTGTCAGAAACTATTGCTGTAATCACAATGCTTTGAAAACAGATTAATAATTAGTAGTATTTTCAGCACAATAAGAGATTATGATTACAGCATCCAGTCTTTTGATAATACACATTCAGTTTTTATGATTCTTAAGGCAAAAAGAGGGATGGCTAGCACTTATTCTTCCCCTCAAACCTTGAAATTGAATTCCACCATTTTGTAAACCTTCTGCCTGCCATAAATAAAAGAATATTACTGAATTTAAGCCTGCTTAAATGATTTTACTAAATCTATTTTGTTGTCTGTACATTAACGTATTGTTTACTTGGCATTAAGTGGCAAGGGAAGCGGGTATCGAGACCTAGTAGGTATACTGCACAAATACGTATTTACTATAATACATTGTACATATAACTGTATATTACATACATTCTACCTTTACTCAGCATAAACAAGACGCCATGCCAATAGAATTGCGTTAGAAAATAAACTACGAAATAATTGGAAGATTTTTTTTTTTTAAGAAAAATATTTGGTGTCCGCCATTTTGGGTTACGCGTGTTTTCTTAATTATAGAGCCGGTATTTTGTGTAAAAATCTCACTATAAACATTGAGGTGAAGTGAGCCGTGAGATGTCAATCGCTAGCATCAAGCTTGAATAAAAAAAAACTTTATTCAGTTCAGAAAAAAAAAAAAATACGGATTGACATCTCCCTTGCACTTCCAGCTCCACTTGCAGCTTGCTTGTTTGCACGGTGAGATTTTTACAGAATAGATATACAGGCTGGTGTATGGAGGATTTTTTAAGAATAAAAGAAATTAGGTACCAACCTACAAATATATTCATAGAATGAATAATTCAGAAAAAAAATAGATAAGCTTTTTGAATAAAATATTGATGAAAATCAGTTGTTCCATCACAGAAAGGTAGAAAATATTAATGTATCAATCAATCTCCCTAGCCTCCTCCCAACTATGTTATGGTCAGCTTCCAGTCTAACCGGATGCAGCTGAATACCTGTATTTTACATGGAGCGACTGCCTGTACGACCTCAAACCAAAACCCAGTTACTGGCTAGCAAAATATTAATGTTGTGATCTCCAAATGTACACATTCACACTAAGATTTCACAAAGCCACAAGCCATCTCAATCATATTATTAAAATTAAAACATTTAAAGACCAGACATAGCGGGGTCGAAGTGGTAGTGTTAAAAAAATAAAAAAAAACGAGGCAAAGGTGCGGTAATGACCGGCCAAGTCTATCGATCGCCGCAGAACGCATCGTCACCGTATTTGATGGCCGACGGTACCAAATGGAGGATATCAATATACTGCACGAAGGTTTAATGTTAAAAACCTCCTCCTTTTTGAAGTCGGTTAAAAAAGAAAAAAAAAATGGAAAATCCAAAAGTGCACGACTCATAATGCTCTTTTGATCGTATAAAAAACCATAGATATAGATATATTATATTAGTTAAGTAGTTTTTTGTTAATTATAATAAAACTGCTTTGAACAAAAGAGTCATTTCCAATAGTGTTTCTCCTAAGGGTAAACCGAATCTATAAAAAAAAATTGACTCAATTAATTGTTGTTTTCGCAAGCTACAATGTTTT
Organism: Eremobia ochroleuca; assembly: GCA_949629135.1. Lineage (NCBI taxonomy): Eukaryota > Metazoa > Arthropoda > Insecta > Lepidoptera > Noctuidae > Eremobia > Eremobia ochroleuca. The sequence continues at coordinate 2,115,166 of OX451403.1, read as the reverse complement.
CAGGTTTCACACTTGATTGACGGGAAAATTTTTAGAAATATTTTGATGTTTTCTTTTCTACTGCATTATTTTTTTTTTTTGAAAAATACAGAATTTTCCTCCATTAAATTATCCATACGATCGTATATAAATTAAGTACCTAGGTTCTGTGTACTTGCAGGAGTATAACAACTGAAACAGTTGCAGAAAGGAGGCAAAAATGTTTCGTTCGTAAAGAACTCTAATGCTTCGCATTAAGGGTCGTGCAAAACAACGAAAAATATTGGAGGAGAATACAAGTGAAAATGATTTTAAAACGCGTACATAAACTCACGGCTTCTTTCCATGGGGGTAGGCAGAAACTACAGATCGCCACGTCCTACGATGTTTTCCCGGCTATGTTGGGGTCGGCTTCCAGTCTAACCGGATGCAGCTGAATATCAGTATTTTACATGGAGCGACTGCCTATCTGACCTCCACAACCCAGTCACTGGGTAATACGATACCCTTTGGTAATACTGGTTGTCAGACTTTCGGCCTACTGACGACCCGTAACGACTGTCAAAGATCTACGAATGACAGCCGGGACCAACGGCTTAGCGTGCTTTCCGAGGCACGGATAGGTCTTGGTATGTGAAGATGGTCACCCATCCACAGATCAACCGCGGCAAGCGTAGCTTAACCTGATCGATCGACCTGTGTGGCTGTTATTACTTAGCCACAAGCCCCTCAATCCTTACGTACTCCTTTAAAAATCTATGTAATATATAACATATCATAATCCCGGAAGGGTTTGGCAGAGGTTTACCTTTTTTTGTTTAAAAAGAAAGAAAGAAAAAACGTTTATTCTGCACAAACAAAACGTACGTTACAAATAAAAAACAAAATAAGTAATAATGAAAAATAAAAATGTAATAGGGGGGAGCCTATTGCAATTCACCGGACACAAATCCATACTGAGAAATTCCAGATGAAAAAACCCAAAATACTGCCCAACCCGGGAATCGAACACGGGACTTCATGGTCAGTAGTAGGGCTTGTAACTACTAGACCAACAGTCTATGCAATATATTGCTGGTTATTTTTATGAATAACTGCAGTTTCTAACTGCACAGCAGTGCGATTCTGTAACAATATCACCGTGAAAAATTAGGTGAAGTGAGCGTTGAGGGAGTTGTCAGTGTCATCCCACCTGATACTAGGGATTGCCCAAGCAGGCATTTACAATCATAATCGAGATTTTAATACGTAATATTTTTATGCTAATTCTATTGATTATTTTATATAATTTCAAAGCCAGTATTTCAGCTGCCAAAACCTCACAAATTTTTGGGTGCCTGGCTGACGGACCATAGAATTTAATCCCACGAAGTTTGTGTGGCGTGATCACTTCATCCGATTCACGAAATGTCGCGAAAAATACTAGCTTTGAAATTATATTAAATGATCAATAGAATTAGCATAAAAAATATTATTAAAATCTCTATTATGATTGTAAATGTATGCTTGGTCAATCCCTAGCATCAGTGAGATGACATTGACCGCTCACTTCACGTAAGTTGTCACTGAGATTTTTACAGAATCGACCGGCTGTATCAAAAAATGCGGAAATTATATTAATGGCGGTTGCATCTAAAGTTATAATGTCGCTTCATTAAGTATGCCAGTACAAAGATAAGTATGTAAATGAAAAGAATACATTAAAGATGATGAAATTATCCTTATTCAACACTTACAGGGACTCTTTAGCAAAGATTTAATGCCGGCAAATATCCGTAATGTCTTGAAGACACCTACCATAGATCCATCAAAATCTTTGCCTTACTATTTTTGCAGTCGGCTTTCACCCTAATATTTACCAGTACTTTACACGGAGCGACTACCTATCTGAAGGTCAATTTCCGTAATTAAAAATGTTTTAAATCCAGCCGCAATCTCATCTCAGCGACAATCAATGTCAAAAACTTGTCAAAAATGTAGAGAAATTAGAGTTTTTGACAGGTTGAGAGTAGACTGTGATCAAAGTGTGAACGTTTTTAAAATTACGAGAGTTGCCCCTCTGACCTCTACAAGTCCACAACCCATCATTTACTGGGTAACACAATATCCCTACCATAGATCCATCCATGGTCTATATCTAAATATGGAACAAAACGGCCATTTGGTATGTGGAGTTAATGTCAATACCTACATTTTTATTTTATGCTCTATTTTAATTTGAAATTGCATGATCAGTCATCATTATATTAAAACAACGTGTATTAAAACGCTAAAAAATCATTTGTTGGTCGAAAGAATTACATAATATGTATCTACTAACTAAACGATGTTAAAAGTATATATTTTGATGTCAGAGGTCATTGTACGTTTTAATTATTTATTTAAACAAACTGTCTGTGATGCTGTTTAAAGATAAATACATTATGTATTAAAAATGTTCTTACAAAATTATTGGTGAAATTATATAATTTTGAAAAAACAATTCCAAAGAAAGAAAGTTCGTAAGTTATTATTTCTTAAATCAATATTAAGATAGGCAAAGAAACAATATTCATACAGCCAAGCAATATATTAAAAGTATAATCTGTCATTAAAGAATAGTACACAAAAGAACCACGAGAGGGCCTGTCAATTTTTATTAAATGCTCTAATCTGCTTAAAAGCACAGGCACGCATTCTAAAAGCCTACGGTGTTTAATTGAGGGTCGCCATTGATGTTAGATAGTCATCGTGATGACTTAAACATTTTTAATGAATATTCAACGTTTCAAGTCCATCCTTTTTTTGTTTTTTAACTCCTTTGTACGTGCGTTTAATTGTTGCTTTAAGAGGAATGTGGCGTATAGGAAGTATAATGCCCAGTCTTTGCTTTTAACGGATTTTTTTTTTCAACATTAAAGGAGAATGAAGTTTATTTGATCATGTAGTGTGTAGGTATAAAAGGTGATTTGTTCGTGAAACTGTACTACTACCACATACACACCCAACATTTTTTATAAGAAAGATTTTGTTGTAAAATAGGCTTGTACAAAAACAGATAAGTACTCTATATCAAGTTTTTCTCCTCCTAACCTTTCTTCCTTCCTAACTTCTTATTCAGAGAAGATATCAGTGACTCCATCCTCTTTCTTCCTTACTCCAACAGCTTCTTTTTCTAATCACGTGTTTTGCCTCCGACTCCTTTTCAAACCACCTCTTTCTCAGCAGCAAGACTGCCATTTCCTCTCAGAGCCCTCTTTCCAACACTTCTTATCAACCCATATCTTTTCAACAGCTAAACCTATAACCATCTCCCTCTCGACAGCCTCACTTTCGACTCTTCCTTCAACTATCTCTCCCTCAATAACCTTTCTTCCAACTTGTACATCAACAGCCTTACTATCACCTTCTTCTCTAGCAATCTATCCTTCATTACACTTACTCCCAACACCATTGTCAACATCTGTACTTCAACTTCCCTTATCCATCTCTTTCCCAATACCCGTACTGCCATCTCCTTCTTCTTCAACACCCATTCTTTCAATATCTTCACTAGCCATCTCTCCCTCAATACTGTACTTCCAACTCTTTCTTCATCAACCGCCTTATTTCAACCTTCTCTAGGCTTCTCTTCCTTAACACCCTTACTCCCAAGTCTTCCAACTGCTTCTTTTTCAACAGCTTCATTACCATCTCTAATCTTATCTTCTTCAACAGTACGACGAGAGCCTCCACGGCGGAGGCTACATGGAGGGCGGCGCGATGTACCACGAACACAGACTGTCTCACCCGCACCTACCGCCGGTCCACTACCCCCCTCCCGCGGCGCCCGCGCACGCCCTGCCAGGAGAGCCACTCGTACACAAGAGGGACAAAGACGCTATTTACGGGTGAGTGGTAACGTGTGATTTTGAGGTATTTTTGTGGTTAAGTCTCCTTTCTTCTCTCTCATAAAACGACGCAAGTATTCCAGTAGTCTTGAAACCCGGTCTTGCTCCCATAGCTCTCAATTTATCAAAGTGTCGACGTTTTATAAGAGAGGTCAAATTGTAAGCCAACGGATGATGGTTAATGCAATATATTTTTTTTAATTTGTTTTTGACATTGTAGGTGATCCAGTCTTCTTCTCCATTAAATATAGCACAGATCTGTGATCTGACTGACTGACAGACGAAGTACAACCTAACCACTGAAGATAGAAAAACTAATTCTGGAAGATGTGTTTAAATGGCACTATAAGGAAACATTTTGAAACACCACCTCTGAGCTGGACAAAAAAGGGGTTGAAGTTTATGATGCAAATAAAGTTGAGGGCAAAAACCATAGTTATGCCAGGATGTTGTGCGTATACAACTGCCTAAATTGCTCTTCGAGCTATAACCATTAATGAGTTATATTGCCCTCTAGCTGTTTTACATACTATCTGGTACTAAAATCTACTATTGCTCCAAAACTCTATAGTCCAAATAATCATAAGTATTGTCAACCCTACCAATGGTTGTTCCCACTTTAAAACAACACCAAACTTGGCCCAATCTTTGGCCAAAGTTTGGCTATCAGTCTCCCCCTGAGATGTAAGATAGAGTACATAAAGGTGCCACATTTGACGCTTAGCCGTCCGTTTGCAGCCATCTTAATGTTATCTGATCAAAAGTTGTCAAGAAGAGGTTAAGCGCCATTGGCAGCAAAGTGTGGGGTCCCAGTGTTAAAGCGTGTGAAGGTAGTACAGATGATATTTACCGAGATACGCAGCGGTTTTTGTATATGTGACCTCACCGTACCGTCTTTTTGCACACATTTTTGAAGATACAAAAGTAGAGTATTATATACTCTTCAGCTAAAAGAGAGTTGTAAAATGCTGGATGATGATTTTGCAGGCTTTTTTGACGAAATTTTTCTTTCAAGTTTTTGTTATTATTACGAGGAGAATTTTTTTATCTGTATCAAACGATCAATATTCTATACAAGGTAATCAGTTGAGGCGTGTAAGCAAAACAAATAAAATAATTTCCTCACTGAATAAATTCTTCTTTCTTTTATTTGTTCAATATAATAAAGATAAGTCAAAAGTAAGTCATTATCTAGAAATAAATTGTGGAATAAACTACTCGTAATAATTGTAAGGAGTTATAAAAATGTTAAAGAAAGGAAACCCTAATGGTGATAACATTTTACTGTACCTGTTTGCAATTCTATATTTATTTAGATGAGCAGTGGGCAGCACAGTCATAATTCAAATAGATACTGAAATTATCATAAAGTTGCATCCATAGACAAATAGAAATGAACATAAAAATAAAAAAGTTTCGAAGTGCGAGTCGGAATTGCACATGAAGGGTTCCGTACCACCGTACAATAGCACTGCATTTTCTAAAAATCTAATCTAATCTAACTAGCCTGTATTGTCCCACTGCAAGGGGCATTTCTGTCCCTTTTCCACACAAATCAAAAACTTATTTACAAAAAAAAAAAAAAAAAACAACCGACTTCCAAAAAACACAAAAAGTGAAAAATAACTTTAATTTCGAAAGTCGTTTTTTTTGTTAAAAAGTTTTTATTTCTCGCTGTTTAGTGGGTTTGCTTATAAAATCTAAGTTACAATAACCTAATGTCAACTTGCTCATCGCCTTTTACAAAATATTGCTTTTCCCGATGCAGGGACGGGACGTTAATTGTTGAGGAGTCCTCCTGGTATTTCACCATCAGCTCCATTTCATCATTCGCATTGTGACGAGCATACATTGGTTAGCAACCATATTAAAGTAATCGGATCGCAACCCGTGAAATACTTATTATTGAGTAGTTCCGGTAGCCATCTCTGGTCTTCATCATCCACAGTTCAGCATCAGTTCCACTTCTCCAAAGGGTGCTTTCCGAGAGCAAATGCACGAGTTACCATAAAAAAATACCAAAATCGCTATAGGTGTGCCTAAAATATTTGAAGAGTTCCTAAGATTTCTCCAGGATCCCATCATCAGGTCCTGACCTGAAGACAATGGAAAGTATACCCTTTCAAACAAAAAAACAATTTTTCAAAATGTCGACGAACTGAGAAACTACTCCTCCTTTTTGAAGTCGGTTAAAAAAAAATCTAAAAATTGTTTAATATAAAAATCGACCAAAAACGCCATTAAATTTTTAACTTTATAGTATGTTTTGTTATTTGCTTTTATAGCAGGTACACTGTGTGTACTAATAAGTAATTTCAAGTGTTTATTACAGTCCAAAAGATACAAGCTTGTGACAGAAGGACGGACAGCGGAGCTTTAACAATATCTTCTGGTGGTCTTTTTTGCAGCCTATGGGTATGGAACCCTAAAAATAAAAACCTTTTCACAATATTCAAATAGAACAGTAAAATTACTGTTATAACTTCACAGAGTAAAAAAAAACAATTTTATAGTGTGTCTAACTGCAGCAGACCCTAAAGTTTCCTTTTTAATTAATTTCCTGGTAATAACGTTGTGTTCCTACGATGCAAAGGTCAGCACAGACTATCGTATGCGCATGCGCATTGATTGCAAATTTTTTGCAGTACCAGCAAACTTTGTAAATTTTATTACAATAAAGTGTAATTTATATTTATTTATTAGTTATTTTACTGGAGCTGTTAGGGTTCTTTGGGTTTTAATTGTTTTAATACTAATACGAGTACATACATACATCACCGTGGAGTTAGACCACGGCGAAAGCGGTGCGACTATATGATAACACCTGCAGGGCCAACATGGCCAGAGATCGCACAAGACAGGGGGTTTGGAAAAAGGGGAGGCCTTTTCCCACCAGTGGGACACAAAGTTGGCTAAAAAAAATCATGTATAAGCTCCTCGTTTTGTTTGTTTTTCGAAGGGGGGAAATGTAAATAGGTTAGTTCTCAGTATTCGTGTGACTCCCTCTCACAGATAGGAGGCCTGTCTCAGCAGTGGGAAAAATATAGGCTGATTATGTGTGGGTGTGACTTCGTCAATAATTTTGTATGTAAAGTAGAAGTCAAATGCATGCGCCTATTCAATCACCATCTGCCTGGCCTTTTACTTACTCTTTTTGGGGTCAGCTTCCAGTCTAACCGGATGCAGCTGAATACCAGTATTTAATGTGGAGTGACTGCCTATCAGACCTTCACAATACAGTTACTGGGTAACACGATACCGCTTGGTAAGACTGGTTGTTAGACTTTCGGGCTTCCGATACCATAATAAACCTCAGTCTTAGTACCCAATTCATATACATATATGTTGTTAACTCTAGTTAATTGTTCACAAAACTATTATCTTGATTATTTTATTGTAAATACAAAAAAAAGCCGGTCGATTCTGGAAAAATCTCACCGTGATAACTAAGGTGAAGTGAGCTTATAGTGAGCTGTGAGTCATACTGATGCTAGGGATTGACACTATTGACGACTCACTCCACGCTCACTTGACCCAAGTTTTCACGGTGAGATGGTTACAGAATCGCACAGCAGTTCGTTATGTTAACAAATATCTTACCAATGAGTTTGGATCGTAAACCTATGATTGTACATTATTTACCTTTGAAACAAATAACATGAAGTCATCTATAAGATGGGGATCTAATGCAAAATGGCAGACTTTATGAACATGTAATGTATGAGTGAGGTCTCCATAACTAGACTTGCCAAAAATAAGTTACAGATTTTCCATAAAAAGGTCAGGTATTTGTCAAACTCTAAAATAAAATATTATTTGGCCACCACAATATTAATTTTAAGGGACATTCAACAAAGTTATTCAGTAAAATTCTGTTCAAATGTTTTTAGCCTTTGGCAAAGAATATCAGTACTACTACCATACATTACTATACCATGTGCTTTTACTACGGAACCCCTTCATCACGCACTTAGTAACTTTTTTAAGCTCCCATTGGCCGATGCGTAGAACGGAAACGACGTATGTTCCGTTACACTCGGTTGGATAAGCAATACACCTATAATTTTAAAAATATAACTACAGTAAAATATGTATGTACATCTTTAGTTAGTTATTACTTCACGAATTAAAACTGTTTCATATGGAATGGTTGAAGGTTTTTATTGAATTTCTTCGGGAATATAAAAATAAATGAAGTACTTACCTATGATATTTTAGTTTTTGTTTTAATTGAAATAGTAAATAAAATCATTAGAAATACGGGTGGTCCGTTTTTACTTTAGCTACTCTACCATAGACTACTGCTACTACAACCATTACTACTCCTGGGCAAAAAGCAAAACAAAAAGAATACCTTTTTCTTATTTTTTTTTTAACCTTGGCAATCCTTCAATGATAATAAAGCCGCTGTCACTGGCACCCCACCCAACACAGTGGCAGAACTACGAAGATGATATCGACGTCACGTACACATCTGCATCTGATCTCTGATCAGCCGCGTCAGGTCGCGTCAGCCGCGTGAGAGGTCATCCGCTCTCAATCGGACCATATCTCTACGTTTTTATTAAGACTTAGCGCTTTTTTTTTTGGAGAGACAACGCTTTATGACTACGTGTATTTAAATTAGGTTTCTGACTTTACCCGATTACGTCAAAGCCAGAAGGAGGGTTTTCATTTTAGCAGGCAATGTTTGAGCCTAAAATGTTCCCACTGCTGGGATCCAGGCCACCTCTCTTCAAAAGGGAGTGGGCCGTAATCGACCACGCGGGCCCAGTGCGGGTTGGTAGATGTCACATATCATGTAATTATGTAATTTTCTTAAAATTAGTAAAGGATTTCACGATTTGGTTCTTTATTCGCATCTTTTATAAGGAACAGTAATCATCTATGCTAGAACAAATCCCTCTCACCGAGAGGAGGCCTTTGTCCCAGCAGTGGGAATATTACAGGCTGATTATATACTAGAACAATGATCCAATATCTATTAGATTTAAGTAAGAAGATAATATTAGTATAAAATATCAGTTTCAAAATGGAGACTCATGTTCTGACTATGGACATTTCATTTTGACAGTTATCTTTTTACTGGCAAAGGTTTCAGAGATTTACAGCCAGATAGATATAAGGAAGAATTCCCAACTTCCAATAACAAAAAAAATATTGACATTTCGTCACTTTTTTTAGACCAACGTATTTATATGCATACAGCCTCGACTTTTCGAAATTTAAAAAAACTAATACTTAACCGATGTCCCTGTTTCCAGGCACCCACTGTTCCCCTTGCTGGCGCTGATCTTCGAGAAGTGCGAGCTGGCAACGTGTACCCCCCGAGACCCTGGCGTGGCGGGGGGTGACGTATGCTCGTCAGAATCCTTCAATGAAGACATCGCAGTCTTCAGTAAACAGGTAAAATATAAATCAAGATAAATAAGGGTGCACGAACGGCAGTTATTTTATGGGAGACAGTATTACTCAGTAACAAGGTTGTGGAGGTGAGACAGGCAGTCGCTTCATGTAAAATACTGGTACTCAGGTGCATCCGGTCAGACTGAAACTAGGACCCAAATGTAGTTGGGAAAAGGCTAGGCAAATGATGGTGATGAAGAAAAAAACTTCTAAAATCTTAACAATATTTGCCATCGACACGCCAGAAGAAGTCCAGTATTTCACCAGCTGCTAAGAAATTTTTGATCTTTAACCTTGTTTAGTGAAATGCTATGCCAATTTTATTTATCCTGGGTGGCTAGGGTACTTTACCCTGTTATTGTAATTTCAGTAAAAGATACCCCTACGAAGGAAACAACCGTTGCAATCATGCATAGGTTGTAATATGCATAATTCTGGCCCTAGAAATAAACGAATTATTTGTATTAATACTACAGAAGTCTGGACTATAGAGGATAGAATCGCGTTTCCCTAAACCATTGAAGACATAAAACACATTCAAAGGAATGAACTAGAAATACTCGGTGAAGGGAACTTGAATAACTGGGCACGACACACCTGCTGCCTTTTCCTAACAAAAAAAAAAAACAACTGGGTGACCAGATTGAAAATTTTGAAATATTATCAATAAAACAAGTTACTTTTTAGGCTTATTCTTACTACGATAAAAATAAATGTAATTTACCCTTCCTCCCAATAAATAAAAAAAAATTAAACAATAAATTATTCCCTAAACCAGTTTAAAAATAAACGCAAAACCTCCGAAGAAAACACACTGGCAACTTTGCATATTCATTTGAAATTTTAAATGTCGTTCAAAATGGCGGCCAGTAAATCAGTAGCGGTAATTTCTTCTGCATAATGCTTTAATAACTATAATCTTGTAATTAGCATTGGTAAATTCGAACACGAGTAAATACAAGCTAAAGCGATTATCGATTGTTTACGCACTCGCGTCTCGCTATTCGGTTTGTTATCGATACAGCTAAATCGAGTTTGTGAGTACTCGAATTAATTTTCGATTGATTGTAATCGATTGGATGCGTGTGTTTCTTTCAATTTTCCTTTACCTACTGATAAGAAAGGGTTAGTTATGGAAGAATGAGGGTTCTTAAGTTTTCTGTGGTTTACGCAATGTTAATAATGTTGAAGAATGCAGATAGACCTATTTATGCACTTATCATTTTAAGTACCTACAGTCATTTGATATACATTTTAAATACATAAGCAGACTTTTATCTATGGTTCAGCATAGTTTAATTGTTTTCAACGCTTTGAATACCTCTGTATGCAGATGCTCTATAAAAAGATCGTTCAAATATGGCACATAAAACAACCAAAATATTTGTGATCCGAAGCGTCCCCTGTTCATTTCGAACTAGACACACTCATGGCCATAAAACTAACAAAGCACCTTGTAATAAGAGCGAGAAAAGCTGATAAAGTAACATTCAAAGACAAGCTTGATTTACGACACCGTCTGCAGAAACAAAAAAAAAAAAGATCGTCCCTTCAACCATAATCCCTTGCAAGTTGAAAAAAAACTTTTTGTTTATTCTCAAATTCTGAACAAACTTCCTGGAAGGACACTTGTTCAAAATGGCAACATTATAAAGAAAGTGTTGCCACATTTATAAAAATGATATTTCATTACTGAACCTATAATAACGTGACAAGGCAGATTGTTTAATACGTATTATTGAAATAAAAAAAGGAAAATGGAGTCATTTTGTAACAATTCGGGGCTTCGTAAAACTGGTAATCTGTACAAACCAACAATCAAATAACGTGTAATTTGTAACAAAATTATATTACCGCGATATCTTTGTGGGTTTTTCATTTTTTTTTCAACAATAGGCACAATAGCCTGTTGACATGTTGCGGCAGATATGTAATTTAAAAAATAACTTTGATGTCTTCACATTCACGATTCCACCGGATGCGACTTTGTAACGACTTGCAATTTGAATTTCACTTTTAAAATTTGATTGTTATATTATTCAGCTTATATCCTTGCGAGGGGTTATTTTTGCTTATAAGAATGTAGAGGAATATTTTCTGATATCATTTGTAATATTAGTAGGTAGTGCATTTTTTGTAAAAAAAAAAGTTCTTGAATTTGCTACAGAAAGCATTGGTAAGTACTAAAAGAGCTTTTCTATCAAACCCGTCTCGTATCGTAGAGCTAAGTTAATATGCCGATTCTTTATCAGTCAAAGACTTTATGGTATTATAATTTTATTGAAATTAAATTGTATTTATAAGTGGAAACGGCAGCGACCCGTGGGACCCCGCCGAGATAAATGATGCACCAGTCACTCAGTGTCGTGGAACTGACCAGTGTTTATGTATTTATTGACATAGGTTCCTTACTGATAAGTAGATAATATTTACTATTTTAATGCTTGGAAGAGCATAATATTACTTATATTTGGCCGCCCATTGTGTCCCCCCTCTGTAAAATTTCTATATTTATGTCTGTAATTTATATGGTGTACATGATAAAGAATATTCTATTCTATTCTATTCTAATATTATCGATCTTTAGAGAAACCAAAATTATTTATGTGGTTTTGTAAAATTTATAATTATGTTACTAGGGTTGTTAAAACATGTTGCAGTTTTAGGTGAACCTATTTAGTATTGTACATTTGCTACCTATTAAAATATCCTAATATTCAGACATTTTTAAGACTGTTTTTTTGCCATGATATTAATGGCAGTTATCTTTTCCTAATTCCTTTCTCTCTTGTGGTAAACTTTCGCAACAAATTAAGTAACAGATTCCTTTTTAAATTACGAAATCATTATGATTTGACGCCCTGACAGTAAACATAAAATATTATACTATCACAAACAGATTAACACTGTAAAATGACACATTTATCAAATGTTTGGACGCGTAACACGTACGAAATCTAATCGGTCGCTTTAATTACTATAATAAAACGTTTATCGGTAGCCGTGGCACGTGAAATCGCAATAGATAGAGATAAAACACGTATCGCCCTCTCTTTCCAACGCTAAATAAGTGACGTCCATAATTCATACCACGAAATAAATCATAAACCGTAAAGTGTTTATTTTCAACGTACTTAATATGTTATAAATTTATTTAAGTGGCGTGCGGTGCGATTGTGGGCCAAATGATTGATATAGTGCCCTCCCCGTGGACGATCGGTTTAGTTGTGATACTGTCATCCCATCATGGATACTCGCCGTCACTACCGTGCTGATGCAATGACCGAGTATGCTCTGTGCACTCGATACTCGACGACTCGAGTACGGACGATGAGTTTAGCTCTTTTTGTTGTCATTAATCGTTCCCTGAGTGACAGTGAGTCAATTTTTATAGTTTCAATGGTTCGTTTGTTTCGTTTGTTTATCGCTGGATAGAGATGTTTTCTAATGTCTGTCAAATGTGACGTGTCTATTGGTAGTAAAGAGCCACCCAGCGGATTAATGAGGCAATCGAGACAAGGATTAAGTGTACTCCGCCATTTGTACAGCTCTCAATGACGTCACGTAGGTATTTAAAGTTGTTTCTTTCACCCTCCTACGCTACAAGTTTCCTTCAAATTGAAACAAATTACTTCATAAGCTCCGTTTCTCTTAAAGCTAAATCTGGCAGCCTTATAAACCCGAAGCATTCAACAAACAACATTCCATTTACGAGACAGCTTATTAAGCCATCGTGTAATGAAACGTTAAAACAAAAATCGCAAACAACGCGTCCGCTAAATAACTGGATAAATCAAGATATTTTTATAGAAACGGAAAGTATAATGAGATGTAATTAAAACTTAATTGCGGGAATTTTAATTGACAATTGCCGGGAGACGCTCTATCTATGTGGGAATCGATTCCGAAATGTTTTTTTGTTCGCATCACTAATGATGGGGAGGGAACCTGGTATGTCGATATGTTAGTTTTTTTTTTCTTTTTTTCTTCAAGTTATGCATTGTTACGTCATAATACAACGCTTCATTGGTTTGACAGCTAGTGTCTACGTCTGATTAGTTCATTAGTCAATGTTAAATTGGAAATATCTGGAACTGATTCTGGTTGTGATAAAGTAAAGCTGTTGGCTGCCAGTTTATGTAAATTAATATCCGCAGTTCTAACTCAATTTTGTAGTTCAGGAATGTTGCTACTGTTCAATTTATCTATGAAAGCCTCAATTGAAACCATGAGAGCCCGAGTGGCCTAACTTTCAGTAGTAAGGAAAAAAAAAGAAGCCCCGATTTCAAATAATTGTAACTTTAGTAAATAAATATATTTTATCATTCTTTGCTGCCCAAGTCTCTTCATATGTAATATTCCTTTTTTATTTTTAAGCCACTGGCGCTATGACTTTTACTGTTTAGAGCAGTTTTTTTCGAATATAATCGCGGGCAGAAGAAACTGGTGTAAAATAATGTACACCAGTTTCTGCCCGCGATTTTTAACGCGTGACATTTCTCTTATTGACCTAAAATATATCCTATGACACTCTGCAATACTGTACCTTCCCATTACTGTAAGAATTTTCGGAATCGGATCAGTAGACCTAATTGCGTAACATACTATCAATATTAATCTGAATTATTTTGAAAGATATTGCTAATCCATTGCTTCATATGTTCGAAAAATGTGTCTAGTTAACAACTTAAATGACGCAATGAATGTTGTTGAGCTGTCAAAGTGAAACCCATTGCTACTGATAGTGTGTTACGCAACTACCCCGCAGTAGTTCTGTAGATTACTCCCTACATACAAACTCACAAATTTTACATGTCTAAACTAATATCACAAAGAAAAAAAAAATTATTTGTTGTATTTTTTGTTTTTACGCTTTCATGCTAAAACGATCGAACGGATTTGGATGAAATTTGGAACATGGGTAGACCACTATCCGGATTAGGTCTTAGAATACTTTTTATCCCAATATTCTCACAGGGTCGAGAGTTATGCAGGTGAAACCGCGAGGCGTTTGTAATATGAGTAGATTGTCACCTTTTCTTACTTTATTCCTCTGAAGATCATTCACAGCTTCTTACGTGTCTTAATGAACTGATACCATTTTAATTCGAACCTTTAAAAGACATATTTTTTGTCAATTAACCAGTTTTCTTTCACATTTCAATATGTTCATTGTTCTTGCGCGATGTTTGAATGGCGTGTATCGATGTCGTTACATCGGTGTTGTTCTCATTAGGTGCTGCGCTTTTTAGTACAGTTCACACAAAACTCCACCGTATTGAGTTCATATTAGTTCATTCCGATTTAATTGTATATTTTTATTGGTTATTGTATGCTGTCACGGTGGCTTGGTATTACGGGATCGGGTGGTACTTAGCTGTACCGTAAGTGGTTGAATATGAGTACCTATGTCGGTTTTCATCTTCGTGTGTGTTTGTATTGGGATTATACGCTTTTTAATAGCTCTTATATCTGTATTCAGAAGCGGGAATGTGTGGAAAATCATGCTGATTGAATTGAAGTGTATTCGTCTGCTAGATTTCGCATGAAATCATGCAAGCTAGTACTTTAATAGAACGTAATCATTTTCATGTTCTATAATTCAGTTATTCATCACGTTAGACTTTCCCCCTTACATCAGTGATGTTGAAAATTAATTAAAAAATCACAACATCATCAGTTTGATTGAGTCTCGCTGATGTATTGGCCGTTAGATAATTCTAGTACAAAACCGCTGTTTGGCAAACTGATCACCGTCAATCACTTTCAACTGTCATTTTCTAAGTATTTCTGCCATTATAGCGAGTATACTGAATATTAATGGACTAGTAATCGATCTTATACTGTGGATTAAACGATAAAAGAATATACAGTTGTTCTATAACTAGACTTTGTAATTACGAGGCAAGTAGCGCCGCAGGAAAAAACCTAGTATGTGCACAGTGCACACGCACGCGCACTAGATGATCTATCTTCAGATATGAGGTTTAGACAGATTTATTCGTCATTGAATTTTTTGCATTCGCAGATTGTGTTTTTTCATTGCAATTGACGGTTGCAGTTTGCAAAGATTAGTTAAAGAAATTGAATACGGTATAGTACAGATTTACGAGGCAGAAAAGTCTATCATATGAAAATACAACTTATTAGAAAAGCAGACACGTACGCATTCATATGATTCAATGCAAGGAATGTCGAAAGTTGATGAAAGGTGTCTGACGCTTTATAGTTTTACAATCCCATATTACACGATATTGTTTATTCATTTACAAAAAGGATTAGCACGGAGTCTTGAACATACAAGATCACTTCCCGGCCAACCGACCCGTGAACCGACACTGTAAAGCTGCCACAGATACTGCTCACACGCAGCATTGTGATGCGCAGCGTCAAAAGACAGTA
The DNA here is from genome assembly GCA_949629135.1 of Eremobia ochroleuca. NCBI lineage: Eukaryota > Metazoa > Arthropoda > Insecta > Lepidoptera > Noctuidae > Eremobia > Eremobia ochroleuca. Next base: position 2,099,510 of record OX451403.1, on the reverse strand, counting down.
CATTGTGTATTTGTTTACATCTGCCCGTGTTCCGTTTAACGCTATAATTGACAATTGTCATGGGATTTGGACGCGCAATTTAACCTCTTTGTCGTACTGATCCAATTCAACGTTTCGCGCCGAAATAAAATAAATAATGGAAATGGCGGATCGGTCCGCTCGCGCAGCTGCGCCCGCGCAGCGCGCCACGCAGTATTCATTAGCTGCGCGCGCTAGAGTGGAACCGCGATACGATACGTTTTTTGTTATCTCGCTCGCACGCAGCACTTGCATTTTTTTTTCGACAACGCATCGGCGATTTCGTTTTATCGTCCCCATCGAGTGGTTTTTGCCGTTTGGAATTCCTTACGCATCTTGTTTCGGGTTCGTTTGTTGATAAAAATTGTTGGGTTTTAGATACACTCGATCCCGGGCTCGTGGGAAACCTTCGAGGTCCCGAAGATTTCTCAGTTAATTTTCGTACCTCGTTTGGCCTCGGTCAACGAGCCGAAGAAAACAACGGCTATCGCAAATCGTCGATTACAGTCTGTTGTATTTTTTGCGTAATCACCAGCGCAGCGTGAGCGTAAAGGATATCACCTATTTAATACGCATTACCCGCGACGTTGTTCGCGTAACATTGATGCGACCATTTAATTACGAAGTGGGGGCCACGACACGTACGTAGACGTACGTAAAGACAAAAAAACCTTATGTAACGAACGTTTCTTAAGTCACATGCGAAAATGCGAGTAGCATACTTTTAAAATGTCGATAATAACATTTATAACAGCCGCCGTTACAAGGTTACGGCACTCGGACTTTTCTCTTTTATTGTTGTGGCATCTCCGTGAAAGTGGTCAGTAATAAAATAAATGTTGTTCTTTGAAAAAATAATTATAAATGCGATTAGATGCGTTTCGCTCTGCATTCACAATTATTGAGGCTAATGAATTCTTGTCGTGATAACCAGCGCTGTTACAATATTTATTAGATTCGTAACTATCGCTTGGCACAGCAGAATACCTGTTACTATATTGTTTGTTTCGGTAGTTCAAGTCGACATTGTTTATGCTATCTAAACTGTCCCATAAAACCTCCAATCCAATATAAGTCCTAGTTAACTTCACTTAGAGTCCAAACTTCACTACCCGCTGCACATTGCAAGAATGTGAAATGTTTTTCAATTTACTAAAGCGACTTCTTTCGATCTCGATACAAAACATTCCTCGAGTAAATTAAAGGTCAGTCATTCATTTATTCTGATTACAAACATCGATAATCTATGCAATTTATTAAAAGGCTGGCACCGACAAAACTAAATAAAAGTATGATATGAAGAGAATTTTCTCTAACCTTTGCTTACTGATTGAGTCCCGGTTGCACCGTGCGATAGCGTGCGCCTCTCAATTAGTGCCTGACACGCCGCGTCGACCGACTCGCGTCGAGTTTTTGTCCGCTTAAAGCGGCATTAATATGCCGATGAACTAAACATTATGCTCTTTCATCACTCACTATGACGTCAACTAGAAAATAAAAATAAAGAAAATACGACGACGTTCAGAGGTCACTGCGGCCGGACGAGATTTCGGAAAATAGAACACGAATCACGGCCGCAGAAGGGACGCGCTCGAAATTTAAATTCGTCCAAGGGTTCCCGAATTTGAATACGCCAATCGTAATGCGCGCCGACGTGATTGGTCAGTGGGTTTTCGGCAGTCTCAAGGGTGTTTTAATTTTACCTAAACGTTTTATGTACCAAAACAATAGTCAATAATATACCTACAGAATGTAAGTAGGTACAATCAAATCAAGCGCAAGGACTCTAATTAAAACTACCAACAAGCCCGATAGTTTTAACCAACTTCAAACAAGGAGAAAGGTTACCAAAACAAATCTCCCTGAACTTCTATAACAGTACAAAAACAAAATGTCTCCGTACCCATCCATCATTAACTCTCCTACAAATCCCTACCAATATAAATTATACCACAACAATGATTAGCGGTCCATTTTCGGTAGAAAGCTGGTCGGTTTGCGCAAAAAAAAACCGGTGCCGAGCCGTCGAGTCGAACCGTGCTAGAGGAATGAGCTTTTTGCGCCTCCGTTGGAGCATTCGCGATAAAAATGGATGCTAAATGAGTATTAATTCGCACCGGTTAATAATGACATAAATACTACTAGGTGCAATCTTTTGTGTAAAGGGTGTTCGTCGTGGAAAGCTGTGGAAATCTGTGGAAAATCGTGCTTGGTTGTAGAAAAGGTCTTATACGGGAATATAATTGTTTGTTTTGGTTTCTAACATAACTAGCAAACTGTTTTTTTGCAATTCAGCTGAATAGTAATTAACATCGTAGATGCCAAATGATAGGTAACCTTAATAATTTAAACAAATAAAAAACTAAAAACCGTTAGTACATAGTTGCTTTCCTTTTTTTAGTAATACAATGTCTACACAATGTCTTCAGATTATAATAATTTATTCTGAAATTCTAAGAAAAGTTCTCTTACATCAAAGAGATTGACTAAAAACCCAATTTTCAGCAATTATTTTAACTACAACGAATTTCCTGTAACAACAAACACCCTGTACACCAAGTGGTGTGCAATTACAAAGTCTCAGGCGCATTCTTCGCGACACGTCGGCCGATTTCGTCGGCGACACTCACCGACATTCGCCGACAGTGGCCGGACAGTCGCCGAACGTTTTGAATCCATTTTTAAATTTCAAGTACCGTACAAATACTGGTTTGGTAGAAAACGAGCGAATTGTTCAGTGTTCGTGTCGTTAACCCTTCACTCTGTTTTGATAAACATTTGAAGCAATCGGAGTATTCATAATTATTAATTTATACCATCGAGTTGTTTTGCTTCGTATTTGTGACCTATTTATTGGGAACTGCATTGTTATTGAATTCTAGTGTTCTTCTATAGTTCTTGAGATTCTCTGATCTCTGAGAACCTTAATTTTCAGATTTTATTTTCAGGTACTAATTTCCTGAACCATTAGTAAAACCCAAAGGCATAGGGAGCAAAAACTACGTATATTTCATTCAAAACAAAAGCCTTCAATTCCTTCAAAAAACACTGCCCCAAAACATCAAAATTGGTAACGAAGATTCGCGACACCATCGATCGTTTTAACCATAACTTCGAAAAATAAAACCAATCATTATGTATTTGACGGCACAGGAGCCATGACACAGCCAGGATAACCTGACACCTCACCCAATTTAATTTCCTATAAAAAACTGTTCATCTTACACTGGTCTGAGGGATAGCTAGTTTGACGTGACCCCTCGGTGAAAAGACTTTCCAAGAGCGGGTAGGTCATCGTGTATTTTGGTGTAAATAAGGGTAGTTGGAGGGTAGGTTGGGGAGAAGCGACCAGTCACAAGCAGCTGACGTGGATTAGAGGGAGTTTTTACCTACGTAGGGTAGTCTGTGCCTATGATGTTGTTGAATTTCGTCATCAGTGAATGGGTTTTATAAATTCATGTGTTTTATTTTGAATTTGTTTGTTCTGGTTGGGTTTTGATTATGGTGGGTGAATTTATTAGTGTTTTTTATTAGACGAGGACGGCGATAGTCTAGAATGAAGAAGTTTGGTAGGAAGTCTTTGCCTAAGAATGGGAATAAACAAGTTTTTTTCTGAATTCAGTGTTTCACTTTATAAGCCTTCGTTATCTTAATCTTCCTTTCTCTTTAAACTATGTTTAGCAGTAAATAGCCCATCTTAGGCTTTAAGTCTAGACGTTATAGTTATACAACGACCTCCACTGAAGGTTTAAATAGAACAGAAGATATAGCTCCAATTCTCCATCTAAAATTAGTCAAATCTAGTCAGATTGGAAGGTGATTTGAATATAACAGTTCTGTGTGCAGACGCCAGCACATCAAGCTACCTGAAACTGTCTCCCAATCAACTTTGAACCTAACGCTGTAGCGATAAAGTTGAAAATCTGTTAAATAAATTTGACAGATTGAAGTAGGTCTACAGTCTAATCTCGAAAAACTTAAAGTAATCCTATCTATCTACTATTTTAGAAATTTTAATCCTTTGCCCTGTTAATTACTTTCGCTCTGCGTATCAAAGCAAAATTCTTAATACTCAAACTAGAGCAATACGTGTAACAAAAAAATATGACAGAACTACTTCCGTAGTCGATGGTACACCGTAGACAAAAGCCACCCCCACCCTCTTTTATTGAAATTAATGTTGCAGCGATGATTAGTCGCTTTTCACCCCCTAATATAAACTAAAACGTTGATATAGTTTGCAAAGAAAACTTTGAAAATACGAAAAAATGGCTTTATCATGTTATACTCAGTGTTATCGGAGTATTTGTAAAAAACATTAGATTTACGTTATTCAAGAAAAATAAACCTACATATTTAATCGTTTTAATACAAAAAAATATTTTGATACTGCAGGGTAGTTGCGTAACACACTATCAGTAGCAATGGGTTTCATTTTAACAGTTCAACAACATTCATTGCGTTATTTACGTTGTTGAGCAGACACACTTTTCGAACATATGGAGGAATGGATTAGAAATATGCTTCAAAATTATTCAAATTGAGTAATAGTATGTTACGCAATTAGGGTGCTGATCATTACATTTCCTGCTGATGTATTCTGTAAAAATGTCACAGTGAAAACTTGGGTGAATTGAGTTTGAAATTAGGGATTCCTCGATACGCCTTTTTGCCGATACCGATACTCTTATAAAAATAATATTTTTATAAGAGTATCGGTATCAGTATCGTATCGGCAAAAAGGCGTATCGAGGCATCCCTACTTGAAATAAGCTGTCAGTAGTGTCAATCCCTAGTATCAGGTGGAATGACAGCTCACTGTACCTATGTTTTCACGGTCAGATTTTTCACACAATAGACTGACTGAAATAGCAGTTTAAGCAGTATCCCTGCCTATTGGGATTGTTTAGTTATCTATGTAAATATCATAATAGATTCTAAACGCATCAGAGTCGATACCCTCACGCTCTGCCATTACAAGATAAACAGTCCTAAATACGCATAAGTATGCATGCATTCATGACGGGGGCTTAAAATGATGGTTAATCCTACCATGAATCACAATGTCTTATTACAATAATATTTATAATCTCTTATGTGAACGGGCGAACAGATCTGCCAACACCCACAAAAAAAAAACGGCATCAAAATGATCAAAAATGCACTTTATCTCAATGCAGCTTAGATTAATATTCGTGTGTCTAAATTATAAACGGAGATTAAGGCCTGCATCTGTTTCGTATAAAAAATACACATTTATACAAAATGTGCAAAAAATGTTAATAATTATTTGTTTGTGTGTGTCTTTTTATCCCTGTCCTCCTCAAATCGTCTTTGTATCTTACGTTTAGATAAAAACTGTTTTAATTCGTTAATTTTTATACATTTCATTTATTAATGGTCTATGGACTCCTATGTCCGACTTTCAGGATATCAAACAATACATATGACTCAACAAACGACTTACTTATCCAGACAAAAAACCGTACTAAAATCCATACAACATACTTCAAACCAATGCATGGACTAACACAGACTAACTTCGTCCATTCCCAATAAAATAATCATAAAAGGAAATTCCCTTCCCTATTCCTAAGGAAGCATAGAATTCATAAAAATAACATAAAAATAACTAACTACTGTCAATCGGCACTTTATGGTTTAACCCTCTGAATATTTCAATTTTCTAGTAGCAGCGATCAAGTACTGCACTTATAACCCTGTAATTTCTTAGTCGTCAAATTGCCGCTAAATTTACCCCGCCGCAAATGATACACTACGTTACTAAACTCGTCATTATTTTTAATCTATTCCAATGTAATTGTTGTCTGTGGTAGCGGAAAATTCTATTTCGACGGCCATAATTTGTACGGTTTTGGCGCGAAAATAGGAGCCGCCATTTGTAATTCGTCGTGTAATGTTTTTGTTATTCGAGTTTTTTGAAGTGTTTTAATCATTGGTTTATAGCGATGGATGGTACCTACTTTAGGTTTTTAAAACACATAATCGCTTCATGTAATGACGTGCATTTATCATAACATTGCACAAAGTAACTTAATCACATGCAGTCGGAAAATATTAAGTACAAAATATTCAAAGAACATTATCTTGGTACTTTTATTTTATTGTCCTATAAAACGCACAGCTGGACGTCATTCGTTGTCTGTCATTCTGTCCCCTTCATTCAGTCGGACCAGACTCACATTTGCTATCAAACTTTTGCATTGCCTATATTTTTCGACTAATTTTCACAATAAGAAAAGCGCATCTAACCCTCTCACTGCGCCCGGTATGCGGAACAAAGAAAACATAAAGGGTTAATACGTCACGCGGCGCGAAACCAACATTATTTGTAGCAGATCAATCAAGATTATGTCCAGTAATGCGTCTAACCCTTCGGTCTGTGAGACCCCGGGGGCCACGTGATTGTTTCATCAATGTGTCGATGATTAGGGGTTAACGCGGTAATGCTCTTGATATTAGTTTCTTCCTTTCTAATTTGTTCAGAGTGAGCGAATAGGGGTTATTGTATGAGTTGTAAAAGTTGAAATGTGTACTTGTGAAATGTGAGATTAACGATTCCGGAAATACAGATGTGATGTATTGTATGTTGTAAAATTACAGTTTGTTAAGCAAAAATTCCCGATTTTACCAACATTCTAAGTTTTATTAGCAAACAAACGTTTAAAGATCTCCTCGCTATGTATATCTGTTATTAGCGTAACTGCACTAAGTCTTCGCATAATTAACATTTAATAGTAGAAGCATTTATTTAAACATAAAACGTACACGCGCAATAAATTTGTTATTAAACAGATACAATATGTTCAACACAAATGTCCTATAAAATAATAAGAGAACGTTTTTAATCATAAACATATGTTTGTCCGTCGTTAAGAATGAGGAAATGTACAGTAATAATACTTAAAAAGTATCGTAGAAGATAATTCCGTGCAGTTTGCATCGATTTCCCGTCCCCTTTAAAAGTTAAACTTGAAAAATTACATTAACAAAAGCCAAACATACAGCGAACCCGCAGATAAGATATTAAGCACTGCACCATTACACTTTAATTTTAGCCTGCTGGGATTTAGGAGGGGTTGATTAAAAAAAGAGGCAAACCAAGGGTGCGTATGCTTACGTATTCATAATGGCGTGCGTACTAAACGCGTTTATTTTAGTACAAACACGCGTACCGATCGAGTTTTAGGGTTGAACTATTATTTCATTATATTTCGATAGTACAAAGCGTATTGTTTAAAAATATTGCCGTTTTTTCGTATTTATTTGTTTTTCAAAACGGCGTGTGGAGTGCACTTCAACGAAAACCATGTTTCTGGTCTGTTTGTTTGTCTTTGTGTTTGTTTGTGTAACGAGTGAGGTCATGAGAAATCTGAAGGGTTATAAATTCAAAGTTTTTTTTTGCAGTGTTGTTATCTTAAGCTCGTGAATAATGGCGTTAGTCATACGTAAATAGTACTTATGTGAGTTTGTGAGTGGCCGTCTCGGAAAATGCTGAGCGTGTTTTGATGAGTCAATTGAGATGAGCTTTATTGTGGAGTTGCTTCAAGATGAAAGGGAGACAGCATAGTGCTAATTAGACAGTTGGTTGAAAAATTGATGTATTAAATGTACTTTTATTATACAATCGAACTTCTTACCAATTGCTTGACGTTTTTAAGCTTCATCATCTGCCAAGCCCTTTCAAAAATATGTTGGGGTTGGCTTCCAGTCTAACCGGACGCAGCTAATTACCAGTATTTTACATGAAGCAATTGCTTATGTGACCGCCACAACCCAGTTACTGGGTAATACGATACTTGGTAAGACTGATCGAAACGAAATTTTTATTCGAAACTACCTGACCCGACAGATGTTGCCCTGTCGTTTCAATAAATTCGTATAAAATCCCCATACAAAATAATGACGTTCAGTTTTTCTCGAATTTGAAAATTTCTCGGGAAACTTTTCTATTTTTCTTTCCATAAAAACATAGTTGGTGCTATAAAGAACATTTTAAAACAAAAGATAGCCAAATCGGCAATAAACATCACCTTTGTACCTATTTTTCTGTTCTGTTTTTTCTTGTCTGTTTATACAAGCTGTAACTTAAATAACGCACAACCTCTTAAGGGGTCATTGTACTCATCATTATGAACAACTTTTACTATGGGACCAAACAGGAAATCGCGAAATAAAAATCAGCTGTTCCCTACATTTTGACGAGTTATGCGAACATAAATGTAGGGAACAGCTGATTTTTTTTTCGCGATTTTAGGTTTGGTCCCATAGTAAAAGTTGTTCATAATGATGAGTACAATGACCCCTTAAAAGGTTGTGCGTTATTTAAGTTACACCTTGTATATGTGTGTACACATAAATGGTAAAATAAATAAATCGGCCCAGCCGCTTTCAAGGGATGCGCTTATCAACGAACAGCATTTCATTTGTATTTATTTATAAAAGGTCCCATTAAAATAGGTGGACAAACTTTTAGAAATCGTTTAGACCACCAAAATAAGGACTATGGTAAAAAAATATATTATATAAGAAAAACGCATTAGAAACTTACAAGAAAAATAATCAACTAACGAAAATACACTAATGTGCTGGCAATTTATTATTTTAGGTCAAAGTAAAATCACTTTCAGTGTTTGTTTTGTCTTTAAAAGATCGCTCTTAGCGATAAGACCGCCCATTGTGTCACCCTTTGTAAAATTTCTATATTTATGTCTGTAATTTATATGGTGTACAGACGCCAGCACATCAAGCTACCCGAAACTGTCAGATTTTCCCAATCAACTTTGAACCTTATGCTTTAGCGATAAAGATGAAAATCTATTAAAGAAATCTGACAGATTGTAGTAGCTTGATCTGCTGGCGTCTGTACATAATAAAGAGTATTCTATTCTATTTTTTTTCTTGGATATCTTTGGTTAGACCTACTGACCGCTGTGTTATAATTTGTTCAGCTATTTTAACGGGACCCTGTATATACCTACTTTATTGTACACCACAAAAATACTAAAATCTGTCAAATGTCTTCAATAGATTTTCAACTAATTCATAAAGTTCAAAGTTGATTGGGAAAATGTGACAGTTTCGGGTAGCTTGATGTGCTGGCGTCTGTAAATAGATGGAAGATATACCTACCATAGTTTTGTGTTTTCATGGAGTAAGAAGAAAAATCGAGGTAGCCCAGTGGCAATGGCCCCGAATTACGAGTTGTATCGTAGGTTCGAACCCAAGCAGGCGCTTTACTTTGTCTAAATATTTTTATCACTACTGCTCTCAAAACTGTGAAGGAATCCGCCATGTCCTTGAACATAAAATTCGAAGACATGTGACATCTTCCAATCTTAAATTTCAATTTTTTTTTAATTTTTACTTTTTTTTTTTGTTACTATTTTATTTTTTTTTTAATAGTTTTTATGGATTTTAATAGTTTACTGGTTTTTTTGTGTTAATATTTTGTTATTATTTTTTCAACAACTACTGTTTTTTTACCTCTGGGATCTGGAACTCTGTCGTCTCCTTCTTGGAGGTGGGCGTTAATAGCTGCGACACAGTTTCTAACTAATGTAGATATTTACGTACGCAATCAAATTGTAAAATATATTTTTGTTCCAATAAAGATTATTATTATTATTATATCTACCAACCCGCGCTGTGACCGCGTGGTAGTTTATAGCCCACTCCCTCTCACAGAGAGGCCTGTGACCCATCAGTGGGGACATTATTGACTGATTATGATAAGCAGAAAATCAGTAGTTAGAGGTTGTCTCCAAAGTTTTCATATAGGTAGTTAGCATCATCTGCCTAGCCTTTTCCCAACTATGTTGGGGTCAGCTTCCAGTCTAACCGGATGCAGCTGAATACCAGTATTTTACATAGAGCGACTGCCTATCTGACCTCCACAACCCCGTTACTGGGTAATACGATACCCCTAGGTAAGACTGGCTGTCAGACTTTCTGGCTTCTGACTACCTGTAACGACTGTCAAATATCTACGAATGACAGCCGGGATCAACGGCTTAACGTGCTTTCCGAGGCACGGAGGGGTCTCGATATGTAGGTAAAGATGGTCACCCATCCACAGACTAACCGCAGCAAGCGTAGCTTAACCTGATCGATCGACCTGTGTGGCTGTTATTATGTAGCCACGGGCCCCTCAGCAAAATTGCGAATTATAAAGAAAAACCTATACAAATCCCATTTCAAAAATAACTTTAATAATATATTTTATATTCATGTTGCAGTTACTTGTTTAACGTCTCTATTAGCCTAGGTCGACTAGCTCGTTAATTCCTGGCTACTGCATTTTAGACCTTGTCGTAAAAATCATAAAGTCTCATATAGCAGATGAAGGTTATGACTAGGTACTTGGTCGCGTTGCCAGCCGACTGCAAGATGTAAGAGGTGTAATTTCAATTTGCTTTAGATTTGAAATTGTTGAGTTTTTCTTGAAGTTTTGTGCAAACGAAATTAATGAAGGAAATACCAAAGCTGTTTACACTGTTTGCTGTAGGTACTTACCTACTTTCTTATAACTAAGTACTTACTTAGGAATCTAGTTTTTTTTTTCTTAGGTATTTTTTAAATGTTCCAAATAATGAATAGGCTTTATTAAAAGACAATCCAACTACAAACTCGTTTTTTTTTGTGTTTTCATGTTTAGATATACCCATCACATCTGAAGAGTTTTGCTAGCTAATTTGAGCTGCACGATTTTCGACAAATGCGTGCATTGATTGGACAGGTCCGCTCAATCTGTGTGGTTCTTTATTCAAAAGACCAATTCAGACACCAATCTACATGGTCTTCACATGATCTGACCAAGATTATGTCTGGACTTTAAAAGAGACTGTGACCTCTGAGTTTGTTTCGGCCTTTCTTCTCAGAGTAGTCAGATAGGAAACGCCGACCTCATCTAGTTTAAAAAAATATGATTGACATGTAAAAGTGTTTGTACAAACCTACTTACAGAAAATAAATCATACATCATTTATAATTGAATTTAACCCTGTGTATCAACAAAAGCAAGAAGATAAACAAAAAATAAAGCGATTAACACAAATTTACGACTAGTGTAATAAGTCTGAACGAGTGAGACACCATTTAACCGACTGCCCCGAAGTGGGTAATTACCCACCACCTTTATTACTACCCACTAATTCCACGCCAACCCTCTGATCGCGTTAATGGTCGAAAAACTGACCTTCCGGGTCGAAACGACCCTCTCGGGGCCTGTTAAGCAACTAACTCTAGTGTATGATACCTCTGTATGAGAACATGTGATTCGCACAGTGGGCAATATCAACACGAACGTAGACAAAATAGTACGCAAGTGTACGCAACGGTCATTATAAACTAAATTAACAACGGAATGCTACAAAAAAAAAATACTGTCGCCGATTACACACTGTGTCAAATTAATTTTTTCGCAGACAAAAAAATAAATTGGCCAAATTGCCGCAATAAAATTTCACAGTGTTTAGTGTAATATCTCAATCGGTTCAAAACAAAACACACAGAGAAAAAAATTAAATATCATTTTGAGCGCTCAAAAATTATACGTTACTGACAACTGTCAAAACCGGGACACGCCCTCTGACGAACGGTCCGTGAATTAATAAATCAAGCTCCCAGATCCGTAGTGACAAAACTCACATCAGAAACTACAGGTCACAAATCGTCACACACCACGACCATAAATCAACTTGAATTCTTTGTGCGAGAAAAAAAGAAACTAAGCAAATACCCCGGTTCGGCCGCGTCTACCTGCCCCGTATCTTTTGAATACTTTACTTGTATTAAAATAAAATTTTTGAACGCACGGATTTCGGGACAAAAAACGCACGAAAAACGCTTGACTCGTCCCGTCCTTATTTCTCTTTGAGCTTTGTCCTTTTCTAATGGGGATGACGCTTCACAGGCAACGAGAAGCGTCATTTAGAGAGCAACAGTTTTATTTGTGAGCGTCGTTGTCGTGCGAAATATACAGCGAGTGACCTTTCCACACAGAACTTGGTCTGTGAGGCCACTGGCACACAAACTTTTTGACAACACAAAAACAAACCGTAAAACATTTATAAATTCCAGTTAGTTATGAATAATTTCTAGATGATTTACATATATTTTATGGAAAGAAACACTACGCAAACAAACGGTTGGACCCGCGTCTAAGTTCTTTTAATTCCAACACAGGTCCCGAACAAAAGTTAAACAACCAAACCTCATTTTATAGAGCTACGTTTATGGCCACAATATTCAGTAGGAGCCATTTTGTTAAGAATATTTATGGCGTTTTTTGTGCTCGCCAAGGAGAAATGACTGATATTTGACGTTTACAAGTATACCATAAAGGCATTTGTTCATTACGTCCGTTTATGGGCGGTAGTAAAGCGGAGCAAATAAATATATTCGCACGTCGTTGTGTCAAAACAGGTGATTAAATGCGGAGCGGTCGCGGTCGCCAAAACAATCGTGGCGTGACGCGCGCGGAGCGGCGGCCGTCCTCTCCGACGACGGGACGCGACGTACGAACAAGACGCGCAGACTATAAATAAAAATTTCGTAACAGGAACGCGTATTAATACACTATAATTTAAAAATTCGAACTACTTCAGTAGCGAGGTCGGTCGAACGACCGTTTTTTAAGTCGAAAAATTCGAAAAAAAAAAATCACCTGCCGACCGCCGGCCGTACAAGAATGTTATTAAATAGGAGGCGACTTAACTAAATTACAAAACTCGACCTCTGAGCATTATAGAATAACTTAACATTAACGCCAACGTACGGTACGCGCGATTCTATATCGTACGTTCAACTTTGACAAGCGTCAAAATGGCTCGAAACCGCTTGATTTATTAAAAAAGCCCATCGAGATCGATCGCCAGGCATCTTAGGTAGCGTCTCGGTGCTTTATTTTATCTTATAAATAGATTTTTTATTACAAATTACAGGGTACCACGTTTGGTAGCGATTTTGGTGCCGTAGTTAATCCGTTACTTATCGTAGTAAGTGGCTGTTGTCGATCAATTTTATAATGTGCTTTAATTTGTGTCAAATAGGGTTTAATATTCATTGAGACATGTGGACGTCTCGATTAGGACCTTAAGAATTTAATGATGAGTTCCGTAGTTTTTTCGAGAGTCCAGGTAGCGGGCAATCGGTGCTTAAAATCAGTGTTACTCGGACACTGCTCGATTCCAGTTTTCAGGGGGAAAAAATGTTTAATCGATTAACTTGAGTGTTGTTCCGAGGTGGTTACATGCACATGCTCATGAGATCTTGTCCTTTTGAGGACAAAAGACTGTACGAAGGCATTTATTCAATTAAACAAACAATACATCTCGACTGAAAGTGCACAAAGGAAGCAACAATGAGCCTCAGGTAAACGCCATGAATAGAGAAAACGACAATCGTCGTATCACAAAGATATTTGGGACGAGTCAAAAGTTATTTTGTTCACGGCCTGTTTATTTTTACGGGACAAACAGATATAAAACGCTTTTGTCCAACATTTTTTGCGAGTTAAATCGATAGAATACAGTTCGATGCATCGATTAAAATAAAAAATATGGATGCAATAACTCGATTCGAAAGGGAATTTTTGCTTCGTATCGACACCTAACAATTCGTGATTTTTTTTATCCCGATGTCGGCTGTAATGGAGGCATTAAGCGTTCCGCTGTGAACGAGTAAAACTTTTGTTGCATTCATTATTATACTCACGCTATTTAGTCTCTAAAGATCAGCAGGACTATAGGCATTCTTAAAATTAAGTGTTCTTCTTAGACCTCCAATATACCCTAAAACACTTAATAAACAAAATGCTGAGTTCTTGCACAAAAAATGTCATTGATGTTCAAGATTATGCAGTAAATCATAATCACCACCGAAATATACCTTTAAACATTCTGTAGGCATATTGTAAAAGGAAAAACCACAGAACATCTATGTACAACATTATAAATACATGCAAATCACTAACGCTCCCATTACCAAACATACCTACTATAACCTCAAAAACACCCATAAAACTCATCCTATACCCACCAAAAATTGTTGTTCCGAAGCTTGAGTATCAGCCGATCGTCTTATTAGCATTTAATTTGTGTCCAAAGGGGCTTTGGTCTTGCTTCATGGGTCGCTGCCCCCTTAAATGAGACACTTCCTTGCCCCAGGGCGGGGGAGGGGCTATATTTACGTTTGTTATATTTTCGATCGTACCATTCACCATTGGTTGAATTTTGGTAAGTTTAGTCTATCATTATTGTGATACGAATCGACACGATTACTTGTATAATGACATGTTTGTGTGTTAAAGACGGGTTTTGCTTGTGTGGGTACTGATGGCCCCTTAGTTCTTGGGTCTTGGTTGAAATAATGACTGAGCCAAGATGGTGAAAGAAGGAAGTATGTATGTTTGAAAGTAATCTGTACAGGTAGACAAAGGACAATGAAATTGGTCTGGTTTAAAAAAATGTCTCATTTAAGATAACAAACTTGTTGAAGTTAATTTTGTAAGAGTATATAAAGAAGGAAAGAAAATATAGCGAGATGGTACCAAAGAAGACCAAATCAATGCAGGATAGATAGGGTGACAGATTATAAAGCTAGTACGGGGATGAATACTGTGATGAGAGTTGATAACCATGTATGAAAAAGACCATATTCTGCCGACCACAAATAAACAGGGACAAGGGCAGCAAGATGACGATGAGATATAACCAGATGTTCCTCAAACTATGACAAAAAGCCCAGACATTTGAAGAACTACCACAAATGAGAGTTAAATATTCAAACCAAACAATTATAGTTAATGCACGAAGACCCAGCAATAAAATTATACAGCGTTACTCTACACCCATTAAAATACAAGGTGTGAATATTTCTGAGGTATAAAACGTATGATTCATTCTTAGATCAGTGACCCACGGATTAAGAATCAGCAAACCCACGCCTGTTAGAGTATATCTATCACTTTTTTTTGTGATTTTAAAAGAGGTTAAATTACAATAATGTTGTGGTCAGTGTTGTATATCCGTATTCGTTCGACACTCCCAAAAATGAAGTTTTGAAGGATTTTAAGAATCATTTATAACAAGCCTATTGTTAAGATGGCATTTTTAATGTGTTTGGGATAGAGTGAAAACCGCTAGGCACACGGCTGAAAAAATCATAAAAATAATAATAAAAACATTTTTGTCCACAACTATTTGTTCTTAACCCACTGTGCAGCACATCCGCAGTTGAACTAGAGGCAAATAACAATTTGTTCTGTCCAATAATGACACAAGGTGGAATGATAACCATTATGTCGTGGGCGGGATCGAAGCCGCTACCCAGTGCACAGCGGTCATTACCGGGCGCTATGATTTGTTACCTTGTGTAGCTAAAGGCGGGTTGGCATTAGATGTATTAAAAACTTTTTGTGTAGCTTTTGTTTTTTAAACTAAACTGACGGTTTTAGGCCAGTATTAATTTCCTCTTGTATTTACCAAAGAAAAGTTAAAAGTTCTTCTCCTGTTTTAATTGTGTCAGCACATGCTAAGCATACGTACATACAGACGCCAGCACATCAAGCTACTACAATCAGTCTTTATTTAATAGATTTTCAACTTTATCGCTAAAGCCTAAGGTTCAAAGTTGATTGGGAAAATTTGACAGCTTCGGGTAGCTTCCTTCGACTTAGTGGCAGTCGGGTAAAAAGTATCTTATGCCATGCCATAGGTGAAGCCAACCAGAAAAGTCAGGACATAATAGGGGTGACTGCCCAGACCCTCCGAAGTATTGTCCCTCGAGAAAAGTACATTTTTTTAAATGACGCCATTTTCTTTTTTACTAGACTTTATACCTAATGTTGTTAAAACATAAAATGATAATAATACTGATGAATTAAACCGTTTGACCACCGAGAATGATTTTCAATTAATTAAAATAAAACCTTTTGATCACACAAAAAATCGAAACATTTAAAACAGATTCCAAAACATATTATTAAGAATGCAACAAAAAATCTAACTCAACAATTAAAAACTCATATTATAATTATAGAAAAAGATATGAAAAAGTTTATATTTAAGAAAAAAGGTTAGTAATTAAAAGCCAATCAAAATTGCATGGAAACCGTATCAATCATCTGTGGTCAAGTAAAATGTATAATTTTTATATGACATTTAAGTTCCATAATAATCGATCCCATACATTTTAATAGGCATACCTTCAAGATACGGTCATTTACCAGCGTAAATTCTACCTTAAATTAATTGACATAAAGTCTATTTTGACTTGACGGAAACGCAAAATGGTTAACTGTCATTTTTATAATTTTTGCAAAACGTCGTACCGATACGCTGTTTGGTATCGAAATTTATGATCTTATAAATACGTATCACACTTGTTTTCTGGGGTAAGCAGGAGTAGTTTGGTATAACAAAGATAAAGTAGGGATTATTAAGACCTTAAAATAAAGTACCTAGCATTTAATTATCTGGCAATCAAGGAAGGTTTTTTTAACTAGAAAGTTTTTTTTTTTAACTATCTTTCATCATCATCTGCCTAGCCTTTTCCCAACTATGTTAGGGTCGGCTTCCAGTCTAACCGGATGCAGCTGAATACCAGTATTTTACATGGAGCGACTGCCTATCTGACCTCCACAACCCAGTTACTGGGTAATACGATACCCCTAGGTAAGACTGGTTGTCAGACTTTCGGGCTTCTGACTACCCGTAACGACTGTCAAAGATGTACGAATGACAGCCGGGACCAACGGCTTAACGTGCTTGCCGAGGCACGAAGGGGTCTCGGTATGTAAAGATGGTCACCCATCCACAGACCTTCATTAACCTGATCGATCGACCTGTGCGGCTGTTATCATTTAGCTACGGGCCCCTCACTATCACTTAACTATCTTTCATATTTGACTTAAATTTGTTCGTCATTAAATAATAATAATTAATTAATTAATTTGTCAATGGTGTAGAATAAATTATGTAAATAATACACACCGCTTGGGTTGGATCGAGGTGGCGCTAGAAAAGGATGCCGGCACCCTAATTGCCTAACACACTATTACTCTCAATTTGAATCATTTTGAATCATATTGCTAAACCATTGCTCCTTAAGTTCGAAAAATGTGTCTGCCCAACAAAGTAAATAACGCAATGAATGTTGTTGAGCTGTCAATATGAAACCCATTGCTACTGATAGTGTGTTACGCAATTACCCTGCTGGAAGGATTTGGAGGAGGAAAAAAAAGTAATACAATAAAAAAAGTGTATGTAGTTATTGATCAATGATTACACAAAATTGAACATTGGGTATCTCTCCATTTAATGTAAACATTTCATAAAACCCATCTGCTGTCATATATTTACAAATAACGTCAGTTTGACACAAACCATTTTTTTTATTGAGTATTTAAGTGACTAATTTAAATACTCCACAAAAAAAAAAAAAAAACGCAATGTTACCTAACAACCACAGAGATTATTTTTGAAAAACAATGTGCGTAGGTACCATGTGAAACTGACAACAATGGCAACTTGTTTGTAAACTTTTATGTTATACTTAAAGTATAATTTTTATGTTCTCACATTCCTAACCTTTTCCCAACTATAACTGAGGACCTCATAAGGAGTCTGTAGTAGATTTTGTTGCGCCACTACACCCAGCGAAGCACTAGGAAGTGGTGAAGGGCGTTTCGAGGGACCTATCTTTATGCTGGGGTTGACTTCAAGTCTTACTAGATGGTGCTGACTACCAATATTTTACATGGAGTGACTGCCTATCTGACCTCCACGACCCTGGGTAACACGATACCACTTGGTAAGACTGGCTGTCAGACTTTTGGGCTTCTGACTACCCGTAAGGACTGTCAAAAATCTACATTAAAAATATTTACTAAAATATGCAATTGCAATTTTTGAGTGAATATTTTAAGTTGTGAAGTTTTTTTAAGGATTTATAATCGAGCTGTCAAAAAGAAATAAATGCAAATCATAAAATTAAAAACGTATTAATTGACACGATAATTAACATGAATTTCACTTTATTTATACCAGATGCCAGACGATAAATTGTATTATTATTGAAAGATTTAAAATCAATTTATGTTCTCCAATAATTGATTATGAAATCCTAAACCAATTTGTCAGTAACTAATTTGCATTAAAATTAGTATGTTGTATCTTATGTAGTTATTAATTTATAGTAGTCATTTCACCGTTTAATAGAAGCAATCCTGTATAATATGTGTATAATCAATACTGTACTGTTCACAAAACGGCGAAGGAAAAAAGTGGGAATATCGTAGACTGATTATGCTGTCAATGAACTCTCCCACTCCTCCTTCTTATCTCGTGTCTCACTTCCAATATCCATGTTCTTCTCATGCTAAGAATCTGCGTTCTTCTAACAACCTTCTCCTACTCTGTCCTTGTCATACTTCTGACTTTGTTAATTCTTCCTTTCATATTCAGTCCATTCTTCTTTGGAATGCGCTTCCTCTTGATATCAGGACGGCCACTAGTCGGTAGGCATTTAAGCGGAAATTGCAGAGTTACTTTCAAAATAAATAGCGTAGAGTCATCTCAACACCTCTCTTCTATGAATTTGTATATATTTATATGTTATAAAAATATATTATAGTAAATCGTATGTATGTGTTTATAACCTATTTATGTATTTGTCTAGTTTATTTTTTTTTTTTTATAACTGTCCTGTCATCTAATCTCTTCACCACCCTTGGTTGACTGGTAGAGAATGCCGAAGGCATTAAGTTCGCCTTTGTACCTTTTTGTGAGAAAAGTTTAAATAAATAAATAAATCAATTATTGCAGCCCACTGCTGGATATAGTCTTCTCCAGTTCTCCTTAGACATCAAGCTCTTGAACTTCATGCTTAAGAGCTTTCTTAAGATCCTTAGTCTTCTTAACTACACATACTTCACCTACACAGGGACATCAATTTATTCATATATATTTCTTCTAACATTAGGACTAACACCGTCATTCAGAATCGGCCTTTCTCATTTTCATCATGAATTTTATGTTTCGTCGTTAGCTCTAGCAATATTATTATCAATTTTAGAGTCTTTGGGTTCATTAGTGGCGTCAATAAAATCTATTATCGATTGTGTATCTATTGTTTGTATATGTCAGTTGGTGCTTTGTAGTAATTGGATTTGAAATTGGCATACACAATTATCCGTGTACGTCTGCCTACACTATTTTGTCGTTAAAGTTTATTTGTTCATAAACACTAAAGGCTGCATTGTCTTAATCTTTTAATAGGCACTTCGTCTTGAGTTGTCGAATTAGTGATATAGGTTTGTGGGATGTCTAGGTTTTGCTGTCTTTTCATTGTCATCTTTTGATTGGTTTGTGACCTCTTTTGTTATATTCGACTGAGGTTAACCGTTAGCTGTTTCATCTTTATCTTCTTCCAAAACTGTATAATTCGTTTTTATCTTTTTCAATTTTCATTCTATTTCAATCAATCAACTCAGCCTATCGCAGTCCACTGCTGGACATAGGCCTCTCCCAGACTGCGCCACAACACCCTGTCCTCCGCCTTCCGCATCCAGTCTATCCCAGCTACCTTCTTTAGGTCGTCCGTCCATCTAGCTGGGGGAGCGTCACATACTACGCTTGCCGATACGCGGTCTCCACTCCAGGACTGGTCTGCTATCTTTATATGCATACACATTTTTTTTTCTGACAATCTAAAATTCTTCTAAATTAGTAACATTTAACTTTAAGAGGAGATAGTCAGTTACTGAACTTAAAACAGAGGTTGAGTTAAATAAAGGCACTGAGTGAAACAAGACAAGAATAATGAGAAAACTAATTTTAAGTACAAAATATAAGTCGGAAGCAAATTAGTATAGTTTTGGAAATGTTATGTCATGTTAGTTTAATTAGTACATAATCATAGTTTAATTATTATTGTTGGCAACTAACATATAATATATACTGTGTTGCTAGATGTAAAAAATCGGGCCGCTTCGCTGTGCATGATAGTATCGCATTTCCGGGCAACACGGGGTTTTAAATGTCGAAAAAAAGCGTTTCTTAAGTATGGGTCACAGATTATGTGGGAGATTGGACAGATTATTTGCCTACATGCATGGCTGATAAAGAGTGGCATTCACAAAAAAACTTGGTGGGAAAATTGGGGGAATATACAAGCTAAGGTTTTTTTATGCAAATGAATCTAGGAATAAGTAGAATTTAGATCACGGACTTAGAGTATATTTAAAGACAATGCAACTTTTTCTTTAAGATTTATTCACGTAAGTAAGTTTCTGCGAAAAGATTATTAAGACCTTAACGTAAAAGGCTGACCATTTATTGAACAGTTTATTAAAACACTTCCAACTTTATCTACATTGAAAGTCGACGTAATCTTCTACAAACTCTAAACCTATCTAGTTATTATAATTTATAGTCAGTAAATTGTCGAGTCTATATTTTTAATCTGTGCGTGCGCGCGCGCAGCCAAGCGAGCGAGCATTTTATTAGCCACGTACAAGCATTACGACCCGACTGCGCCCGCCATTAATCCACTGCCCGACAACCTAACTTTACATTCATAATGATTGTGAAAAATATCTAATAAATACACCTCTCTCTCTTCCACAGATACGCCAAGAGAAACCTTACTACATAGCGGACCCTGAGGTCGACTCATTAGTAAGTATTGTCCACATTTATGACTCATACAAACCATAAGACAAATAAAACGTTGGATAACTTTAATACCCCATAAAATAGGGAACATTTCAGCTTAATTTACGATTTGATTAGCTAAAGAGGTATCCAGAATTAAACACAGGCAAACGAGAAATATTTCTCGGAACAACAAAATAGGGAAATAAGTTTGAATAAAAAAAAAAAGATATTATATTGTCACTCATAAAAAGCTGAATCGCACCGTGTGCCTCCCGCGGCTAGCGTGGACAAAAAGTGAAATAATAAAGTATCATGGCGGCCACCCACAGCCCGGTTCGACACGGGTACTTAACCGATTTTTAACAAATAAAATCTAAGCCATTACGAATCGCGACGGTCGGAGGCGACGTTCATGTTATTTGACTTTGTTACTGAAAATTTGTTTTATCAACTGTCCCCGTCACGCACGTACCTATCTTTGCTGTTACATTGATTTGTTTGCCCAATGCGCCGTGACTCATAAATTTAGAGAAATTAAAACTCACTGAGAGAAAAACAGTAGCCAACAGTACGTTAAGGTTATAAACTAAGTTGTCAGTGTAGCGGTGATAAGAGTCATTCATCCACACGGAGGAGTTTTTAACCGGCTTGGAGATAAGAAGGCCAAACACGCTACGACATCCGGGCGAAAAGCAAACTTTACTCGTCGAAAAGGTGAATATCGTGTAGTGTGTCCTCTCCTGAAACTGACATATGGTGTCACTGGCTGACGCATCTGTTGGTCTAGTTCCATAGTTTGTTTTTGACGCCAGTTCTTTTTAGCGTTATCGTTTTGCTTAGCTGAATGGTTTTGTAATAAGAAATAAAGTGATTTGGCGACAAAAAAAGCTTGGTTTTAGGTCGATAACCTAACTATTGAGAGTATCGATTCGAGATAGTCTGTTTAAAACTAATTTCATTTATTTATTTTTTAATTTCTGCTCTGTTTACCGCAAAAAAGCAATGGGGTATAACATACCTATGCTACACACGGGACTCAAAAGCTGTTGAGTAGTTACTACATAATTAGTGTAAGTACGAACAACTTAAGTATCTCATGATATATTTTTTCTACAAAAACTTGCGGTCGGCCCTCTGTGCAAACGTACAGACGCCAATACATTAAGCTACCCAAAACCGTCAAATTATTCCCAATCAACTCTGAACCTTATGCTTTGGCGATAAAGTTTAAAATCTATTAAAGAAATTTGACAGATTGTAGTAGCTTGATGTGCTGGAGTCTGTACAAAGCATACTTAACAAAATTATTTCAATATGTTATTATTAACTTTTTGAAATAATTGAAATGGAGTAATTTTTTATAGTGATAATTAAAATGACTGTTTTGTTGAAGGCTTTGAGAACCACATGACACGTTCTGAGTTCATAAATTATAGTTTTCTTAAAGGTACTTATTGGGAAAAAGTCGGTCTGTCTGAACTTTTATTTGCATATTATTTATACCTGCTTAATCTTTTCTATACTCGAACTCGAAAAGTTAGAAAACTGAAATCTGAAAGAATTGAGAAAAACTCTATAGTTTTCTGAAATTCTTTGAGTTCGATTCTAACATTAGATTCAAACACAAAACATACGGGAGAGTGAACAAAAAAATATCAATCACTAATTTCTGTACCAGCACAAAATCTTTTTGACAAAAATAAATGATACAAGCCATCAACAACTACACGAACACAGGCAAAACCAAGTCCCGAACCTATATTCCTTCCACTAAAGACATTCACCCACCGCCACAGCCTCAGGTGCTTCTCTTTATCACCAACTGTCGTTAATACAATGCCGAGTGCGCTATTGAGCGTAATTGGGACCCTGCAGTCTGTCGCTCGCGTCATGTCGCGAATTTAAAGTGTTCTGCGAAGACATGCTCAATGTGGGCCAAGGGTAACGAAGTAATGGCTGTTTGTACGTGTACTGTGATTTCGGTGGTAAAACAGTTAAGGATTTGTTTTTAAAGCTGTTTTGAAGAGGTACGGTGACAAAAAAGCTCGAAGCTATTTCGAACCGAGACTAAACTCATTTGAAACTGAACTCCACTAAAAAACACTGGCACTCTGTAAGATTTGGTAAAAGTTCGAATTTCAAAAAAACATACTTCAAACATTTGAAAAAAGAACACGTGGATCGTACGTTTGTTAGTCTAGTGATGTACACACTGTATCGAAACAAAGTACTGTCAACTAAAAACTAAAGTTGACTAAAACCAACAGAGAATCGACTGTTTTATTGACCCATTTGGTTAGAGAGCCGATTGGTTACGACCCGTGGAGGTTGTTTGCCCACGTCACATCTGTGTTTGGTCTGTCACAGCCTTTTGAGGCTTTAAGCTTCCTCAAACATAGTTGAACTGCAGTAGCGTGGGTAAATAAAACTGAATAGTTTGTGTTTTACAAGTCATTAGTAAACGATATCGTGTTAAAACTTTATGGAAGGACGTAGTTCTAATCCCTTGAAATTTTATTTATTGAAACGTGGCCTTACACTTTTTTAATATTATTGTTTATTAATAATAAAGAAAGAAACGAGGTTAATTGTGTAATTTCTTTTAATTAATTGAGTTGTAATTTATGCTTTTGTCAATAAAAACGTTCTATGGTTCTTGAAACCGTGATGTTATGGCCATTATTGCGTACCTAACAGTATATTCAACCATTTAAACGTATAATATTTAGCAAATAAAAACTGACCATGTTAGTATAAGTACTTTAATGATACTTAAAGTTGAGTTTATTGTTGTGTAACAAATAATTAACACACTTTTATCGACACAACATAGATAATTAATTCTCGAATTACATCTATTTTATTCCACTTCACTTTCTTTCTACGGCATTTTCTTTGCCAATGAATTTTAAAACAAAATCAGATCCTTCTTAACCAAAATTCATTTTCCAAGCAAGGGATTACATTGGGACACTCATAGTCTCCCCTTTCCAAACAAACCCGTCTCGGTGGCAGGAGTGAAACAAGTCAAACACATTTTTATCTGTTAGTGTCGCCTATGTCAACGAAACGTCTGAGCAAACAGTCAGGGGTGGCGCTTTCGACTGTTTAATTGATATTACAGCAACAAGAGTGGCACAGATGTTGTTGGTACTTGTCTGTGGGTACATAGTTTACGGCGTAGTTTTTGGTTTAAGAGGGAAAAGTATAAAGCTGTGGTCAAATTAACAGGCATCGTAATAATTTTTATGACTTGACTAACTTTTATTTAGTCTTTAAAAGTCCCAGTTACTTCTCATTGTAATAAAATCATCATCTGCCTAGCCTTTTCCCAACCATGTTGTGGTCGGCTTTCAGTCTAACCGGATGCAGCTAAATACCACTATGTTACATTAAGCAACTGCCTATCCGACCTCCACAGCCCAGTTACTGAGTAATATGATACTCCTTGATAAGACTGGTAGCAGATGATGATGGTAATAAAGTATTTATTTTGTGATTAATCTAATACCAATATCACAAATAAATTGTGCTTTAATCATAAACATTACATAGAGAACTCTTTTCTTACAATTACCAACTTTCTACACACGATACTGTTACCGGAAACACCAATTTCATCCATAATAACATAATAATAACTTCCAAATCCAAACTTATTACATTGCTTAAAACAGAAAACGTACAAAATTTAAATTCGAGACGGTGTAAAATCATCAATCAAAAGTGAAATAAGCCAAGATCGCCTTTAGAATTCAGCTCGCGTCCTCAAGTGGCAATCAGAAACAAATCAAGACGCTATTAAAACGGCATTAACTGCTTTTTTAGATAGATATCGATTTGAAAAAAGTCAACGATTAGATCTTTAAACACTATCAAACAATAGTCGATAGGATCTTAGTACGAAGGCATTTGAATTGCGCTGCGTGAACATATTCGTGTATTGTTTGTTATGTTAATTCGAAGCAATATGTGGACTTCGATGTTTTAAAATTGTGAGAGATTATGTAGTTGTGAAATTTGATTAAAATAATTCCTGTGATGCTGTGATTTTTTTACAATAAAAAAATAAAACCTATAAAAGTAAAAAAAAAAAAAACTAGATTATTTTGAAGATTCAGTTTCGTGAACTATCGATAACATGTTAAGTGAACAAGATGGATATGTCACATCACTACGCACAGCGGGGACTCGCTGTACATTGTCCGTCCATTGTTGCTCAGTTCGCATTGTGAGATGTCCGATGGGCAGACTATGTGTATCATGTTTCTGACTAAAAGGGCAGGTACATGTCGAAATATTCAGCCTAAACTATATAGCCAAAACATTTGATACAAGCTACAGTTAGAAATAAATAAAAACACTGAAGATTGCAGCCATTTTGACAGATTACTATAGAATTATCATAAGTCACGGTTTCAAGGAGCATTCGAATGTCGAAGGACTAAAAAGTCATTCTCGAATTAGTGACATCACTAATTAGGACAAAAAAACTACAGAAACATGTGACATTCAGTGTTGAGAATACTGTTGTGTTCAATAATACGATGATAATAACAATAGGCACTCCTACGAGAGCTCTACAAAATAGAACAAACTACTCGAAGGTAAACGCGAAAGTTTGTTACTCTTTCACGCTAAAACCACTGAACGGATCTTTATGAAATTTTACATAAATATAGCTTATATTTCAAAATAACACATAGAATACTTTTTATCCCGATATGACCACGGTATCGACACTTATGCGTGTGAAACCGCGGGGCGCTGCTAGTATGATAATAATAACAGACACTCCCACGACAGCTCTACAAAATAGAACAAACTCCTCTAATATTAATATTATACCATGTGATCAAGTTGATGTTTTTTTTTTACAGATGGTGCAAGCGATACAAGTTCTACGGTTTCATCTATTAGAATTAGAAAAAGTAAGTATATCTACCTACTATCTTGTTGGAATACATTTGGAATCGAAACTAAGACCGGTTTTGAAAAAAATAACACCTTTCGATTATCTTTAGGCACGATTTTAAATCGAGATATCGTATCGATCTTGGGGCACGCAACGACTGCACGCACTGGCCGTTCGATGTTTAAATTAATCAAATTCACGTTTCGAATAGTTCAAAATGTGTTTGTAATTAAGTATTCACGCGAGGGACTTATGACGAAAAAAACATTGAAGATATTTTAGAAATGATTATACCTAACACATTGTTTGATCAGTTTACCATTTAAAGTCATATTGTACATAACGATCCTTGACATTTGATAGGTGCCTACCACGTCTTCAAGAACAGGCTAAGGGCACAGTTCATACTGCCTCCTTGTTAAATAACGAATTGTTCACGACCTAAAAATAGAATATGCTATTTTAAAGGTAGTTCCACACTTAAATTGTAAAGTCGTTATTTAAGATATAAGGCCGTGTCCAGCCCTAATTTGGAGTGAGCAAAACTAAATGTCGCGTAGTGCGCGAGGTGTCGGCGCGCGAGTGAATGGGATCGGCGTTCGCATTTCGAATGTTGTTTGTTTTTCCCTTATCTCCCATTTGGGCGCGTTCCGTTCGGACCGGTTCGGCTTCTTGCGTGTGTCGCATCGCCAATTCTCGCCATTATACTCTCCAACGTAACGGTAACGCGACGGGACGCGAGCTTTTTGCTATTCGCAATCAGATCGAACAATTTGCGCTCGGTCGTATTAATTAGGAGCATAAAATTCAAATCTCCGGTATGTTTTTACGACGAGCGGTGTCGCCCGGCGAGGAATTAATTTAGCTTGTCAATATTATGGTCACGTTTCAACGAAACTAGTTTGACTAACGTCTATATCAAGACGAACGATCTCGAGAAACGAGATACCTCGAACGGTCGCTCTCACAGCGGATTCCATAAAATATCGGGCGCCGCGCGTCTAAGCCGCGGTATGTTTGGGGATACGTTCGACCAAACCGTATGCGACGCACTAATACCGGCCGCTGTAACGAGATAACGTGTAATGCGATACCGCTGTACGGAACTCGCTGGCCGGAGGGCGAGATAAAGGCCGTTTTGGAAAAAAATAAAATAAAAAATAATGCGTTGTTCGAAATTCAAAATAGCGAGGGCCGCGCGGAGATTGAAGAAAATCGTTCAATTCAACGAGACGGATGATCGATTTTTAAATTCGGATCTGCGAGTTGGTTCTTTTTTGTGAGAAACAACTAGTTTTTTTTTGTACGTCACACATTCGATGGTGGGTCATAATTATAATCAAGAGAATTTAGAGTTTATTTATCTGTTTGTGTTGGCGGAGGTGAAGAGTTCGCGACACCCGGGGACCAGTTATCATGACTGACCCGATTGCAACCTCGCATAGAAAGTGGGCTTTGGCATCGAAGCAATGAAAGCCGAGAACATAACTTAGCGGAAGTCAGTTAGATGCAGACAGACACGTTTACCTGTCTCTGTGATCTAAAAAGCTATTTTTTCCCTCTGTTCATATCCCATACACGTCGGCTCCTATCTCGTCTACGGTTTTTGTTGGATAAAATTTAAAAAAAGATGCCGTTAGCTCGATCCGTTTCCGCTTCACTACGCACCGTTCACAGGTGATGTGGTTTTTTTGAGCTTTTATTTTATATTAAAAATAAAAAACGTCCAAAGGCCCAACTCGCGTACAATGAGATCTCGTTAAGTGCACTGTTTTTTACTCCCTTTTTACTATAATTGCTCGGTTTGTTACCTCTTTTTTTGGTAAAAAGTACAAGCCTGTAATAAAGATCTTTTGAATGCAGTTGAAAATTTTTTGACAGAACATCTATAGTCGGTAATGAGGTATAATGATATTGCGTTAGACAAAAAGACACTTTCAAAATTCTTGGACGCCATTCTCTTTAACGAACTCCCCGAAATTATATTTACATTGAAAATATCGTATAACGTTTTTGATTTATGTTTTTAATATTTTAAATATGGCTGGCGGCGACATCGCTCGATGTTGAGTCCTTTTTGGTCGATCGGCTCTGGGATTGGTCGTCGTTACGAGCGTTTTTTTAGTCGCACTGTCTGCCTGTGCCCTAATTACGTTATGTGATGTAGCTCGGTAATGTCAGCCTTTTATAAGACTCGTTCTTTTTTTAAAATTTTCGAATATCGAAAACGGCCGATTACGAAGTCCGTTCTATGTTCATTCGTCCGAATCCGGATTGTGAACGAGTAATTTTAAAATTGAAACGTTTTATTTTTATTTGTGGTCTTGGTTGTTTTATTTGGAAATTCCTTCGCTCCATAGAGAATCAGCTGTTAGTCATCTCGTAACTAGTTAGGATTAATAGATATGCTCACCTTATAGGTATATTATTGGTTATGGTTGGTGACCATTTAGAGAAGACTTGCACTGCTTTATACCATCATTGTGACTTTAAAGTTAGGGTTTCCTAGGAAAGCAGTTCCATCATTTTATAACGGCCGTCATGAAAATTTGTTATTTTCACCAGTATTTGACATTAAGGTGTCAAAAAACGCTGTGGATTTGGACAGCCATTATTGACTGACCTGACCATTGTCCAATTTCTTAGGAAACCAAGGCAAAATGTTCCCTTTAAAAATATATATCAAACGTCATTCCATCCCGCAAACCTGGCCACACCATAGCAAAATAAGAACCTTTTTTGATATTTCGTTTGCGTATCATAAAAATCTTATCTGTAACGTGCTTAACTGATTTACGAGGGGGCAAGATGTCAGATTTGTTGGTTTACAGGACTCGAACCCGGGTCGTTTTACTGCCGACCCGTTTTTACAACCGTTATACTGTTGGATTACTATATTATGGTACCGTGGCGACTTGGTGTTGGATTACTGTTAAATCTTCACACGTTTAATTGGTACATTAATTAGTGGGTTTGATTCCTGTTTGATGTTAGTTTAGGAAATTAATTTTGGTGACCCTATGAAATTTAGGAGCAGTGGTGGCCCAGTCGTGATGGCCCGGACTTACATGTGAGTCCTGGGTTCAAACCCAGTACTGGCACTTTGTGTAAACAACGTATTCACGACAGCCGGTCGATTCTGGAAAAATCTCACCGTGAAAACTAAGGTGAAGTGAGCTTAGAGTGAGCTGTGAGTCATACTGATGCTAGGGATTGAAACTATTGACGACTCACTCCACGCTCACTTCACCCAAGTTTTCACGGTGAGACGGTTACAGAATCGCACGGCTGCTTTCAAAACGATGAAGGAAAACAGTGAGGAAACCGGCATGTGTACTCCTCGTGGTGGATTACGGCCCACTACCTCCATTATAGAGGAGGCCTGTGTCCCTGCAGTGTGATTATAGGCTGTTTTTGCTCATGCTTATGCTTGATAAACATTCATTGGTCTTTGGTAGACAATGTGTACGTGTAGCCTTTTTAACCTTAATTGATAGTCTTTTAACAGGGACCTCTCCATATATGCCTGGCACCCATTTGACCATCATTTCTCCAATACGTCAGCCTTCTTCGGCGACACTTACTCATGAAACTTTCTACAGTAAAACTAATAAAAACCAACGCTTGTCATTTTCACAACATTAGCACGCAAGTACACATGTTCAGTCAAATATATAGGTAATAAAATAGAGGAAAACGCAGTCAAAACTTCTCATAATCAAAAGCAACGTCCAATTACAAGAAGAAAAAAACATAAACAGCAAATAAAAATAAAAACGACAGTTTTAAGAATAAATTCGATAATGTGACATTTGAAGAGCGATGGCGGCCGCGCATTTAGCCTGTCAAACGTACAGATTAAATAAAAATAAAACCATAGATTATATTAAAATGATCGTTCTTATATCTGATTGCGCCCACGTGTCTTAGAACTAAGAAGTGCCTGGTTTTTAGTGTAATGGGATGTTTTTGTAATTTTTGACCGACTTGGCAAATGATAATGGGATTCGGAAGATATTTAGAGTGTTGCGTTGTTCTTAAAGTGTTATTGTTAGGATTAACGGTTATATTAATCGTGTCTTTAATCGAATCGTAAAAGTTTTTATAAAACTTGCTGCACGAGTCTTCAATGAATTAGGAATGAATTTAGACTTCGATAGGGTATTGTCCTACTTGTGAACTTTAATTGAGATCATTTTAAGTAACGATAGTCTTCTGCCATTATTCTCTTTCTAACATTTCAAACACATAACCCCATCCTCCTCAACCGGGCGAGTCGGCTAGCCCACTCGTACGACCGTGGCCCACATCTGACTCCAGCCCACACTTCTGGCAATAGCCGGGACATTTCAACATTTTATATGACACCTGCCTAACAACCTGAGACATTTTGAGTAATAAATCATATTGGCTAAGACTGAAAAGGATAAGGTTGGAATACAAACTAAAAAGACAGGTAAAAATGGCAACACTCATCCTGTATAATCTAAAGGAATACCTACTTATCACAGCATTTTGCTTACATAGCAGCTGTTTTGGCCTCGCACTGGTCTTTTTATCTCGCTTATTTTTTTGGTTGTTTTTAAGCTAATTTTATTAGTTTTAAATGCTCCTTTTTTCTGTGTGTATTTCCTGTGCGTGTCCCAAATAAAATATTTTTATTTATTTATTTAATCTTTCGCACACAAAAAGGTACAAAAGTGGACTTAATGCCTTAGGCATTCTCTACCACTCAACCAAGGGTGGTGAAGAGATTAGATGGCAGGTGCTTTGGTTGAGCCGAACAATGATTTGATTTTTCTTTCTTTTTTTCTACTTTAAAGAAAAAAAAAGAAGATTTTATTTTAAAGACAGAACGTTCTTTAAATTCCTTAATGAAAATCCCTTCTTATTCCAAATGTCACGAGCCGTTACGTATCACCTTTCGTTCCAAATTTAAAAAGTATCGGTGAGACGCCGTATCTTAATCCCGAGTTCCAAATTTAACATTTCTGGAAAGAGTTTTAGGAACGACAGCTTAAGCTTACGTTATGTGAAGACTAATTCAGTATTAGGTATTTTAGAAGAAACACAACATGCTCACATTAGTTCGACAATTCTAAAATGAGAGAAGAAAGCTAAAAGAAAGAAAGTTTAAAGACAGCAAAAGAGGGCAAAACTCACATTTTAAACAGTAAAAAAATAACTATGGGTATTGATATCGATCAAAATGTAAGAAACTGTGATAAAACTGATACAGCAGATGTTATAACGTTATTTAAAGATGTCCGCCATAGTTCGGCATTGGAATGCTTCTCATTAGCGGGGGTCAACGTGTTTCTAACGTTATACATGTATATCTTTAATAATACAACTCTTGGTAACGGCATATGGCTGATATTGAACTGGCTGAAGAATCTGGACAAAGGTTATTGGACAAAGAAAACATATTCATCTATACTAGTAATAAAGCTGAACAATTTGTTAGTTTGTTTGAACGCACTAATCTCTGGCACTACAAGTCAGAGGACTTGAGGACTGGAAAAGCCTTCTTCAAGAATTGGACAATCAAATCATCATCTGCCTAGCCTTTTTCCCAACTATGTTGGGGTCGGCTTCCAGTCTAACCGGATGCAGCTGAATACCAGTATTTTACATTGAGCGACTGCCTATCTGACCTCCACAACCCAGTTACTGGGTAATACGATACCCCTAGGTAAGACTGGTTGTCAGACTTTCGGGCTTCTGACTGCCCATAACGACTGTCAAAGATCTACGAATGACAGCCGGGACCAACGGCTTAACGTGCTTTCCGAGGCACGGAGGGGTCTCGGTATGTAAAGATGGTCACCCATCCACAGACCGCGGCAAGCGTAGCTTAACCTGATCGATCGACCTGTGCGGCTGTTATTATTTAGCCACGGACCCCTTCAATTGGACAATCAAATACATACAGATATTTTCAAATCAACCGGTCGATTCTGTAAAAATCTCACCGTGAAATAATAAGTGAAGGGAGTAGTGCCAATAGCGTTAATCCCTAATGACAGCTCACTTCCCGCTCACTTCACCTAAGTTCTCACGGTGAGATTTTTACAGAATAGCACTGCTGACTGGTAGTTCCAGTGATTAGCGCGTCCAAACAAACAAACTCTCCAGCTTTATTATTAGTATAGATATAGATGACACGGCAATACTGTAGCTTCCCATTACTGAAAGAGTTTTCGGAATCGTTTAAGCAGTTCAAAAGATTACCCCCTATAGAACCAAAGAATTGAAGACATATGACATCTACCAACCTGTACTTGGCCCGCGTGGTGGATTTCGGTCCACTCCCTTTCGCCGAAGGAGGCTGGTGTCCCAGCAGTGGATATATTATAGGCTGAATAAACTCTATTATACACGTCTTTTTCAACATCGGTTTCAATGATCCTTGCCAGATGTTTCTTTTTTTCCCCCCCATTTCTACTCAGTTGTCAAGTAATTTCGAAAAATTCTGTCGATTAGGAAATTAGTATCCCGCTATATAATTAACTGTCAACGGGGAGCACCGAATCCGTTTCCGCTGTAGCGTTCTATTTTCAAATTCCGTGACGTTTCTTATACTGTTTCGATATAAAAAATGGTTATTATGAGTTATATGCTGTTTATGCAATCAATATTTTGTAATGTTTTACAAATTCTGGTAGTTGTTCTTAGTAGGTGATTGTTTTCTGCCTTTAATGGCCTTAATCTATGTCCTACTGCTAGGCAAAGATCGTTTCATATTTTCTTCGTTTTCTATTTTTGTTCTCTTTAATAGTTACTATAAATGATAAATGGCGGAGGCCTATGTGCAGTGGACGTATTTTGGCTCAAATGATGATGATCATGATAAACGATTTTATTTCTGTATGTAGATTCGCACAAACATTTTTACACGTCAATCATATTTTTTTAAACTGGATGAGGATAGGCGTTTCCTATCTGACTACTCCGAGAAGAAAGGCCGAAACAAACTCAGAGGTCACAGTCTCTTTAAAGTCTTGTTCATAATCATACACACATAATCTTGTTCAAATCTTGTAGATTGGAGTTTTAAATGTTCTTTTGAGGAAGAACAACACAGATTGAGCGGACCTGTCCAGTATAATTATTAATATTAAGTAGTATAATTATTTGGGCTTATAGCTAAGTAATAACAGCCGCACGGGTTGACCGATCAGGTTAAGCTACGCTTGCCGCGGTTGGTCCATGGATGGGTGACCATCTTTACATACCAAGACCCCTCCGTGCCTCGGAAAGCACGTTAAGCCGTTGGTCTCGGCTGTCATTCGTGGATCTTTGACAGTCGGGTCGTCAGTAGCCCGAAAGTCTGACAACCAGTCTTACCAAGGGGTATCGTATTACCCAGTAACTGGGTGATCGTATTTCCCAGTAACTTTATTGTGGAGGTCAGATAGGCAGTCACCACGTAAAATACTTGTATTCAGCTGCATCCGGTTAGACTGGAAGCCGACCCCAACAAAGTTGGGAAAAGGCTAGGCAGATGATGTTGAATAATTTATCATGCAATAAAATTATAAATAACTTCTAATTCAACTGGGTGGACAGCCTTTAATTCAATCATCAAGAGAGTTCCAAATTTACGATCCCCCGCATATTCATACTTCACTATAGTGATGACACATTAATTACTCCAAAATTATACAATGATGAATAAATTAATATTATTATACCATGTTTTCGGTGACAGCCCTAGTATTTACATAGTATAGCGGTCACGCATGCATTCGAAATGGGAGTAGCAGAAGTCATCATTTATTAGAGGGTAGATGACGATTTTAGGGAACATGATGTAATAGGAAACAGTGGCTTTTTAATGGAAACAGCGGTGTCATTGCGTCACACATAAAATGGCAATCGATCGCATTGCTTTTCATTTTGACGGTTCAGCTACGTTCATTGCGTTACTAACTTTATCGAGTAGACTATTTTTTCAAACCTATGAATCAATGGTTTAGGAATTTCATCAAAACTTATGGAGTGATATTCACGATATACAAGTATATATAAAAATAATAATAAAGAAAAAGGCAGAAGCTCATTGGGCATCAGAAAATTCGTCCGCCTCGCTGTTCATGGGTATAAGTGCCCAAAAGGCTGACAGCATTACCACGTTGGATGGCAATGCTGATTCTTTGGGCTAAAAATAGGCCAGCCTTCTGGTCACGTGAAGAGTCAAGAAAGATTGAAAGTGAGTTATACAATGGAGGTGCAGGTCCAACTGAATACCGGAATATTCACTGCCCAATCTAGAATAGCTACATCGAAGACTAAGCTGTGCTATCAATTTTACAGCAGCAAATAGACCAAATAAATTTTCGTTTTCTAAAATCTAATATAATAAGGATTTCTAAAGCCGGCTTACACCTGCCGATATTTTACGACGGACCGTGTAAACGCTATCTAAAAGTTTCGTTACCCATTTTATAGCTCTATGTTAATTTCTAAGTTAATTATCCCCATGAAAATTTATAAAGCTGACGCACAAAATTAATATCTACCCTACAGGGTGCCTTTATAGGGCAGAAATGTTAAAAAAGTCGTGTTTCTTTCCGTTTTT
Source organism: Eremobia ochroleuca (assembly GCA_949629135.1). Taxonomy (NCBI): domain Eukaryota; kingdom Metazoa; phylum Arthropoda; class Insecta; order Lepidoptera; family Noctuidae; genus Eremobia; species Eremobia ochroleuca. The sequence goes on along the minus strand of OX451403.1, from coordinate 2,065,312 downwards.
ACGATTCATTTTCGAGTTTTTTTACACGCGTGTGACAGTTGGTCGATTCCAAATGTATTCCTTTTTGTATTGTTGTTTTTTTTAGCTTTGTACGCTGATATTGCTTAAAGGTTAGGTTTAGGTGAGCGGAACGAGGGTTTAGTGTCGTGGTAACTAATAAATTAGACTGTAACAGTTGTAACAATGTTTTGAGCAGAAGTTACTAGAGCTCAGGTTACATTACAGCGTGTCATTTTTAAAATAGATTCTTGCTTTTAGAATATACACATTTGTATATTGACTACTAGCGACCCGCCCCGGCTTCGCACGGGTGCAATGCAGAAACACTGATAATTTTAGAGCCATTATTTCTCGTAAAAAGTATAGGATAAAAAATGGTTATTGTGGGTTATCCCTAAGAGATAGACATATACCATTGCGGACTTTTTTGTAGACCTTTTTAAGGTGTACAATACTGTAGTACATTATTTTGATCTATCTCGACGGGTTCAGCCAGCGTTTACAATGTAAGCGCAAAAAAATGTGTTTATTTACGACATTACATTAGAAACCTCTAAAATTACCAGTGTTTCTCTACTATATTATGCATGTATTATACACATAAACCTTCCTCTTGAATCACTCTATCTATTAAAAAAAACCGAATCAAAATCCGTTGCACAGTTTTAAAGATCTAAGCATATATAGGGACAGACAGACAGGGAAGCGACTTTGTTTTATACTATGTACTGATATTCAGTTCAAACTTTAGATAGTCGAGTGCTACAAGAGTAGAGGAAGACCAAAGAAACGATGGATGGACTGGCTGAATGATGATATGGTTAGAAAGGGGGGTAACTACCGAGGTGACGACTAATAGAGAAGTGTGGAAGAAAAAGACATGTTGCGTCGACCGCAAATAAATTGGTCTAAGGGCAGGATAAATAATGATACAGTTCAAAGTTTCAAAAGCATTTACATAACTTTTAAGAATTTAGATACAGAAAGCTTAGGCCATTCACAGGCGTTATTGTATACAAGGTGTAACTTAAATAACGTACAATAATGTAATTTTTATTTTAAAGGGTCATTGTACTCATCATTATGAACAACTTTTACTATGGGACCAAACTTGAAATCGCGAAAAAAAATCAGCTGTTCCCTACATTTTGACGAGTTATGCAAACATAAATGTTAAAGTTAAAGTTGTTCATAAGATGAGTACAATGACCCCTTAAGAGATTGTGCGTTATTTAAGTTACAGCTTGAATACAGAAGTAGATACCTATATTCAGCAGTGAACCACCAAGGGCTAGACAAGGACAAACATTTAGCAACACCAGAAAGCTCAGCAGGGTAATTGCGTAACACACTATCAGTAGCAATGGGTTTCGTATTGAAAGTTCAACAACATTCATTGCGTTATTTACGTTGTTGAGCAGACACATTTTTCTAACGTATGGAGCAATGGATTAGCAATATGCTTCAAAGTGATTCAAATTGAGAGTAATCGTGTGTTACGCAATTAGGGTGCTGGTCATTCCCAGGGCATATGGAGCAGAGGGCCTATATTCAGCAATGGACCAACAAGGATTTGACAAAGACACACCTTTAGCAACAACAGACCCCCAAGTTTCAACCTCCACATCATCCTCAAGAGCCTCTCCAGCAGCTTTTAACCCTGCGCCTCTCCGCAGGTACACGAGCTGTGTGACAACTTCTGTCACCGCTACATCAGCTGCCTCAAGGGCAAGATGCCCATAGACTTGGTGATCGACGAGCGGGAGTCGGCCCGCCCGCCCGACACCAACGGCGAGCCGCGCTCCGCCCCCGACAGCAGCCACGACGGAGCCTCCACCCCCGATGTCGTGAGTACCCCCTACACCAAGTCCCATCTGATTCAGAGGCGTGATCCCCAGCTTGCACCCAACTCAACCACGAGCTACCTCGTGCACCCCTGCTCTTAGTTTGGCCATTGCAAAAACGAAGTATAAAAAGGGGGTGCTCGCAAAATAGTTTTAAATTCCCGCCTCCCTCGTTGTAATGCTGCGCGCGGCGACTCTGTGCTGGAGACCAGTTCTTTCCGCTTCTCGATGGTCCCCACAGCGTCGCCGGGCGCCGCACGCTCCCGGTCGCTCCGACACCCTCAGGCGCCGCCTGACGGTCGAGGAACTGCCGCTAGTTTTAGTTCCTCTAGAACAAATCTTCGTTTTTGCAATTGGCCAACCTCTTAACACTGTACGATTCAATTAAAGTAAATAAAGCAAAGATACAAATGAACGAAAATTTCCAAATTATTTTTCATATCAACGATACAGTGAAGGGGTGAAATCGGGTGCGATCGAACACTATGAGAAATGATAAAACGCCGTTTTGTATATTTTATTGATGTTGCGGAGTTCCGCACAGCACGTGTTTCGATTTGTTTCTACTTTAGTGTTACGCTGATTGGACATACGCGCCTGTGTTCATGTTACTATTATTTTGCACTGGAATTTATGTATACGATTGAAAAAAACATACGTATAACGTTGATTGTAATATGTGTATACTAATAAATACTTTTAAGTAAATAATACATTCAAGGTATGAGTTGGAGAGCCGTTGTTCTTGTCTTGAGGCAGTTAATACAATGCCATACAAAATATTAGCATCGCGTTTCGGAGCTTAGATTTTAAAACGTAATTAGATGTATTAAAAAACCTATTGGAAAACGAAGTATACGTAAAAATACAACTTTAACTTGCCTAAGTGAGATAATAAGGATTAATTAAGAGTTTTAAATTATTGTAATTGATTTAACGGTGGTAGTTGCTAGAGTGTTATTGTTTTTGGCTAGTAAATACAAACATGATACGTAAATAGTTGATATTTTACGTTTACTATGGGATAGCACGATTAACTACAACTTAGTTAGTGAAAAAAAAAGGAAAAAAAATACGTACACAGTATACGCTAGTTGTAAAGAATGTCCGTGTGATTTGCTCTACTCTTGTACATTTTTACTGTAGTTAAGCATCTGCTTTATTACAAATGTACAGATAAGAGTAATTATCATAAACGGATAATATATGTATGTGCGTTAATGAATAGAGAACTAGATGCTTATACAGAATAAATTAAATTTAATCGTGGCGTTCATTGTGTTGCTGATATTAAAAAAGTTAATGTGTACATTTATCCCCATTCTCCTCTCGATTTTAATATAAAGTAAAAATGATAAGAATTAAGTTTCGCTGTATTTTTATACAATGCGTGGAATTATGCAGATTTTTTTTTTCAATATTTCGGATCTATGCTTTGGTTTTTGAGTCTAAGGTGACAGTTTCGTCTCCATAGACAATTGTTTAATATTTTAAGGAATATTTTGGGCGTTGAGACTGAATTGTTTTGTTTGTGTTATATAATTATTATTTTCCACAATTGTTAACATTGGAAGCCATACTTAACTTATGTAAGAGCGCGGGTTCGCCCGCACGTGTTAACTTGGGGACGATTAATTCTATCTAAAACAATTATTAGTTATTTTTTTTGTCTGTATATGAGTTCTTTTTAACATATAAATTTTTCTGTAGTTGTTTGTCTAAGTTAGGTTTTTAGAATATGATGCGATAGTATTCCGTGCTTCGGGAGCTATATTTTTTTCTTAAAATCTAACTCTTAATGTATTATAATGCTAATTGGTGTACGTACATCTTGTATGTCAACGTGATTATAATTTTATAGTTTTATTTTCTGAACGGATTAAACAATAAAATGTTCTGTTTGAAATTAATGCGAGTTTATTTTCAAAGATACCATTATGATAGACACATTCGGATGAACGAGAAAAAGAATAAAATTCTCCTGAAATTATTCTTTAAAATAAAAAATAAATAAAAATGAGGAACAATTGTAGGCTTCGTTTAGGTACTCAATATATTTAAGACTGCTAGTCTGAAAAGCAGTTAACAAGCCAGTACAACTAAATAGGGCACTGTACGTACTACTTACACGGTGCTTTCAAAACTTAAATTGGTTACTGTAACAAGCTTTTGAAGTTACCTCCAGCATTGGGTTAAGAGTGGCAACATGATCACCAACCACTGTATACAATGGTCCTTTGGCGAGCACATAATAGATGTGAGTACTTACATATTATACAAAATTATTAGAAATCAGAAATCATAAAAATGAAGTCCCTACTATAAGATTACCACAACAATAGCTAAATTAATAAACTAAGTATTAAAGTACACATTCAGCTAACTAAGTACGTAAATCTTATAAAAGAACCTGCACTTTTGAACACCCACAAAGAAGAAGCCAGTAAAAATAAAATAAAAACAGTAAAAATCATCACCTACCCTCAAAGTCTCTAAGAAAATATTCTCAGTGAAATTTTCCCGCCAACAATACCGCAGTTTTATCATGTACCGTATTTCTTTAAGCAGTTGCGATCCCCCGGCGCGTGGGAAAAGCCGGAAAATTGTTTCTTTACGACACGCCAGCCTCTAATCTCAAGGAGGGGAAACAGCCATTAAAATATACCCAAAGTATTGACAATCTGATGTTTTATTATTTTCTTCTTTTGAGGTTTTTGACAAGTGGGGTGTTAAAGGAAAAGCTTGGCGAGAAAGATAATTTGGGTGTTATTGTAAAATGAAGTAAAAGTTAGTGTTAAACCAGAATTGGATGGGGCTTTTTATTTTAAAGGTCATAATGAAGCAGTAACAAGTAGCGTCTAATAATAGTACAAAGAAACTAACTGCAGCACTCAGAGACTTCACTTAAAATTAATCAATCGTTAACTTTTATTAACCAGCATATCTTGGCACAAATGTCAACAAAAATGTTTTCAATCTGACATATTTCTGACTGTTCCAATTTATACTTGTCGATTAAAGTTAATGATTGATTCATTTTAAGTAATGACTCTGAGTACCGGGGTAAATGCGCTAGATTTTAAAGTACTTAGCACAAAAAAAAAAACTGAAATACATGGAGCTAATTTGGGTATTATTTTTTAAGGTGTAGGTATCAAAATTAACCGTATTTACGAATCAAGTCGAAAGAATGCATTCGTTCAAATGAAATGCATTATATGATATAACAATGAATAGTAGGAAAAAGAAACTGAAGATATTATTTAATTAAGATAGCCAAATTTCAAAGCAGTTAATAAACAGAGAGAAAACACATATACACATGACAACGAAGAAGAAGAAGAGAAAAACAATACGTATCAACATGAATCTTAATGTTAACACCCAATGGTTGTAGTTCAGTAACTAAACTACAATTTCAGAAGATCCTTCCAATCATGTACTAGATCCTCCTACTAAGGCACATCCCTAAAATAAAGCAGTCAAGCACAACACAAGAAGAAGAAGTGAAAAACAACGTAATGCTAAAGTTAACATCTAATTATTCAGTTAAGTAACTAACTACTGCAATTTTAGAAGAACCTTTTATTCTAGAATCTCATCATAGTAAGGTACACGCCTAAAATAAAGCTGTCAAGAACAACAACACAAGAAAAAGTTAAAAAACAACGTATCACGTATCAACAATCTTAAAGTTAATATCCATTGATTACAGTTCAGTAGACAACTACTACAATTTTAGAAGATCCTTCCCATGAACTACATCCTCCTAATAAGATACATCCCTAAAGTAAAGCTGTCAAGCGAAACAACACTTCATACAGTAAAGCACATAATTCACAAGCAAATCAACAAGCACGTACCTACTTGAACCTATAACAATCCAAGAAAAGCAGTCACAGCAGCTAATCACAATTACAACCAACAAAATTAGTACAACTTATTATTCATGGCGGTATCCAGAAATAACAATAATTCGACACAGCGCAATATGGGGATCTCCCATGAATTATGTATGGGAGCAACAGCAGATATAATAAAATAGGGGGCTTGGGACAGTTGGGGACAAAGCAGGGATTTGGACTGGAGACGATTCGTCACGCGTCCGTCACGGATTCCTATCACTTGCTAAATGGGTTTTTTTTTGGAGAACAATGATTGGAGTTCCGGGTTGGGTTATTTTGATATAAAGATGCTGTTATAAGCTCCTTTCAATAAAGCTTTCTAAGGCATAAATAATTCACTCTCTGCAGTAAAGATATTTTTTGCAAAGAGCCGAGACAAAATATGATTAAGCAATAATATAGTAGGGTCAATCTTATCTACTGTTCGTACACCTCATAGTTAACTGAATCTGTTTAAAACAAGATGGTTAAGGAGAGGTGATGCCATCTTAATATTTTTTGAATGATCCATAAGGTTTTTGAATGATTAATAACAATTCCTGTGTCGATACCCTGGCGCCATCCCATCTTCCAAGCACGGTGGGCTGTGCTGGTGCAGCTGCTGCAGGCGCGGAAAACCTCAAACGGCGCAAATACTCCAATCTCTTTGGAAATTTAAGGTTTGGGGTCCGAGTGCTCATCAAATATTTCGGGACATCGCCAAGTGGTTGGTTGACTCTTAACGTGACGAGAGGGCTGGCCTATTTTTAGCCCAAAGAATCAGCATTGCCATCCAACGTAGTAATGCTGCCAGCCTTTTAGGCACTTATCCCATTGACAGTGATGCGGACGATTTTTTTATGCCCAATGAGCTCCTGCCCCTTTTCTTTATTATTATTATTTTTTGTAATATACTATTATAATATATTTATATATATTTTTAGTGTTAGCTTGTATATTGTAATTGTTGTCTTTGTTAATAAAAAAAAAATTAGAATGATTATGATCCATGATTCCTCATAGACATACAATATAATTGAAAAAAAAAAAGTCTTCAACTGATATCTCTGAAGTCTAGACAATGTCTTTACCACCTTCATCCCGGATATCTCTGTTCATGTTTTTACATAATATGTCATTTGCTTTTTGACATCACTGCCATTAAACAGAAGAGTCTTTACCACCGATCACTGTCGTCTAGACTCGACAATTGTTTTTACCATCTGTATCCCGGAAATTATATTCATGTTCTTTAATAATATGTAACTTTGTTGTTGGATATAATTGCCATCAAACTAAAAAGTGACCCTGTAGACTTGACAATTATCTATGCCAACTTCATCCCGGACATCTTCGTGTCGCTGGCATAAATATGTTCGTTTCAGTCGTGATTATAAGACACAACATATGTCATTAGACAAAGGAGTATTTACCACTGATTCCTGTCGTCTGGACAATTGTCTTTGCCACCTTCCTGGACATTAAATTTAAAGATATTCCAACAAACACCAATAAAATGGGATCTATTAATAATTAATACCAGCGCCCCAGCGTTTGTGATGCACATCGCTTGCGCAAGCGCATACTCATTAGTCTGACTGCTTTACAACATTATATATCAGCATCACTTTGCATGACATGGATCCGCTGTAAATAAAGCCAGAGTTTTAATTAATGGAGACAGTTTTGGTTGGAGGAATCATTGGAATTTATTTTGTGTGTGTGTCTTGGGTGGGCAGGGAATTAGATGGTTTGGACATTAAGTGTTGGAAACTGTTACAGATTGATCTGTTAGGCTTCCTCTTTTTAGTAATTTAGTGGCTTTGGTAATGCAATAATCAAGAGTAACAAAATAGACGTCCGGTTGACACCAAGCTAAGATGGTTTTGAAAATAGAACACTTTTTGGCAAGTCTGACTACCATTATTACAAACGAGGATCCTGACATTGAGCCAGCATTATTTTAGTGCTGAAATGATCCTGAATTCGAGCCCAATCACCTGCAAACCGGGTTAAGTAATTAACACTAAAATGCACCCCGACCAGACTGACCTATAACTCGGATTTAAAGACTGAGCTGTCAATTTTGGCGCCAAAACAGCAAAAAGACGCCGCCTGCCGGTCGTAAACCGTCGCTTTCAAATCTAGAACGCGCTTTTATTGGCCAAGAACTGACCAATCGCGTCGCGCGAGCAAATTTTACGGCCACCCATTGGTCGTCCGGCATTTTCTTATTTACGACTATCCTAAGGATCGCTCGCAAAATTTCTATTAATAAATTAGTCGTAAACTGTTTGAAATTTATTATCATTGCGTTTCAGCGTAATTATTTCCTTTATAAGAATAACATTATTCCTTGTTAGCAAGGAAAGAGCTTGTTTTTTTATCGAATTTTCGTTTTAAAGCCTGACTGTTTGAATTAAATTTGGATACTGCGTTTGAACTGAGAGGTGATGAATTGTGTTTAATTTCCTTCAGAATGCTTGGGATTTTTGGGACACGAAAATTGTCGTTAATATGCTTTACAAACTCATTCAGGACTGCTGCGTTGAGTCAACAAGCTTTTGAAATACATTGAAACAAATTGCATTCAAAAGTATACTAAACTGCATTCATAAATTAGGATTCCCTGTCATAACACGTTTTACCAACAGCTTTAAGAACTGTTATATCCCTTTTAACTTGATCATCATCGTAATCCATAACTATTTTTAACTGGTCATACGTTTCCTTTCATTTAGGTAACTATATAATTAGACCCATTTTTGGGACACTAAAATTGTCATGAATGTCCACTACAAACTCATTCAGAAGATATGCATTCATGTCAGCAAGCTTTCAAACTATACAAAAATTCAGAAGTATCAAACAGCATTCATAACTGGATTTACCATTACTAACAGCTTAAAGAACTGTTATTCCTCTTTTAACTTCGCCATCACCACAATCATTTTCTATTTTTAATTGTCTATATGTATCCTTACCTTATATATTCTTCTAACTTAAATTCTCTTTCACCTTCACCTACCATCACTGCCCCTAAAACTCTACCTCCTAACTCCCACATTTTTTCGCCAATTCGTTCGAAATGCTCAATTATTTCAATATAATCAAAATATAGATTACAAAGGGGATCGTTTTACGTATTTTTTTCGCAATAATAAGGATTCCTGCTGTGCTTTGATGTGCTTCGGTACATTTGATGGCCACGGGGCGCCGACGTCTTCATCTGTGGATGATAAATGTTTCGAAGGTAGATGGGACTGCTTTGTTACATGTGATTTTGGATGGAGATAGGATTGTGGATGGATTTAAGATTGTTTTGTTTCTAATAGTGTTGGTATACTTGTATGAATTTAGAATTGACTTACTGGTGGACTTGCTAGTGGCCGGTTTTATTGAGGAAAGGTAGAAAGATGATGAACACAATGGAAAGATTGGAATAGGTCCTTGTGAAGACTTCCTTTCACTTCTAGTTGTATTATTACCACATCTTTGCATCATCATAATCATTTCAGCCCGGAATCACCCACTGATGGGTATAGGCCTCCCCCTTTTCTGCCATAGGTACTTCCCAGTTCCGTGCGTCCCTCATCTAGGTGTTTCCCATGACACATATCTTTGCATCAAAGTTGACTTAACCCTAAAAAGTACAATATACCATTACTATGTGTACGAAGTAATGGTATATTGTACTTAAAATTCCACTCATAAATTAGTGTTTTTGCTATATTTCAGCTACTTACCTAAATTTTATTAAAAATAAATAGGTACTTACAGATGCTTCACAACAAAAGAAACCTTCCATTAAGGCCCAACATAAATATCCATAAATTCGCTCACAATCATCTTAATATGTATGTACTCGGTGAAGCACACTCGTTGCATGTAGGACTCATCAATTTGCGCCAAAAAGGTCGCGATGATGTCACTGCGCAGCTCTGCCCACGCCCCCCCCTACAGGGCAAAGCTGCTGTTACAGCCTTACAATGCACATTATATTATTTTATGGCATTCCGTAAAATATTGGCCTAATTCAAAAATATAAATTACTGAATGGAAATAAATATTGTGACATGTTTTGGCGTAGGTGGTTAAAATAAGCAGTAATAAAGAAGTTAATAAGTGTTTATCCATTTTGATATTTTCAACCCTCTTAAACAATGCTGACGTCAGATCCATTTTAGGTGCAAATGGATCTGACATTATATCTCTGAATCTACATACTTTAAAAAAATCTTAATTTCATTCACTGATGACATCGCACAGCCTTAACCGTTGGGTCTAAAATTTTGCAAAAGCCTTCAATCGTGAGGAAACCGGCATTTTCTAGAACCAAAGACGTGTGGCATCTACCAACCCGCACTAGGCCCGCATGCTGGATTACGACCCATTCCCTCTCACAAAGAGGAGGCCAGTGTCCCAGCAGTGGGAACGCATAGGCTGGTTATGTGTTCCTTAAAATAAAAAGAAGAAGAGCAATAAGAAAGGATTATTGAAAGATCACCCCTTAAAGGGCAACCTGTTACCATGGATCCAGTACATGATTTTGAAACCCCTTGCGTTGATCTAGAATCATAATATGCTGAATTCATGGTTAAGTTTCCGCGTTGATGTCTTTCTGAGAGTGTCTCATGTTTAAAAAGTTTATAACGCACTAGCTGCGCATCGTGGTTTCACCCGCATAAGTCTTGAACCTGTAAGAATATCTGGATAAAAAGTATCATATGCCCCAATCCATGGTCTACCCATATGCCAAATTTCACCAAAATCCGTAACAAACAAACATACAAACATAAATAATAATCTAAATCAAGTCTTTTCTCTTTATATCATTATTAATCTTTATTATTAATTTTCTAACTTGTTCTAAAAATTATTAACTATTTTTATTAAAAAAAAAAAAAAAATGTTCCGCCGGTATCGGGAGCAGGGTCCAAGCTACTGGTGGTTAAGGCTCCAGAGACAGGAACCTCCTCACAACGCGAGCCGTCGTGTCAAGGAGTACTGCCTTCTGAATCAGGCCCTTGATCCAACCGCCTAACAAGAGGCTCGGGAGATGTTGATCGATGCTTTTATTATTATAGTTTAAATGAAACAATGAATATTATCCGTTCTTGTTAACACAAAAGTCCTTTTGATCACGTCACTTACAGAAAAACCGCGAGTAACACAGCGTAAAACTCGAGTGCACCGATACCTAAACACAAGGAACATGCCGGAAATTGTACCTAAACATCCCCTGGACGCCCCCTACCCTGGCCATCACGCCGTGACAACAGGGAGCAGGCAGGGTACCCCGCTGCGCTATTTGTTGCAAACCGCTTGGATTTCCGCCCCCAATCTTAGGGGACTTGAGGGTTTTTGGCAACATATGTAGAGAAAAAGGAAAATGATATACAAGTGTCTGTACGAGTAGGTATGTTTGTTATTTAAACATGAAATGTCCCATAGACTGATTGGTTGAAAGAAAGTGTAGCTTAAATCACTGAAGATGAAAATATGGAGTTTGCAGCGTTCCTCAGAAGTAAGAAAAGTTTAAAAAGAAGTTTTTTTCTTGGTCATGCATAATAGCAAGACAATATAAGGCATGTAACACCAGTATACACAACACACAAAAAAAAACAGAAAAGTTTAAAAAGAAGTTTTTTCTTTGTAAACGATGTCACTGGCAGCATGACCAGCAAGACAGTATAAGGCATGTAACACATATATGTTACATGCCTTAAACTCGTGTTACATGCCTTATATTGTCTTGCTATTATGCATGCTGGTAGCATGACCAAGAAAAAAACTTCTTTTTAAACTTTTCTTACTTCTGAGGAACGCTGCAAACTCCATATTTTCATCTTCAGTGATTTAAGCTACACTTTCTTTCAACCAATCAGTCTACGGGACATTTCATGTTCAAATAACAAACATACCTACTCCTACAGACACTTGTATATAATTTTCCTTTTTCTCTACATATGTATGTATACATTTATACTGTCTTGCTGGTCTAAAAATAAAAAAAGACTATGGAGATGGTGATAAACAAGCATATATGTTCATCATCATCTGGATAGTCTATTACCAGCTATTTTGGAGTCGGCTTCCAGTCTAACTGGATGCAGCGAAATAACAGTATAATGAAATATATTATATATATTATATAATATTACATGCTGGCAATTGAAACCACGATCTCTCAGCTTTTGTGTTTTCCACCAGAACTTATAAAGTAGGTACCGTTAAGAAACCAATTCATCAATTTCTTACAAGAGATCTAATCAGTCGATAATATTTATAGACTAGATAAAAATGTAGCCGTTAATAAGACTGACAGATTAATCTAGGGTATCTAGATTTTCTAGGAATTTGTCTTATAGATAGTATTTGCTTTGTTTTTGTCGTTCCGAAGAAGGATGATGAAAGTTTTTCATATTAGGTATATATTTTTTTAATCTTTATTTTTCTCTTGATGCATCTTGAGAGCACAAAACTTAGACCCATTAAAAGAAGGTTAAGGCCATACAGTCATTTTGTTCTATACAGGAATCGAATCCGAAATATTGGAGCCCATACCTCATCCACTGCACCAAAAGTCCCGATTGATATCGATTTGCGTTATCATAAAAATCGAAATTAATTTTCGGAAGATTGACTTTTTCAACCAAAACGATTTATATCTTCATAGATTAAAAAAAATGACACACATGTGTTATTTGATTACGTTCTAAAGAGATGTGTGAGAATATTACAAGAATGTAGAAACCAATTTGGTTTTGAACTCAATATAACCACCGTTAGCGCAGCTTGTCTTAATTCTCATAGAAATTAATGTCTATGAATAAAACTGTGATTTGTCTATCTGTTTGTTAGTGCGATATTATTACTGTGATGAAAAATTTGGTGGCCTGTGTATTGAGAATGATTTGGTAGATGGTAAAGGTCTTGATGCAATTTTATATGATTATAACTTTGAGCTAGTAGAAGTAAGAGATATTAGTAACCCAAGAAAGGGAATAAAGTTTGAAGATGTTGGTATATCTTATAAGGAATTGGATAATTTCTTAGTGACAATAATGTTGTTGTTGTCTTTCATTTCATTAATGTTGCCATAAAATAAGAAAGTAAATTTGATGTCTCAGTGATCCTACTTTTTTATTAATAAAATAAATCGAAATTAAAATATATGTATGTTCTACTTTTTTTACGTTAATTACTCAAGATTTCTATGCACGAGTGAATCCGCGAATATTTGCTAGTATCTCACTAAAAACCCAGAACCATAAAAGCCGACACAGTAACACCAGAAGTGGAAATAGCATTCGTGTAATCAAAAATTTCGAAATTTAAAAGTTCAATTACAGAACGCCGATCGGCTTCCGAACACATCCGAGCACATTTCCTAATTAGCGATTGGTCACGCGCTCGGCGGCCGCTCTTCGGGCCCGTTCGGCATCGAATCGGGCAATTTGAATTTGGAACGGTTGCATACAATGTGATATACTAAAAAACTGTTATAAACGTGGACAACTGGATTAGTTTTCATTAAAATGTATCGTTAGGGTTAATTGTGAATGATCGTTGCGCGCGTTATTAAATGGCGGCTGGTTTAGGTTGATGACCGATTACGAAGTTACTTTAAATCCTTTTTAATTTAAAGCTGAGAAATAATTTCTCTGATCTATCCGTTTTCATTCTTGTTATTATCGTCAGCCCAGATCAATTTCTTACTAACTACTACAAGACATAACTTTACACATACAATCCTGATACGTATACCGAATGAAGGAATACATCCAGTCTAAAACCCTAGCTACTCGTATCATATCCTTCGACAATTTAAAACAAACACTAAGAAAAGCTCCACAAAAAGATATCATTACATCGAAGTCTCTATCAATGATAATGAGCAAAAAAAATTAACAAAGTCAATCAAGATGTCGGGAAAGGAATTCTAAATCAAACGCTGTCTGCACTTAAATGGTAAACATCACTAAATAGAGTGATGTCGTCATATCAATTAAAATAATTATACCCCCTTAATAAGTGTCAATTCTTAACGAATGCGCGTACGTACGATTTTTATTCACACGTTTCTTAGTGCGGTATTGAATTTGTTAACACATTACACAAAAACAAACCTTATGAAGCAGACACAAGTTAGATATTCAAAGAAAGACTTGAAAATTTTACGACTATTTTTATTGACGGTTAGTCTCGACACTCATATGTAGCGATTTTAAACGAAGAACATCACACGAGTGGGATGTGTCAATCAGAATTGAACCCTATCAAAAGTTAAATAAGGTCTTATTTAAATTCTGAATGCGAATACGTTCGGAGGCGCAGAGGCAGTTAATACGAGGCTAGTCGAAGATGAACGAAGTGGAAGCCATCAAATTTTAATTGTCCGTTAAAATAATAATCAATGAGGCGACTACCACTCGCAAATAGAAACTAATAATGCGAGCATATCCGAATATGGGAACGGGGCTGGTTTCACTGCAACATTGTGAGGAATTCATGGAATTTCCGACTACCGTTCGTCAGAAGACAAAGATATCGAAACAGCTGAGATTTCAGCAGAATATATAACTGGTCTAACAGCTTTGCATGAAATTAATCACCATAATTTCGTCAATATATGCAAAAGTGAACGGTCAAAGAGGGGTAAATAGTTTATTGTTTCACATACAGTTATATGAATTAGTTGGTCAAATTTTCTAATGTTCTCGCAGAGTGCGGTATTCGACTTTGTGCCTCTTAATGATTAAGCTGCAATAAAACCACCGACATTGTTGCATTAATAACCATTTGCTGAAACCCCGTCCTTAAATCTAGTGCCATATTTTTAAACTCCTTAAACGTCATCATCTGCCTAGCCTTCTCCCAACTATGTTGGGGTCGGCTTCCAGTCTAACCGGATGCATTTAAATACCAATATTTGACATGGAGCGACTGCCTACCTGAACTCCACAACCCAGTTACTGGGTAATACGATACCCCTTGGTAAGACTGGTTGTCAGACTTTCTGACTTCGGACTACCCGTAACGACTGTCAAAGATCCGCGAATGACAGCCGGGTCCAACGACTCAAGATGCTTTCCAAGGCACGGAGGGATCTCGGTATATACAGATGTCCACCCATCCACAGATCTACCGGGGCAAGCGTAGCTTAACCTGATCGACTCCTTACACTCCTTAAACGTAAGTGCAAATATATTTAACCATCTCTTCAGACTACCCTCATTCCTTAACTGCCCGCAGTAGCTCCCTCGGTTTCCATTTCTAATTGAGAATTGTTCCTAACAGCAATAACATTTTATGATTGATGTGTTAAGCCACGGCTCTTATGGCATTAACTAGCGAAACGACGTAGAACGCGTGTTTTCGGGCTTTTAATTGCACTTAAAATACTATTGATGAGTAATTAAGTCGTAATAAACCGAGGGAATTTGTGGTTTAATAAAACAGGGCTTAGAGATTATAATATGCTGGTATCTAGAAAGATTAAAATCCTAGGCGGTAGACCAGAAATTACGACAACAGGTACTTTGGCGTCATATGAGATAACACATGCCAACAGTGCAGAGTCAGTTGCTTACAAATGCTTTGATACGCAGTTTTGGCGAAACCAACTAAACAGTTTGGCTTAAATCAGCAAAACTTATTTCCTTTTGGCATCATCATCAGAAAGAGGTCGGTAGCGCACTAAGTTATAAAAAAAGTCGTATATCAAGAAGATACTTTCATTCGAAAACTAGTTTTAGCTGTGATTGATATCCGAACTAATCAAAATACAGCTAGTAAATTAGAAATGTGTATTTAGAATCACTTTTTTTCCCACATTTCGGCATGAAATTGGACGAGACGTGAGAAAAATCTCAAAGACTTTGATTTTGGCAATAGATGCCACATTTCTTGCATTGAAATTACTGTTATTCTCTGTGTAATAATCACATGAGACGGTTTACAGCGTCAGAGGCGTTTTCAGTCGTCATCTTCAAGTTTTTACGCGCGTACTGACGCAATATTAGCAGTTTTGTACGTATTAGCTGTTCTAGCAGACGTTTCTGTTTATTTCAGTTCGTTATAAGCTGCCAGTTTCGTCTCAAGAATGTCCCCGCACGTGCCCATGCTATGATAATAATAAAATGTTGGCGCATTATTTATTTATAGTCCGTCTCGCGGCTGTCGCTCGTCCGTCTGTCCTGCTTGTACGCTTATGTTATTATATATAGTGTTGGCTGAGCGAACAGAGACTAGCGTTTCTTTGTCTCTACTTTAGTCAGAATTAAAGATTCATTTTTGGTATCCACTACTTTAGTCGCATTCAAAATCTCACTGTTAGATTTCGTTTTTATTAGTTGTGATTTCGTCGTCGTCTGCGAATGTGCTCTAAACTTCATTGTCAAATCTTCTAATGTCAAATGACGTCACATCTGACTCGTAATTATCCGCATACCACTCGAGATTCTTAAAACCGCACAAATCTCGTAGTGCGTACTGTACCATAATATCATACCGGTATTGTTTTGCTCGGCAGAGATGGTCGCTATTTGCGGACGTCTTCCCCCCTCGGCCCGCGCCCCCCGGCCGGCGGTGCCGTCCCCCTCGCTACGGTGCCGTCTGTACATGAGCTATATTTTATCCCTGGCTTGGGCCGCAACGTAAACTGTCAGAATCATTCCGATGAATCTGCAGGACGTTCAACTTTTAGTTTGAAATTTTAAGAGGTTGGAATCTGTCTGGATGTCTGTTTTTGGATTTTATATTGTGTGTAAGAAACGAAGGATGGTGCACTTGTCATAGAGTATGATATTTTTAGTGAGGATATTTTCGGTACCCGGAATCAGCCCACATGCTTAGAGTGAAATATCAAATGAGTTATTTCATTGTAAGCATTTACACAGTGTCCTGTCCAGAAATTCTGTTGTATACCTTGGTTATTACTATATGTTTATTTCACAAAACAACATGTTATAAATTAATCATAATCCGCGTTTAGGCATCCGCCAAAATTTATGAAGCACAAAGTCCGCTCAAAAAAATCTCAAATGTCTTGAAAATAATATAAAGATCTTTCTTCAATACTTACCGAGACAAAGTGAACGAAGAGCGAGAGTTTTGGAACGCGCCAACTGGCTGTCGAGCTCGACGTGGCCGCCATATTTCAAGCGCGTTGGAGATATATACAGGCGTTTTATCAATGCATCGTCGCACTGATTCTGATGATATATATCTAATTATTAGTGTTGTTAATGACATTTTCACGGCACATTCCCCGTGTCTTTGAGGCCATTTGTTTGATTAAATTATCGTATTGTTTCTTCTATTGTTCAAGGGATACAGATGGACCAACCATCTGTATCCCTTGAACAATAGAAGAAACAATACGATAATTTAATCAAACAAATGGCCTCAAAGACACGGGGAATGTGCCGTGAAAATGTCATTAACAACACTAATAATTAGATATATATCATCAGAATCAGTGCGACGATGCATTGATAAAACGCCTGTATATATCTCCAACGCGCTTGAAATATGGCGGCCACGTCGAGCTCGACAGCCAGTTGGCGCGTTCCAAAACTCTCGCTAATATGCGCATGATTGATTTTCGAAATAGCTGGTAAGGAGCCGTCCTGTCGCTGCAACGCTCTCAAAGCAAATGACTGACTTTTCTAATTATGAAAAAAGAACATGGTGTTTGTATAAAATCTGTTTCGAAATTAGAACGCTAAACCCAAATTTAAATTGAGTAAAATATTAAGGTACAGCATTTCGTGAGCGCGTTTCAGATTCTTTATTTCGCCTCATTATCCAAGTATGAAGTGTCTTGTTAAAGTCACAAGTGACGTCTGCTGTACAAACACTATAAATTATTACTCAAATCACATCTGATGCGCATTTCCCTGTCGCCCACAAAAAGCTCATGTATCTCTCTCGATCTTCACGGGACGACAAATGTGTAACAAATAAATTATGAAATCAACGGCCGCGGTTTTTATATCTCACGTGTTATATGATCTATCCCTTTCTTACTAGTTGATTTATCTTATGTTTTATCCCGCTCGCTCGCAGGTTGTCACCACCGCACCGCACTATATCATCGACCGTCGGCTAATGATGACGTGTCTATTTATCTGTTGGGATTTAGAACATTTCACGCAAATTGCAATTTGAAGTATGACAGTTCAACGCACTTTTTATTGTTATGCTTAATTATTAATTATCGTCAACAGTATATTACGCAGTAACAAAATAACAAAATTAATCGTCATAATTCTTTAAAAATGTCGTCCGGCGTCGGGAACGGACGATAAAAAGATAAAATATCAGTAAAGGAAGTAATATGTTTGGATTATTACAAAAACTTGTTCAGTTAGGACTATCAATCTCGGTGTTACACAAGATGTGAGGGAGAATATCTCAAAAATGTTCGTATAATTCAGTGAAGATGCGAGCCGTCAGTTTCAAATGGGAGTGTTGCTAATTAAATATGATCACGGTGGTCCCGGCGAGCTCTTTAAATATTGTTTCCTTTCAGACGAGCTTCCTACTACATAAAATAATTGTAATAACATTCTCTTCGAAGGTAGTCATTACATTCCAAGTGTCAACGTAACGTAGGTTCACAAGGCAACATGTTCGATCGACACCTGTTGAATCAACTGTCTTGTTAAGAGAAAGCTCGTAACTCATTCTAAATTCTTCGTCAATTTAGCACACGATCTACACTCGAGGATATATCATTTCACTTTGAGTTTTCTTTTTAATATAACCCATATTCCGTTCCTTTTAGAATTTTGCGTTTAAATCAAATTTTTGGACTATAGGTACATTTTGAAAAACCACGCGGATTTGGGACTGACGCCAAAATATTTCCAAAAAACGTCCAGAAGCAGCCATCTCCCAATTAATTAGCATGGCGGCTATAATTAGCTGCGCACGAGCAGTCGGTAGGTGTAGCTGTGACGTGTGACAGATGGGGACACAGCGCTGGCGCACTCTCCGCGCTTCTTTGAACCGGAATGCTTGAGGAAACTTAGAGTTAATTAGAAACGAAATTTATATCACCAAGATCTACCATGAGGAGCCAAGGCAGCTTGTTAGTGTACCGTTTTTTGAAGTGACGGACGAATTATCAGATACTTCTTACGTTATTAATTTAAAATAACGCAACGTAATAAATATATGGCTGATTTGTCTGAAGATTTTTCAGAAGAGTTTTCTTGATTTGGTTTTCTTGAAACAGATGGATTTACTAATGGGACAATCAATTTTGCTGTAGGAGTTGATGTTGCTTCAGCAGACAACAAATAACATGATAAATCTAAGCCATTTTGTCTTCATATGAAGATCGAGAAGCATCTTAGACAGAACATTCAACATAAAGATACTTCAAATTCCATAAAAAAGTACACCATTTTGTCGCAACCATAACAAAAACCTTTATGGTAGTATTTTGTATACATTTCACTTATTCATCATTGTGGTCGACGACGACCAAGATAAAGCTATAAAGATAATGGCCAAACGAATTCACGCCAAACGTCCAATAAAAAACTTCACAATTAACTAACACAAGTGAGTGTCATAAAATGTGATCTCCTTTAGAAAAAAACTATTAAAAACTAAGATTCACTTCACGATGCGATATAGCGATATCTTCAACGACAAACTATAAAATCATCAATCAAAAGTTCGGCTGTCGAAATTATGCCTTATGCGCCTGAAAATAGGAGCTCTTTCGAATCCTGTTACAGTACAGTACAAGCAAATTGTAAACTTGTATTTTAATTATATGCTTGTCTCGTACGGGAAGCTGCGATTTAAACCTGTTTAGTGGCCATTGTTTATCCGTATGGCCCCAAATAAGTCAGTAACACGATTAGTGAGGATCTTTGGACCAACTTTTTCTATGAGCGTAATTAAGATTTTTTTTTTTTGCAAAGTTTTGAGGCGGGTCTTTTTCGATTATCTATTATTTCCTTTATGTTGTTCAGATAATTTATGCACATATAAACAATGATCGATTAGGACGTTATTGGTAAAAATTGTTTTGAATATTTTTCAATTAAATAATCGTTTTGGGAGCAGATATTCAATTTAATTAAATGTGCGTCGTTCACACACGAAACTAATTATGAGAACACACGAATAAAAAATGCAACTAACACCTCTAACGACATACTCGTGAAAATATGCAAAAAAAAAATACCAGTTTGACACTTTCATTAGTGAAATATTCAAGAAACGACATGAGAATGGAAACGAATGCGGTTCAAAGTAAAATTTATCCATTATGTATTTAGTATAGGTGAGGTGCGCGCACGCAGCATGTTGCGGTTAGGGTTGGCTCGCGGAGAAAATATGACAAGACACGAAATAAAAAACACATAAACTAATAAAGTACCTAGGTAATATGGTAACCTCAAACTAAAATGAAATATTAAAAGACATTTGGAAGAGAAACTTAATAATGTTACAATCAACTTGTTATTTCCTAAGAAAAGAAGTTATTTCATCTCTAAACCCATACTATAAGTCCATCCATTCAACCATCTTAACGATCCAAAAATCCAGATCAATCCAACTACACCATTTCTGCGTCAACCCTGCCGGTGCCCGAATGCTGCGCACGATTCGATCGAAATCTCGCGCGGAACAGACGCGGCGAGCATGCGCAACCTATCTACTTAACTAAGCTGCACGTGGTAAATAAACTTAATCCATACGGAACCACTCGTGTGAATTTTTTAGGGTGCCTCCGTGAGAAATGCTGCGGTCCATTTCGGGTTCTTTAGAATTGAGGTATTGGAATTTTCATTGGAAAGTTCTTTCTGAGAAGTTTTTAATGCATATCGTGTTGGCTCACGGTCAGATCCCGGTAAGAAAAAAATCGTCTGTTTAGCACTGGCCAATTTACACCAAAAGTTCTCTCAAAAAACAGCTGATGCTGAATAAGACACGAACCCATTGCAGCCTGTCTATACTTAAGACTGGACAGTATTTCACAGTCTGCATCGTAAACCTGACTCTTTTGCTTGAGCAACCATGAAGCAGCACCACAACCAACCATGATAAATAAAGTCCTCCAGACCGAAATTAGGCCATGGCGACCAATCTCAGCGGAGACCAGCCTTCGGTGCGGGAGATTTTATAGTGCACAAGCATGCGCACACGCGTGCACTCTCTCTTCCCTCACTCTCATTAAACATCCATGATAAACACAGTAAATGGGAGACAGAATATAGCCAGGCAATCAAGGAAACACCTAGTCGTTTAAATTAAAGCAGTGCAACTACACAAAGACTGATTGTTCCTTGGCAGCTCTGGACAGAGAGAGGTGGAAGGAGAGTAGGGAGGTCTTTGCCCAGCAATGGGACATTAATGGCAAAAAAAAAAAAACAGACTAACCTAGTATCGGTTAATACAATTACTGCAACTAGAGGACTCTATATAGCATATATATCTCGAAACATTATCTAAACACAAAGAGATATTATCGTTGATATTATAATTCTATGCGGTAGGAACTGTACTTAAACTTAGAACTAGTTAAAATTTTATAATGACAGTTTTAAATTAGATTACTATCAGCTGAAGGATTTCAAAAAGAAGATTTTTTAACCTCATTATTATGTAGGTACTAGCAGAACCCCGCGGTTTCACCCGCATAAGTCTCGATACCGGGAGAATATCAGGATAAAAAGTATCTTGTGTTAATCCTGGTTGCAAACTATATATGTGCCAAATTTCATTCAAATTGGTTCGGCAGATTTTGCGTGAGAGTCACAAACATCCATCCACCCTCACCAACCTCCACTGTCCTCACAAACTTTCGCGTTTATAATATTAGTATATTATAAGGAAATGTTGCAGGCAGTTACCTACAGAAGTTCAAACTCCAAACTGCGTTTGCAATGACGCAATGTAAGTATCATAAAAATTATACATATAACCAAAAACCACCAGCCAGAAATAGATTTGAAGAAATAATTGAAACTGACGAAAACTGCCAACAAAATTAGAGCTCCTGATAAAATTGCTTCGTCATACTTTCTAGCTTACCCACCAGTAAGCTTCCAACTGTCAAATGACGTCATAATGAAACAGATAATCCATTTATTTCAACGTCAAGTAGCCGGACCACCAGAGCACGTCACGCCTACCCAATACAAATCTGATCTGATGATATCTTTGCGCGTGATTTTTTTTTATTTCGCCTACTTATGCCGCTATTCCTATGGAATGTGATAACTTGGTGTTGCCAATTCAAATATATTCCTATTGACATTGACACCGACTGCTTTATTGGTACATAGATATAAAGAGGTCTCAGTTGTTGAATGTTAAATTGTGAATTATTCCGGATTTTTGCTTGAGGCAAAGTTATATTGAGAGATGCTAATAATTTACCTATCCCGGGTAAATATTGATAGCCAATTTAACATATACTTTGTCGAACATTGGTTTTCCTTTACATAACTAGAATATTATACTGTACTTGGATGTGTTGAATAAGTATCCAGTTCATATTTAAATTAGTGGAGTCAGCCGTTGCAAAGTTAAAGTGCACCTTTTCCCAAGCTTATTACAAAGAAATTATATCGAACGCAGCCAATAGCGTTAGCCAGTCCACGCAACCTACAGTTTTAAGGCGCCAAGCCTCAAGCGCGTAATTCAAAATGCAAATATTGTGCACTTATAATGTATTTTGTATTCAAGCGGCAACGATGCAGCAGACCGGCCACGTCTCTCGTCAGTTTTACTGGAGAATCATGTAAAAATCGGCCATTTTTATTCCGTTCGCGCACACCTGATTGGCGGTTCCCATGAGGTTAATTTTCACGGATTTCTTAAAAAGCGATATTTGTCTATGGTCGTGAGGTATTCGCGCGCGACGAGAATATCGCCCCGAGCGGGGTTCGATATTCAAATGGATTTATTGTTTTCCTGTATATTGGCAAGTGTGCAGGTTGTGTGGCTTGCATCAAGAATTATGCTGTTACTTTGACTGAATGTTCGTAAATCCCTGAACGGTTACGGATGCGATTATGCGCCGGTGTTCCTTTATAAATATTTGGGTACGCAGATCTCGCAGAAACACTGTAATGTACAAGATATTCAGAAGAAATATGAATAAAATATTGTCTGTAGAAATATACTTATCCAAAAACCTAATTCCGTAACAGATCCACCCAAACATTTGACGAAAACATCAGCTATTTTGAATTTACCAAAGATAATTGATCACAACACTGGCCCGGCGAAGCGCGAAACCAAACATCTTGCGTTTAAAAAAAAAATCTAACTACCTCGTTAGCGGCTGATACGTCATTTGACTACGCCACAGAGAAGAAGAATGCAGAAGGTGTAGTCTGCGATGATAACAAACAGACAGATGAATATCGCAACAAAAATGAAGCGCCTTATGGAACTAATCATTGGAGATTTCACATCTCTGTGAAAAGTGGGTCTTCTGTAGACATATTCTGTGAGTCTGCCGTGTGTATACCAGACAGTGGTTCTGTAGGAGCTTCTATAAAAAGGTGCTTCGCCTCTCCTCGCCCCCCGGCACCCCTCACCGCCGTTCGTCTAATTTTAACCCGAAGACGATCCAGCACGTGTGCACTTAGTTCTCGGCAACTTGAATAAAGTTTCCTTGAAGAGTCGGTTTTTTTTTTCTAAGAAAAGATTTCGGTTTTCATTTGGATTAGTTTTGAGATAATTAGAGACTTAATTAATGTTGGGAGATATGCTTCATTGTTGGTGTTCCGTGTCCTGTTGTTTCTCTCAGTCTTTAAACTATTTTAGTTAGAAATTCATACTTTCGATCAAGAGTTCTATTTCAGAACCACTAAATAATACTTTCGAGACCTTCAAGACGTAAGACTTCTATATGAAATAAAGAAAAGGCGGTTTTAAAGTAAACAAAACTAAACAACCCTGCCAAAACAGGCCACTTGAAATCACGACAAGTAACAGACCACCACAGCTCGAGTGCCGTTACCAAAAAAGATAAAATTTCACCAAAAAAGGTGCATCGATAAAAACAATCGATGAATTCATTCGGACACCGGATCGAAGGCCAGTACAGATATAAAATTAAAAAGTATAAGCGGACGGAATCGAGTTTATTAAATTTCAAATATTTACCGGTTGATATTACAATTTTAAATTTTTTCGACTTGCCGCGACATAGTTGTTTGTCTCGTCGGGTCATCTCTAAGCCGACAGATGGGATGCTGCGGTCATTGTTTATTTGAATGATAACTTCGAACCTAAAATGTCGCTATACGAACATACTGATACATTTATTTAGCACTAAGAGGGCGTTATAAGAGTAACGGCCTAGGATTTGTATTAGAAGGCAGTCAACAAAGAAATCTTTCTTTTACTGTTGTTGATAGTCATTCATCTACAAATGGTGTTATCGAAACAAGTTCTGAAGGCTAATTCTCGCACTGAAAAAGTTTGAATTCAAGTAGCAATCTCATCTCAGCGTTAATCAGTGTCAAAAACTTGTCAAAAATGTTAGGAAATTAGATGTATTTTTGACAGATTGAGAATGAGATCAGACTGTGAACGTTCATGAAATCAAGAGGATTGGCCTCTCAGATCAATGCCAAGTCCATATAGTCCAATATTTATAAAATTATGTATCGCAACTGGCATAAGGAGGGCTTCTGTTCTATCCGCATCATTGAATGCTTCAGTAAAATAGACAATATTGATAACTTCAAGAACTACTACTGTTCTCACTTTGCATACTTGTACCGTGAGGTCTGCCATGTCTTTCACTTTTATAAACTTATTCAAATTGTATAGGTAATATTACGCGCTCAAGTGTCAATTGATTCCTCTAGAATATTAAATTTAATCAAATCAAATATTTTCCACGTGGTTTGAGAGTATTTGTGTCTAAAGTAATCCTGGATTTTATTTTTGAGCTAAGTTACTAATGATTTTTGGGTATATATTATAACAAAATTTTACACACACCAATTCATCGGTCAACTATGGATTGGTAATGGCAGTATTAACAACATTAGAGTACGATTGTATTTAGATGTTTTTTTGTGCTAAACGTAAGTAGAGTCAAGCTGACTTTCATTGATATCCATAAAACATGACCAAAATCCAATAAAAGCGATTCGAATTAATCCAAGAATAAGCCTGTAGATTTGACAACGACTGTACCGAACCTGTGCTACCACTTTTGGTTTTCGTGTGACGTAACTGGCTACTTTCTATTCGGGATACCACTGGGCACGACTGTACATTGAAATGCTTCCAATGATGACCATGTTATTGTGTTTATAAGTAAAATAATGGCATTGAGCCGAGTGTGGTTAGACTGGTAGCTGATCCCATCGTAGTTTGGATAAGCTACGATGATGATGAAGATATTATTAGAATATGTTGAGCTAGACAAGTGATTTTTGCCATGATTTCGTCTAGTTTACTTTCTCTTAAATATAGAACTGATGCATTTTATAGTGGGTCTTAAATCGTAGCAGGATGAAATGTTTTTTTTTTTTTTATAGACGCTGGTGATGTCATCAAGATAAAATATCATGGATTTGTGATAATTCTATATATCTTTATAATAATAATAATAATAACAACTAATGCATTTCTTGATTATTATTAAAGATTACATACTAATTTTTACCAAGCTGTGGTTCAAAAACAATCAATACTAACTCCGATAAGAATCTGAAACATTTATTTTAAACATATTTTTCTCAGAACTGAATTATATTTTTTTAAATACACATTCAAATCGTAACGTTAAAATTTCATCTTAGTCTTAATGGGTTTCAAATCACATTTACGAAAACAATCTTTGGATTCATCTTGAAACACTCCAGCTTGAATTTTACGAAACATCGTATATCCCATTTGCAGCAAACGAAATTGTGCTTTTGGGTTGGTGATTAAGGTTGAAATTAGGTTGAATGGTGATGTTTATTAAGACATTCTGGCTGTCCAAAAGTGAGGAATCTGTATAAAGATAAGCAAAGATTTTCAAAATACGGCGAGTGAAATTCGAATGCCAGATAGTTTTTGCCGTCGCCGCTCGAATAATATCTTGTGTTTAATTATTTCGGGCGCTAATTAGCTCTTAGGGTACCGTGGGGGTATCGAAAATCGGATTTTATTTATGATCTTTCATCTTCTTGTTTGTTTTTCAAACTCTTTTCCTGTTTCAGCTTCTCTTTCAACGGCTAGACCATTTTTGATTAGACCACTAATAGAAAGAAATGAATATTAATGTATACAACGTGCAACGTTAAATGCGCAAAACCTGAAAATAGTTTGATCAGAATAACGAGCAGAATTACTTGAACCATTTTTTAATATAGGTCACATTTTTCAAAAAATCTTCATTAAAAACGTTGCCGTGTCTATTTATTAATAGGTCAAGCAAGCCAATGTCAGCGCGGCGCAGCGGCCGGGTGACGACTCCTCCCTCGATAAAGCGTCGTCGCAGACGCAAGAAACGATCAGAATGGCCAGTAAACCTAAAACAACACATAAAACCTTTACAAATTTTTAATGACTTATTTTCTCTTTGAATTCAAAATCAATTGAAAACTCAATCAATCAATCAATTGAATTGATTGATTGTCAATTGAATTAAAAATCAGTTGGGGTGTCTTGAGGTTTT
The DNA here is from genome assembly GCA_949629135.1 of Eremobia ochroleuca. NCBI lineage: Eukaryota > Metazoa > Arthropoda > Insecta > Lepidoptera > Noctuidae > Eremobia > Eremobia ochroleuca. Next base: position 2,038,910 of record OX451403.1, on the reverse strand, counting down.
GCGCATTTAACGTTACACGTTGTATAAAGAGCCTATAATGTTCTCACTGCTGGGACACAAGCATCCTCTCCTTAAGAGGGAGTGGGCCGTAATCGACCACACGTGCCCAGTGCTGTCACATGTCATCGATTTTTTGTATGATGAAATCATTTACATAAAGTACCGTAGTTGTTCAAGCAGATGGTGATCCTAGCCTATACGATATCCATGTTAATTATGACAACATGATATCTTCTTTTTTGCCCTTTTGGGACGTCTTTCTCTTCTGTATAATTCGTCATTGCTCATAAAGACTCCAGCATTGCGATTCTGTAACCATCTCACCGTGAAAACTTAGGTGAAGTGAGCGCGGAGTGAGCTGTCAGTGTCATCCCACCTAATACTAGGGATTGCCCAAGCATATATTTACAATCATAATCGAGATTTTAATAATATTTTTTTGGCAAATTCTATTGATCATTTTATATAATTTCAAAGCTAGTATTTTAATTGTCAAAACATTACTATTTTGTGAAGTTTTAATCTCGAAAAAAAAACTAGTCCTTGTATAAGGACTAGTCTAGGGAAAAAAAATAAAATTGATATACTGATTAAGTTTCTGTTTTGCTATTTTTTTTTAAACCTCCACAAAATAGTAATGTTTTGTCAATTAAAATACTAGTTTTTAAATTACATATATAAAAAAAAATATCAATAGAATTAGCATAAAACAATCTGATTAAAATCTCGATTATGTTTGCTTAGTCAATCCCTAGCATCAGTGGTATGACAGCTCACTCCACGCAACTTTTCACGGTGAGATTACTACAGAATCGACCGACAGTACTCAACAGTTTTGAGCGAGTGATTGCTAGCTACCACGTCTCGCCCAGTAGTATGTACCTATTGACATTTGCAATCCATTAACCAACTGACATTTGGGATTTACTTAGATACACATAAATCTGTTAATCTTTTACGATTTCTTGAATGTATATTCCTGCTTCGTTCAGGAGGCATTCAGTACCCTAATATTAGACTACAGAACCCATTTGATGCAGTGTGTAACATGCATGTCAGTTATTTTTTAACTAAAAACATCAGCAAGGAGTTAGGTGACATTTTATGGCTTGTTCCAAGCATCAAATGGATGTAAAAAGTCCAATTTTAACGTTAAGATGCGACTTCAATTCACTTTTAGGTGTCGTGAATAACTGAATGTAAGTATCTCACGTCGGGTTTTTCTTTTAGATCTGGTTTTTTTATTACCTACTTTCCTAATAGTACTCTTGACGAGCCATCAGAAGTAGTCGCTTTAGAATTTTAGGTATGAATTGGAAATTACTATATTGATTTAGACAGAGTTGATTAATCTCATTAAGACCCCATTTATAAGAACTGAGATATATGTCGCATTATCTGGAAGATAAGTTCAACAAAATAAATCTAAACGAAACACGACCAAAGCGAAAAAGCTAGTACAATAAAGAACAGTTTTCGTATCAAAATGTATAACATTTTATCAAGAGTACGGTACTAGGCGGACTGAACAGGCAAGGAGGTTTAATGAACGTATCGGTTACGGAGTCAAGTTACACTCGTTAGTGGGTGACGACGTGGCTGCTACCCGTTCATTGTCTCCTGGTACTCTTACGATGATGTTTTGTTTTAGTGGTTTGGATAACCTGCATTTTAGGCTGTTTACGGTTTCTGGAACACGATCTGTGTAATTTATTTACTGTCTTAGAGCATCTATTCCTCTCTGCTAATAGCCACATCGCAATTCTTGAAGTGAAACTTGATTGAGCGTTCACTAACAGCCGTCATGTCCACTAGTACAATTACATAGCAGAAATCGTTCGCCCATCCTTGATTGACGTTAGATTTAATTCTGACCGACAGCTATAGATCCCCGCATAATCTACCCACACTCTCAAACAAAAACAAACACAGTGTACACTCAAAACAGTCCCCTGCACGCGTCAACAAAGCGACGACTGAATAGAAGTTGCCTCTGACGCGGTGTTGACGAACCGTCAATTTGTCAGCCCACCAACACCCAGACAGTTTCGAGCTCTCCCAACCACCCGAAGAATGGGCACCGATGACGGCGCACGAGATATATTGGAGCCCCGACGTCCGACGATTAGGCCCCATGCCAACCCGAACACGCCCGATGATTCACGAACGGGTTGAACGAACGCACCCGAACGCGATTGTGTCAATTGTTTTTCTTAAACGGACGAACATTAATTTGAACATGCGGGTTTGAATTTCGAATGTCGCACATTCTATTTAAGGTTAAGTAACTGTTTTTATGATAATAGTTGATTTTCTAGTGAGGTTAATTGGAAAATCTACTAATAAGTGGGTTAGTTTTTGCGTGATTAATAGAGTATAAACGAGTTGCTAGTTGGCAACAGGCCTTTGTAGTAACATTGTCGCTCCATTGGGACGTTGCGATGAGTACTGAAAATTGATGACAATTCTGAGCAATGATGTGTGCATTTTATGAACCTGGTCTTCAATCAACTTCGGGGACGAACCCTGATAATTCGAGCAAAAATAAAGATGTCCGTCTTAATGACTGGAATTAGATGCTACTCTTCTATTCCTACTTTAACCATGATAAGCAAAGATATAAAGCTCCTTTCAACAGATTTTCGTGGCCTTACTCCGCTCTAAGGTGAAAGAAAACATCGTGCCGAAACCGGCATGTCCTAGAACCAAACATTCGAAAACATGTGACATCTACCAACCCGCACTGGGCCCGCGTGGTAGATTACAGGCCACTTCCTCTCGAAGAGTCTCGAAGAGGAGGCCTGTATCCCAGCAGTGGAAACATTATAGGCTGATTATGACTCCGTTCTAAGACCTGCGTGACAGAAAAGACATCATATCTTGCAGACTAGACTGACAAGCAGGCAGCTATGTTTGAAGAAGAAAGAGCGAAAATGTTCGCATCTCAAATTAGATATAAATTGCGAAATATTGAATCTGGCAACACTTGGGCCGCGTTGACATCGGGTGTGTCAATTATTTGGCAGAGTCGCGGCGCATTCTGGGCCATGACGACCAAGAACACTCTTTTGTCGCCATTATGATGATCAACGCATTTCTGACCCTACCGCCACGAATTTAGGGCTGAATTTTCAATGTGTCTCCAGTTAGTCTTGAACGAATTCTGGATCGTTTTTTTAGCTCGTTTTAAAATGAATGTGAGCTTAAATTATTAAGTAGATTAATTATCTTTGGTGGCGGAAATAAATAAATTAATTGATACTTCAAAACACTCCTTTTTCTTGTTTTGTGATAGTTAAAAATACTTTCCAATAAAAATATCGAAGCACATCCTGCTGATGCTAAAAACAATCGATAAAAACTCGACCGAAAAAAAAAATCGATAACTATTTATATCGATTAAAATACAAAACGAATAGAATACTAATAACGAATTCATATGACCATTTATCATAAGTACGTTAATGAGATCGATGTTCGCGGATCGGTCATTACAATCGGTTTTGAATCGATTCAGCGTTTGAAAGAGACAATGGCCTCTGGGTGTCCGTATGATTTACGTTCGCTCGTTACGAGCGCCGTAATGAGCTGCGCTCGCGCTGCTTAGTTTACATCTCTTCGATTATAAATAGTGATGACTAGATGCGGATCTTTTTCTCGGATACTATACGAATATTAGATCGGTTATTGTAAATGGTTGTACCTACTTTTAGATTCAATAGTAATCTTCATGATTTTTTGTGTAATTATAAATGTAAAATTGTCAAAAGAAGTATACGATTAATTGTAGATTGTAATTTTTATTTTGTTAAAAAGTGACATTTGTGTTTTATTTTGTAAATTTATGCTATTCTTGTTATGTTAGGTTTATTAGCAATAAAATATTCGTATTCGAACTGGCGTTTATTTGATCGTACCCAAGATATAATACACAACACTATACAGATTATGTTAAGAAAATTCATACAAAAATATCACCCCTTCACTAAAACTTATTGATAAAATATCCTACATTTACTTATTCGGATATTATCTCCACATCACTAGAGTCAGCCATTTTTATATTAACAATAGTAATGTTAATAATAATGATGGAGAATATTCTATGATTGGATTTACTTTTATGTTTCCTTCTTTCTTTACATTATTTTTACATCTTGTTTCAGGTAAGTCCATTTTATGTTTTATAGTAAAGGCGTTTGCCGTTGGTAAGATAAAAGAGAGGTATTGTATTGCATGATTTTCTTCTATCTGAAGTCATCGACCATACAGCACAAGAAGACTTCAACCTATAGGTACAGACGACAGCACATCCAGCTACCCGAAACTGTAAAATTTTCCCCATCAACTTTGAACCTAATGCTTTAGCGATAAAGTTTAAAATCTATTAAAGAAATTTTATATATTGTAGTAACTTTATGTGCTGGCGTCTGTACCTATACATTGCCCTTTAAAATCATGTATGACATAATATAATATACAACGTGTAACATTAAATGCGCAAAACCTCAGACACCCCAACTGATTTTTAATTCAATTGACCTATTTCAGAGAGAAACTAAGTCATTACAAAAATTGTACAGGTTTTATGTGCTGTTTTAGTTTTACTGGCCATTCTGATCGTTTCTTGCGTCTGCGACGATGCTTTATCGAGGGAGGAGTCGTCACCGGTCCGCTGCGCCGCGCTGAGATTGCTTGCTTGACCTTAATTAATAAATAGACATGGCAACGTTTTTAATGAGGATTTTTTGAAAAATGTGACCTATACTAAAAGTGGTTCAATTAATTCTGCTCGTTATTCTAATCAAACTATGTTCAGGTTTTGCGCATCTAATGTTAGGTACACGTTGTATAGATAACACGTTTGTTGATTATGCTAAATAATCATTTCAACATCAATTATAAGCACGAAGATCATAAAAAAAAACGTATATAAGGTGTTATCTTTGCTGAAAACTATAAAAAAAGAATTGTTTTCAAGCAAATACAAGTAGCCCTTTCATTCGTTTTTACGACACGATCAGAATCTGAGTCATTCCTTGTTTATTTTTCAACTCTTAAACTATCGCCACCGCCAGTGACCTAATACAATGTTTTGTTACAATCCCACATGACATTAAATAAAAAGCATTTAAAAATGTAAAACATGCTAAGACTTTAAACCAACGGCCACGTTACATATTTATTACAATACAGGTATTTATATCCCAATAAAATAAAGCAGTAGTTCCAATAACTGACACAGAGAGAAAAATTGTTTTTTTTTTCAAATACACATACGATAAAATAGTGGAATAAATGTCAATTTGGTCTAGATAGTTATGAAAACAGTTAAAGCTGTGTCAAAACAATGGATTATTTTGAATTAAGTTGATTTGTATATCCTTGGATGTGATGTCGCTGTTATTGAGACAAACTCTACTAAATAGTGTCACACTTCCTATTATTGTTAGGGCCCTTTCCCACGGCAAGATCCCGTTTTTTGCAGGTACGGTTTTTGCAGAATCTCGTTTAGTAGTGTACGTGATAAAATATACATATTCATAGCACCCTGTTTGCAGTATCCGGAAAACAGGATGCCTGTGTGAATATATATATATAAACACATACACCACTAAACGGGATCCTGCAAAAAACCGTACCTGCAAAAAACGGGATCTTGCCGTGGGAAAGAGCCCTTAGTTTAATTTTAACAAAAGTGTCGTTTTTTGTCTTGATTTTATTATTGTGAGCTATATAACACATACAGATGAGAATAAAAAAACGTAATGATAAATTTCTAGTTAGAAATTAAGTAAAAATGTCTTAACACTCTTCTTTATCGGTATCATCTCTCCAAACTTGTGTTAAAGAACCTAATACATATTTCAAGTGAAACACAACAGCCATTTGAAATGCTACAAAATTAATCCAGAAATTCTTAACGTCAAGCCAAAAAGGCATTCTTATACCCACTTCCCTAACATTATATCGATAAAATAAGAAATAGGAGAGAAGTCACGGGCATAACACACTACACCGAAGGAGTCCCACAGGGATCTATTCTCGGCCCCCTTCCTCGAATCTCGAAAATATATTTTTTTCACCATCTCTAAGTGTGGTATTTATAGAACTTTACGTTCCGTGTTTGATTTAGTTTTGGTTTAGTGTAAATATGTCGGATTTTCAGTTGAAACGTGGATTTGAATAATGTTACTGTAGATTATACTAATGTGGTTAAATATGCTTTTAACAGATATTTAGTTTGATTGTGGAAGTTTTATGAAGGATTTATGCGGTTGTAAAGAGTTTTAGATGAAAGATCTTCGAGTTTTAAGGATAGCAATATTGTAATGCGATATAAAACGCCTTTGTTCTTATTTGATATACGTAGTTATCGCTAATTTTAAGTATTAAATATCCGTAAAATTATTCAATTGATTCAGCTCTGACTTTTGCACCTAAAGATGCTAGAAATAGAGCAAAATGCTTCACCGAATGTTTAAATGTGATAAAGAAAAAATAAACAAACGTTATGTAGGCTAATCTGAACTCAAAATGGATTTTAAAGTACCAAACCACCAATCTAGAATAGACTAGAATCAAATAACTTAAACAAATGCATTTCCCGATCAAATTAATCAAAAAAACATAGTTTTTCAATTACAGTAAATAATGGGCAAAGAGATAATGAATGAAATTATGTAATATGCCGTAAAAGCTTTTAATTCAACACTAAAAATCATAAATAAGATTTACAACGCAACGTCCATTTGCAATAAAAACAATCCCATTACCACCGCACATTATAATAACGAAAATTCATTAAGGTACCGACCATTAATTTCATTCCGCATCCGATGCAATGCCATTACTCTCATTCCTTACCAAAACAAACAAATCCTACAATTATTCTAGCTCCACAAAGTCATCTGCGTAACCAAACCAATCTATTCTAACCTCTATTCCTTCACAAATATGGTCCACACCAACCGCTGCCACTTTACCATCTGTGAATTCCTCTGCCTTTATATTACTAAGAGTATTTTCAACAAATTCAACAAAAATAGCATCTATATCCATTACATTATGGTTGATATCATCTGTATTGCTATCTGGTAGAATCTGATCCCCAAGTTCTGTCCCGAAATTCTCAAGATATTGAAAGATTAGCAGTGGGTTGCGTTTTAGATGTCCCCATAAATAATACATCGACTGGGGGACAACCGTGATGGATCGTGTCTGTCTATCCACTTTCTATTAGTCGGGAATTCTTAAAGGGTGGTGTGGGGTGGCTGTTATTATTAACGGCGACCAATGTTAGCTTAGCAAGTGATACCGTAGACTCATTAATTCCGTGGACGATTTCAGAGGGGCATTACAGTTGTCATGTAAACAGATTTGCTATAAATCTATCGAAAGCTTTTGTCGGATGACAATGCTTTCTTCTTACTGAAGAAGAAGAGTTGTGATTGTGTTATTTATTTGTATTTTTCTATTTTCATGTCGACATCACATGTTACCGGTTGTGACGACCTGTTTAGATTATAAAGGGGATACAAGATAAGCGATCGTATGTTCATGTTCCTATTTGTACTTATAATAATGGCGTTGCTATTATTAGCCAAGTTTATGAACGGTATGACGCAGAAGAACGGAGTGACAGCTTGTATTATGAGTATGCACTTATGTTAGTGAAAATGGTTGGCGTTGGATTAGTAGAATTGTCTTGGGTTCGACACCCAGGAAAAACATATTCAAATGTTTCGTATCGTTCATAAAGGCTTAGTTTTATGAAACAATAATAGGCTACCAAAGTATAGTTGAGCGGTTAAAAGTATATATGATGAAACTCAAAACAAAAATTTCGCGAACCATTTCACACGACACTTGAAACTAAATAAAATCAGTACAGTTGTAAATCAATCGGTCTAAATATTTGCTGATGGCAACATTCCTGTGCGCAACATGGGAACCTTTATCACTATCGTATCAACTGATAACTGAGAATTTGGGTGACCGATAACGTATTGATGAAAAAAATTATAGGAACATTTTACTTGAGCTTATCTTAATGTACTTAATTTAAACTAGGATTTAAATGTATTAAAATTTGATGTAGCCATATCTACCCAAATATACTAAGTTAATGTAAGATATCAGCATTAGATATTACTGATTTTATAGTTAAGGAAAACATCAACATGAATCAAAATGGACTAGAACACGCAATAGGCAAGCCTATGGTGTTCAATGACTTCTTTGCATGAGATGAAACCCAAGCTCTCCAGTGGGATTCTTGCAGGCTAGCGCTTCATAATCAATGATGATCTGCCTAGCCTTTTCCCAAGTACGTTAGGGTCGGCTTCCAGTCTAACCGTATGCAGCTGAATACCAGTATTTTACTTGCAGCAACTTCATATCTGACCTCCACAAGTCCACAACCCAGTTACTGGGTAATACGATACCCCTTGGGATGACTTACCAGTCTTACCAAATAAGGGCTTTTGACGACCCGTAACGACTGTCATACATCCATGAATGATAGCCGGGATCAACAAGCTTAACGTACTTTCCGGGGCCCGGAGTAGTCTCTATTTGTAAAGAAGGTCACCCATCCACAGACCAACCGTGGCAAGCATAGCTTACCTGATTCTGTTGTTCATCACAGATAGTGGTGGTACTCATAAGGTGGTTCCAAGAAACCAGTGCTATCTTCTTCGTTGATATTAAGAAAATGAATGTATCAATAAATTAAAGGAAATCTTGAATTTTCCTCAATTGATACACACCAATTTCAAAAAGCGTTCTACAACAAAAGCACTTCGCTTCGTTCAAAAACTTGACAAAGCCACAACACAGCGTTCACCTGTTTATTTGACTCCGAACGATGTTTTTATTATTCATCCGGTGTCCTTTCGATAAAAGTTGTAGGCTTATCGACGGGACCAGCTCTTGTTATTTTTCAATAACTTTCACAAGACATGACATCTTTTCGAATAAGTGAACTGTAGTGATTGAGGAATTTCTTGCCGTTTGGTTGTTGAATTATTTTGTATTGATAATTGGTTTCTTGTTGACTGTTTTTTTTTGAAGATAATATAATAATAATAATAATAATAATATTCCACAACTTTTACACAACGCCATCTAGTCCCAAACTAAGCAGAGCTTGTGCTATGAGTACTAGACAACTGATAAACATACATATATATTTCTAAATACATACATATTATAGATAAATTACACCCAGACAAAGAACAAATGATCGTGCTCATCACACAAACATTTGTCCTAGGTGGGAATCGAACCCACGACCTTGGGCATAGCAGTCAGGGCCACTGACCACTAGACCAACAGGCCTGTCAAATATCATAGTTATTAGCAGGTTGTGTATCTATCTGGACTGATTTTTTGTGATCTTTGATAACTACATATAAAAATATGGGAAAAATCACGAAAAAAAAATTATGAAGATAATTCATTTTCTCATACGTTCGTTCTTATTGTTTCTGAGGCGGTACAAAGTTCCGGTTAGCTAGTTAAGATAAATAAGTTAACATGGATTTTAGAAGAATTTAGTATTAATTTTTCATGCTATGCAAATAAAAATTATGTATTCAATTCAATGTATTTTTTTTTTGCACAAAAAATAAAACATTGAATACACGGGATCTTATGAAATGACCACAATACGTAAATAACCAAGTTCTTATGGAATAGATCAATTTAAAATGTACACCATATAAATTACAGACAATTTACACTAGGTACTAAATTAAAAAAATAATAATAATAACTAACTATATAAATAAATACAAAAACAAAAGGATTTAGGCGTCGAAGTACTCGTCCGCATCGCCGTCATCCGGAACGTGGCCAGAAGACTGGTAGCATTGCCACATTGAATGGCAATGCTAATTCTTTGGCCAAATAACGACCCAGCCGTCAATTTAAATAAGTAGAAGCAAATAAATACTATATTTAATAAATAAGCTCACTCTTCTAAAGAACTCAAACATACATGCATAAACTCACGCCTTCTTCCCATAAGGGCAGGCAGAAACTTACATACTCCTGTTGCTTCGTTTACGTTCATTCAACTGGTCATATACGCACGCTGCTTGCGAGTTCCGAGCAAGGTGTACGCGGTACTCGCAACCAGCGTGCGTATATGACCTTCCTGAAGAACGTCATCAATAAGGTCACAATATATCCTCCGAGGGGGTTCTGTCCCAGCTCCGTCTCCACTCACATCTGCCTTGAAAATACTTACCTACTACCTTTTAAAGAACTCCTAAAACATACAAAATCTAACCACTTAGCAAGTTAAAGAACTCACATCGCTGTCTTCATCTTTAGTAGAACAGAACTCAGCCTACTGTGTGTTGGTTCGTCCCCCGACACCACCCGCTTATGCATCCTGAAACATTTTCCGACTCCACTCGCTGGATTCCTGAAACTTCGATGCTGGAAGTGGTATAATTTATGGGAGATAGCGATTTTAGAAATTGGAAAAGGTGAAATCTAGATATGGCGATAGCAATGTAAAATGAATGAATGAGACCGCTGTATTTTATTATTAGGCATTAATGTCCCACGGTTGGGCAAAGGCCTTTCCCCATGACTTCCAGCTCTCTCGATCCAGGACTCAAGAGGATCGCTGGTCGTTTTTTTTTCTCCACGACGCGCTCTGGCTTTGTCAGGGCTTCACGTAGTGGTTATTCTGGCCCTCAGCTCACTATTTAGTTAATATAATATAATATTTTGTTTGTAAAGCTGTGAAAGAAGTTTGCATGAATTCACGTAAATTATAAATATGCGAATTCCCTTTCAGCCCAAAACTCTTAGCTAGCTTAATAATTTCTCATAATAATATAATAGGCACTTTGGAAATACATTTTCTGATATCTTTAAAACTTTCCTCTCCCTCTTCAATTACACCACACAAAGAAAAACTTGAATCAATATCAACTTTTTATTATTGAAAGTATTTATATTATTTCACTTTGTCCCCTTTCCCTTTAACAGAAACTTCTTCAGTAGGTTTAATACACTTAGAGGGGACAACTTCTTTCTTTTTTGTTTCAATCATCTCTTCCCTCACGTTTCAAAGTTTTTCAGTTTTTTTTTGTCTTCTTTTTTCTTTTTATTATCGTGAGAGTACACTATGCTTTTAGAAGACAGTTCCGAGTCTCGGGATTTCAAGATGACAATTGCAAATAATGTGATGTGTTTGTAAGAATTTTTATGCTAAAAAGGAAAGTTTTGTTTGTATATTTTGTGGTGTACAATTTACTGTTATTTGTTTAACAGAGTATGTAACTTATGTTGTACCTGTCTTCTGTTCTTATCTTATCTTATTTTAGAGTCTTAATAAAATCGAAAAAAACGAAAAGTGCTAAATAATTAAAGAGAGACATAAGCCCCTTTAACTTTTCCGGCTAACTCTATTGCATTCGTTGTGACCGAGTATTTAAAACTAAGCTAGGTCTGGCGAGTCATATTAGGGCACACGATAGGAAATATGTAATCATTTTCAAAGGGTCGTCGTTATCGAAATCGATAAAGAGGACTATATATATAAAATCATTAATCAGACCTAATAACAATTTTGGTTCTCCAAAAATTTAATTCGTCGTTCAAGATAATTATGATCCCTATATACCTAATTTTACATTTTAAAATGAATGGTCATTTTATGCCCATTTTCTTTTTTGGTCTTTTTTTGTATTTTTTTTTTTCGTTGGGGTCGGCTTCCAGCCTTATCAGATGCAGCTAAATATCAGCGTTTTACATGGAACGACTGCCTCTGATCTTCCACAACCCAGTTACTGGGTAACATGATATCCTTTGGTAAGGTACTGGTAAACCAGTGGTACCTAAAGTAAGTAAGAAATAAAAATACTGCAACTTCATATCGCCACGTTGCGTCTAGAGGTTTGGGTATTTTTCACGATAAAACCATATACTTCTAATTACTTGTTTAACCATTTCAGACGTCAGTGAAATAATCTCACTCTTGTTTTCATTAAACTAACTGACTCATTCATATTTCTGCTAATTATTACCTGCAAGGTCTGTGCAAATAGACGTTGTTTGTATTTTTACTTGTTTGTCATTATATCAGCGAGTAAACTGAAATAAATCGCTCTTTGACATTCGTGTTCTCATGAAATATGACGACAGATAATTTCTGGGAAGGTGAGATTAATCTAAATCAGGTAACCTACTAACTTGGTTATAAAGTATTCTTAAGATGTTATAAATGGAGCGAGTGCCTATCTAACTAATTTCATTTTATGAAGAAGAAAACATTACTTCTCAATGTAAGAAGGCCTTAGCCCAGTAATAGGCCAAATTATGGTTTATATAAAAAAGACTATTTCCCAAACAAACTTATCTCTTATTAAGAGTTGTCAATTTTTTTTTTTAACTGTTTTCAGACTCAATCATTCCAAAGTTCTTTAATGTTATTGACGTCCTTAAAAGCTAGTCACTTTAAAATAATAATACACGAAAAATAATGAAAATTCACAAGCAAACATTATAAATACACAAACCATAGTTATTCACAATGCGATCAGGGCGGGGGAGGCAGAGGGCACAAGGTAAGACAAAGGGCTCAAATCTATCGTGGTTTAGAGTTACATGCGAAAACATAAACAGCGGTATGATATTGAATATGAGGTCCTGGATGATAGAAAAATGGATGTGGCAGGAAAAATGCTGATAAAATAACATGGTGGCAGCAACATTATAGTACTTTGTCTGTATCACGTAAAAGTTGAAGGAAAACATTTTGAGGAATCCGGCATGACCTAGGACCAAAAATTCGAAGGCATGTGACATCTGCCAACCCGCACTGGGCCCGCGTGGTGGATTACGACCCTCACTGATAGGAAGTCTGTGTCCCAGCAGTGGGAACATTTTAAGCTGATTACGCTATGTAAAGGTTGTCCGCCAACTTGGGCCAACGTGGTGAACGCCCTCATAGAGAGGAGACCTGCAGCTACAGAATCCTAGTAGTGGGAATATGATATACTGTATGAAGTATATAGATTCTCAATCATTTGTTTTCTTATATTGATGGCCACTCCGTTAAACCTTGGGAAGCTGGAAGTGAACTTCAGTGAAGAATTATTTGAAGTTTGTAGTAGTGATTTTAAAGTTTTCATAACAACTCACGTGTCCGCTTCAAAGCAAGAAATTAACATACATACAAGCAGAAACATAATCTACTCTACACGCTCCCAAAGACAACACTAGCCCGCGGCCACTACATTAGCCACCACAGCTCCTAACCACTAAACATTTATTGAAAGTGTAAATCAAACAAACATCCAGCCCCACGTCAAACTGACAGTCGACAGCAGTAATCTCGGCTCTATTGTCGAACCCGCTACCCTCCGGCAGCCAGCCAACTACTGCACAATCAGCCGACAATACTCCACCACTCAGACTCCCATGTTTTCCTTTGTAATCATCCCCTAACGCTCACCCCTAATGATTTTTCTCTGTTATTTGTTTTTGTTCTGTAATTACTGTTTGGTTTTCCTGTGAATTGCCCTGCGATTGTAAATATGCGGTTTAAGATGGTTTAGCTTAGTGTTTGTGGTCTTGTGCTTCGGAGAGGGAAAGTTGTCTAAAGGTATATAAAGTTTATGACGTATATTGTTAGGTATATTGAGGTTTTTAGTCATTTTTCTATATAAGAAAAACAATTAGTGAAGTTGGTAATTAATTTGTAAATAACCATGAACATAAACAAACGGAAAATACATTGCCAAAGATCAAATAACTTTAAATCGAAAAAACATAACACGATAATCACACTGCCAAATTAAATTCACTGCAAAACCTCCCACGTGCGTAAAAACTAATCAAACTTAATGAAAAAGCTAATAACCAGACGCAAATCCCATTAAAAAGCAACCACAATCCTAAAAAACATTGCAAGGAGAAATTTCAATATCAATTGTGTAGCGGTCCCAGCATAGCGCCCTGCGGAACTCCGACACGTGTAGCCAAGGCTTAGCCGCTCTAACAATTAAGCATTAAACTCCGGTTAATTTAACCGAGTGAGTATTGTCGCCAGATCCCTTTGAGCTCACAATATGAACGCTCCGTGAAAAAAAGCCTATTTAAATCCTCGCAGTTTCTATTGACACGGACGGACATTATTGAATGCTTTAATATAGTCATTCGATTGAATGAGGTCTTTGGTTCGTTTTGATTATTGAATTTCCGGATTTGGGTTAGTTTTGTGGTGGACTTGAATACTATATAAAGTTTATAGGTTTTATAGCGTTGTGGTAGATAAAGTTTGTGTATGTTTGTCAAATATGAGGCCAGGATTGCTGCATTCTGTCTAAGAAAGCTTTTGATAGAGTTTCAGCAAAGCGTGATGATTATGATAATCTTCCTTCAAGTACATAGCAATGAGCTTAGTGTGAATATCAAGTTGATATAAATAAATGAAAGTTTTGTATGAACTGATCAACACTTCTGAAACTACTTATAAAATTACTTTAACTAGCTTAGGTACAGAGCATTTACTGCACACCTTAGACATGTCTACGAAGCACACATAAATGTATAATAATTAATCAATAAACGTCTAGCATAAAAATAGCACCTTCAAAAAAAAAACAAATTAATTTAATACACTTCCTAAACAAATTAATGTAGAAGAAACTATTAAAAGTGGCCATTTAAATAGAAACAATTGTTAAATCAATTAGTGAGGACCGGAAGTGGCATAGGAAGAAGCATACACCGATAGCTGACCAGCGAACGATCCCTGAATTATTTATGCCCCCCGTTCCGTTACATCGCATATCTAATGAGCTGTGCCTAGGAATATTTACTTAGAATTTAATATTAATGTCTGTATGCCGTGGACTGACTGCCGATAGCAGTCTGCGATGCGTCTGAACCCCGTGATGAATTCCATCTATATATCTTTTGCTTTTTATTTATAATCTGGGTTTTGTAAAGCGTTTGTTGGAATAGTAAGGTAGGCGTAATGTGGAGATGTTTCTTTGATTGACTATTTGTTTGAGTTTAATTCGGGGATTGGTAGAAATGTTTGTATTTTCGAAGTAATGGGAGGTTTTAATGGTGATGGTGAACGACGGCTGTCCATTGCAGAACCAAGAAATCTCCCATATCCATCCCACTCTTTTAATAACAAAACAATTTTCTCTCATGAACGACTCAGAGCCATTCGTCAAGAAATAGTGCAATTCAATAAACTAAAGAAAGGTCAACAAAATCGTACAAATTATATAGTTGCTTCTAACGAAATCTCTATGAAAACGTGGCATTATATACCGCATAGGAGAAAGAAATATATACTCCAAATACGCTGCCAAAACAAGCCCCAATTTAACACAAAGTAGACCAAAGTCAACACGTTTCTTCTACGCATTTCCCACAAGTCGTTGTTAGGGGACGATCGGCGCGCGCGCCGGCTCCGGTTACATCCTAAACAATGGCGCATGACCCTCCTACAGCCATTATTACAACACAATCACTCTTGATTAGCTATTGACCCATTTTCAAATGTATATTTTCAATACAATTTTAGTTTATTTTCAAACAAACTAATTTTGTTTGGGCATGATTGCGTATGGGTTAATGTGTAGGGTTAAATTAAGAGGCTCTCGATTCATTTGACAGCTTTAACGTTCATGGACATATTGTTCTTTTGAAAAATTTAATTATACGCGTTGATTTAGATGTAAAATAAAACCATAAAAATATACTGTACAACCTTATCGCTGCACAAGTTGTAAAATTAGATTGAGTTAAAATATTACTAGTGTTACCAGCTACATTTTATACTATAAAACATTTCTAAACTAAACTTTTTCACTCAATTACTCACAAAAATAGATAAACAAATACTGTTAATGATATCGTGCTGCAATAAATCTATGTACCAGGGCGACATAAGAGGGCAGGAGTAAGATCGCACTAAGATAGCGCGCCTAAAGGACACATTGATTGAACGGAGCGGACAACGCAGATAAGAGCCGGCTACACTATTTACATATTAAATGAGTCAATATTAATTTTACCGGGACTGGTCTAGCTTTGTTAGGGAGAAAGGTAAAGATGCTTGTACTTAATACTTAGTACAGGGCCTATTAAAATGGATATGCAAAAAGTTGTACGCAATCAAGCGAGCGTGTTTTGTTTGAGCAGTTTTTATCTTATGTTAAAGTAGTTTCTTAAAAAAATATCTGAGCAATTTCTATTCGTAATTTTAACTTGTATTTTTTTCTTACCTGTCAAAGTTAAGGCTATTTTCCCAACACCAAAGTCCAGACAAAAATAGAAGAAGCCACCATCATTTCTCTTAATTGAAACTTTCAATTTATTTTTTCTAAACAACTGCAAAGCAACGTGCTTTTTCACGCCCAAAGAACAAACTATTAATTAAAAATGCATAGCTCTTATAATCTATAGTCGTTAACGAGGCTCCTTTTATTTTCTGCACTCCTGGTACATGCAGTGTTTATTTTGCATAGAGAAACGTTTATATAGCATTTATTAGGTTTAATTAAGAGGCCGCAGTATACTCGTAATGGGGTTTTTATGTCTGAAGTCTTTGGCGGTTATGTCTTTGTTGATTCAGCTTTAATACTAGCTATTTATTATATAATAGTTTTTTGCACAACGTGTTTGTTAAAGTACTTGATATAACGGTAAAAAAATGATGCCATCAAACATTTATTCAGGAAAAAACATCTGAAATATCGTATATTAAATAGAAATAGAACAAGATATATTAGCCTATTGGTTGAAAAATGAAACTGAGGAATATCAAAATTCTTGCTTTTCCTACTCTTTCTTCCCACACCAGCACCCTTATTGCGTAGTTCCAATTTGAATCAATTTGAAGGATATTGCTAATCCATTACTTCATATATTCGAAAAAGTCTGCTCAACAACGTACAAAACGCAAAGAATGTTGTTGAACTGTCAAAATGAAACCCATTGCTACTGATAGTGTGTTACGCAAGTACCCCACAGATTAAAAATATGATGTACATACGACCTTAACAATATCATATTTCTTTTGGTAACCGATCATTTTAAACAGAACGATACAAAACAAGGCACAGCCCTATCACATACGACCTTAAAAAGAAAATTTACATACAATAAAAATTTACAATATTTTTTTACATAATGCACATAGACGCATATCATTCATACATTAAAAAGATGTTAATATAGTGAGTATTATTTATAAGCGATAGCCTTAGATTGGCCAGTATCGTAGTATCGAATCCAAGAATGGATCCTTCTATTTGGAAAAATGTTTATTATGAAGGAGTATGCCCCTGGAATAACAAACGAATATGTAATAACTCGTTTAGTTTAACTTTTCTTTACATAATATTATTGAAGTATTCGTTGCTGTAATCACCATCATCATCTCTTTAGCCTTTTCCCAATTATGTTAGGGTCAGCTTCCAGTCTAACCGGATACAGCTGAATACTAGTATTTTACATGGAGCGACTACCTATCTGATCTCCACAACCCAGTTTCTGGGTAATACGATACTGATTGTCAGACTATCGGGCTTCTGAGTACCGGTAACGACTGTCGAAGATCCACGAATGACAGTAAGTATACTTTACTGAAAAAAAAAAACCTTTATATCTTTTACGTCGACAACGGTTTAAGAAGAAAAGCTACCAGAAAGAAAATACACATTTTCAACAAAACTGCTAAATAACCTTAAAATGCCGCGACAATGGAGTCCAAAAAAATCATGTTAATCCGAAAAATCACAGGCCATACCAGTCGTAATAAAAAATAAAAAAAATATGATAATCATATGTGAAGTGGCATCACGTAACGAGTCATGGTGTCAGGTTCCCAAGCGGTCAGTGACTTATGGCTGGGTGTTTTCTATTAAATCATTTTGTTTATATTATTAACTAGCTGAACCTATGGGTTCACTTGACGACAATTTTTCATAGGTATATTTGATATAAGATCGTCGTGGGAAAAACTGAACCATTATATATATAGATTCAAATAAAACCACCTGACATTATATCCTAACAATACGGCCCAAAAAGAAAATTGTCTAAATATTTGAACTGCTATTGCAAAATTTATTTCAACATTGCAAAAATAAATCTAGCTCTTTTTTTTTAATAGAATTGGTAACACACGGAAACCACTTAATCCAAAACTAACCCTGAGGAAATCCCTTCATCATAAAACCAAAATCAAACAGACACACAAATCAATCTAACAACAATACATGGAAAGTTACCAAATATGCGCAGACGCAGGCGCCACGACATTAACATGGCAATCACGCTGACCATAAAGCGGTGACATAAATAGCATAGATTAAATAGACATAAAACTTGGCCTTGGTCGCAACATTGTTTAATTATATTTAATTTAGTAAGGACCCGATTTTGGTTAGTATTAATGTTAGGAATACTAAGTATGGGTAGGGGTTAAGTATTGATGAATACTAAGTTGGTCGCGACGTGTAAATTGTTAAGCCAGTGGCAGACCGCCGACAGCTACTTAACTTAGCTCTTGGTCTGCAACTGGCTTAACAATTTGCAAAAAACGTAAAAGAATTTTAATTTCGCGATTACCCTGACGCTTTCGCCTTAAGTTAGCTCGCAAAGCTGAGGTTCTACTCCCTAAGCACGAAGTCCGTAGTTTTTGCCGAAGTTACAGGCGTTTACTACACCGTATCACTTACGGACATAAGGTTAGTTCGGAGCCCGTATTAAGAAAGGTTGAAAAAAAAAAAAAAACTTAGCTTTACGAGCCAACTTAAGGCGAAATCGTCAGGGTAATCGCGAAATTAAAATTCTCTTACGTTTTTTACAATTTACAGGTAAACGTGAGGTTATATCTTGATCTAAATATGATTCGCGGTCGTAACGTCGTGGGGTACCTTATCGCAAACCCTTAAACTAACTAAGCTTAGCTCTTGGTCTGCGACCGGCTTTAGTTTCTAGATTTGATGGGCTTAGTTTGAGGAAAATGTTATGTTGTTGGGTGGGTGGCGACCTATCTGATGGTCACAGTCGCCTATGGACTTCTGCGATACTGGCCGACTCATCTGTGATGCCTCCAGAAGCATTCTAGAAATAAAGCTGTCTTGTGTGCCTGTAAAAGTGAATGATCAATCGTACCAAAAAGCCTCATGCATCAAGATCAAAATATTATAGTAATTATTTTCATAATTTTTAACGACATTACGCGTCGGGATTTAATTTTTGAATAGGGAATTTACTGTCGATTATAATTAGAAAATAATATAATTATAATTATAATTATAACTAGAATAGAATATAATTTTTATTTACTTACACGATTATAATTTTTTTATCTATGGTTAATTGGCCGTTCACAGCCGGTCATAGAAATTTAGAATGCAATAGAAACCATTTTTGATGAATCGCTTAGAGAGAGAGAGAGAGAGAGAGAGAGAGAAGTTCTTTTCGTAACGTTTCTTTTGTACACTAACGTTGGCTTGAAAAACATTTCACGAATTACATAAAGGTTGGCTTTGCTTTCTTTTTGTTGAATAACAATCAAGTAATATTAGAATATCAGTACACCAAACCGATTTAGTATTGCTAATTGACACAAAATCGATATTTTTTAATACAGATTTTGATTTATCGATCACATCCCTAAATCCAGACGCACATTTTTGATATTTGATCTAAAGTTTTAGCTTTGTTTGCGCTAGCGCTAGCGAATACGTCCGTCTGTGTTTTTGAGACTTTATATTAACCTTTTGACCGCCACGGGCGGCTATAGCCAACAAACGAAAACGTGCCAAACACGCCACCGACGTCTACAGCCGTCAAGAAAACGACATTTTTAAGTAAAAAATAAATCTTTTCTAATTTAGTATATTTATTTTGTACTTCAAAAATGTCGTTTTTTACTGTCAAAAATGTCTTGACGGCTGTAGACGTCGGTGGCGTGTTTGGCACGTTTTCGTTTGTCGGCTATAGCCGTCCGTGGCGGTCAAAAGGCTAATGAATTATTGTACTGTGTGTTGTAAAATTAGAAATTATTAACTTATTTCTGTGTATTTCATTGTGAAAATATGTGATTTACTCAATCTGACGGCGCGAATTACGTTGTTTTTTAGAGCACTAATGACCGTCATGTACGACATGTCAAACAAAATAAATCATCTAGTTTTTAGGTTATTTCGATTTTTTTGAAAATATCCGAAATTCGGGTTTTGTTCACAATAAGAACTTTTGTAGGAGTTCATATGATAAGTGTAGTCTATAAAAAAAAAACAAAATTTGACATTGATGCAGCATGGTATGGGCAGTGGGTACAGTCATGAGCTTTGTCCTTTCAGAGACACCTTTTCCTTCAAAACTGGAACATAGCAAGACTGCTTGTATATGAAATTTATCTTTCTTTTGAGAACAAAACTACATAAATGATAAATGATAAATGATTTATTTTCTGTAAGTAGGTTTGTACAAACACTTTTACATGTCAATCACATTTTTTTTTTTAAACTAGATGAGGTCGGCGTTTCCTATCTGACTACTCTGAGAAGAAAGGCCGAAACAAACTCAGAGGTCACAGTCTCTTTTAAAGTCCAGACATAATCTTGGTCAGATCATGTGAAGACCATGTAGATTGGTGTCTGAAATGGTCTTTTGAGTAAAGAACCACACAGATTGAGAGGACCTGTCCAGTCAGTGCACGCATTTGTCAAAAATCGTGCAGCTCAACTCAGAACTTGAGGAGCCTTACGATTCGACGAACAATACCAATGAAAGGACATTTGGGTAGGCCGCATAAATTACTCAAACTGCCAGGTCATGATTAAAACTAACTAAGAAGGAAAACAGAAAAAAGAAATGACCCACATAGTCTTCACACTCACAATAATAATAATAAAAATAAGATACTTTACAAAGTAAATATCCATGTCATTGTTTATATAATATTCATCAATGTCAATGTGTATATAAAAACCCGCAAATAATCTTTGATCTTTGAGGACTATGTAGATTGGTGTCTGAAGTGGTCTTTTGAGGAAAGAACCACACAGATTGAGTGGACCTGTGCAGTCGGTGCACGCATTCGTCAGTAACCGTGCAGCTCAACTCAGAACTTAAGGAGCTCAACGATTCGACGAGTAATACCAAGGACAGGACATTTGTGTAGACCGCATAAACCACTCAAAGTGCCAGACCATGATTAAAACGGAAACAATGACCCACATAGTCCTCACATTCACAATAATTAAAATAATATAAGACTTTAAACAGTAAATGTTCATGTCATTCTGTATATAAATTGATATTTAGAAAGAGAAAAAAAAAAAAAAAGTGTAAATCAGCAAAAAATTAAAAATAAACAACATTCACTGTCTAGACCTATTGGAGCAGCTCAATCCCAAGCTTTTTTGTCCTCAATATAGTCTTTTACAGTATAATAGGCTTTCTGGCATAGTTTTAGCTTTATAAAAGATTTGAATTTATTAATGCTTAGTTCTTGAATGTGGCTAGGAAGTTTATTATAAAAACGTATACATTGGCATCTAAACGAGCCACCTATTTTCTTGAGCCTTGTTGTAGGAACAACAAATTTGTGTTTGTTCCTAGTATTTATGTTATGGATATCACTGTATTTTTTAAACAGATTAATATTTTTATGTGCATACAAAAGATTATCATAAATGTACTGAGAAGGCACAGTCATTATATTAATCTCTTTAAACTTGTCTCTGAGGGAGTGTCTGGGACTTAATTTATAAATGGAACGAATTGCCCTTTTTTGTAAAATAAAAATTGTCTGAATATCGGCGGCATTTCCCCACAACAGAATACCGTATGACATCACACTATGAAAATAACTAAAGTAAACTAAACGGGCTGTCTCTAAATCAGTTAAATCACGAATTTTCCTGACGGCGTATGCTGCAGAGCTAAGCTTTTTTGACAATTTATCTATATGGGGGCCCCATTGAAGCTTGGCATCCAAAGTTATGCCTAAGAATACAGTGGAATTTTCGGGTTTTAACTCTTCACCCTTTATGAGAACACGAGTTTCTACTTGTCTAACATTTGGTATCGTAAACTTAATACATTTCGTTTTTTTTTCGTTAAGAAGTAGATTATTAACATTAAACCAGCTAACTACTTTTGCGAGGGCACTATTTATACTGTCAGTAACCAGCTGTTGACGTTTGAGTTTAAATAAAAGTGAAGTGTCATCTGCAAACAACACTATATCATGTTCGTCCTTTATGAGGTAAGGCAAGTCATTGATATAAATAGTAAATAAAAATGGTCCAAGTATTGAGCCCTGTGGGACTCCCATTCTTACTACAGATCCGGGTGACCTTTTCCCGTTAACATCAACTCTCTGAATCCTATCACTTAAGTAAGAAGTGAGAAGATCCAGAGAGGCGTTCCGGATTCCGTAGTGGTGAAGTTTCCTGATTAAGGTTTCATGAAGAACACAATCGAATGCCTTGGACAAATCACAAAAGATGCCCAAAGCATCGCATTTGTCCTCCCATGCACTATAAATATGTCCTAAAAGTTCAACTCCGGCATCGGTAGTTGAACGACCCCTTGTAAAACCGAACTGTTTATTATTCAGTAATTTATTGTTATTGAAAAATCTTTGCAATTGATTTAAAATAAGTTTTTCATAAATTTTACTAAAGGTGGGTAGTACGGAAATAGGTCTATAATTAGTAGGGTCTGATGTACTACCCGATTTAAACAACGGTATTATTTTACTGTGTTTCATAAGATCAGGAAACTCACCACATTCAATACAATTATTAAATATAACAGCTAAAGTAGGTGCTACAATGTTTATAATTGTCTTAGCAACATCCACAGAATTACCCCATAGATCTGCAGTCTTTTTTACATTTAACATGTGAAAAGTTTTAATTATATCTGTACAAGTGACAAATTCGAAGTGAAATTCCGAATCACAAACTGGAACGTTTTCCTTAAGTAAAGACTCTGCAGCAGTGGGTGATGAGCTTAGAGATTTAGTGGTTGACACGGGAATCTCTGCAAAGAAATTTTCAAAGGCCGCGGCAACCTGGGAATCTGATCTAATTACATTGTCATCAATAGCAAGGCTGTAGTCACTACTTCGGTTGCATGACCTTCCTGTTTCGCTATTAATGACATTCCAAGTCATTTTAATAATGTTATTACTATTTTTAATTTTTGAACTCAAATAACGTGACTTGGCCATACTACAGACGATTTTAAATATTTTAGAATAATTTTTAACATATAAATTAAATTCAGCAGTGTTTATACAAATTCGTTCATCATATAATTCATAAAGTCTTTTTCTACTTTTATGTATACCAATGGTGGCCCAGTCACTGAAGGAAGCGTTACTATTGACTGATAATGTCTTTGGAATGAATGTTTTATCAAATTGTGTGCAATACATATTAAAAAAATCATTATATTGTTTGTTAGGGTCATCATTAGTCAACAAAAGTGGTAATTTACTTAAGAGTTTAGTTTTAAATGTTTCTAAGCGTTTAGTTGTTTTTGGGTTGACAGTGATATCTTTTTTAATAACTTTTTTGTTTTGATTTGTAATAGTGATCAGCTGGCCGCAATGATCTGAGTCTATTAAATTAATCATTTCTTTGTGGTTTGGTATAATATCTGTATAAATGTTATCTAGGCATGTGGCACTAGTAGGAGTTATTCTAGTGGGCTCCAAAAATAGGTTAGCAAGATTGTATGACTGAAACAAACTTATGATTTTAGTACTTAACCCAGAATTTTCTAACAAATTAACATTGAAATCACCACAAGTGATGATGGACTTGTTTGTATTACAGATTTTGTGCAACACTTCATCCATAACCTTTTCAAAACAATCATACAATCCTGAAGGAGGTCTGTATACACTTAATATAATGAACTGCTCCAATTCTATACAGGCTATTTCAATTGTCCGCTCAACAGAGAGGCTCACAATGTCCTTTCGGTCCTTAAATTTAAGCTGGTTATGTACTAAAATTAATGAGCCACCATGTATAGCATTTACTCTGCTGAATGAACTACCAACCTGGTGATTACTAAAATTGAACATGAACTGGTGGCTTTTAAGCCAATGTTCTGTCATACAAAGAATATCTACATTGTAACAATTCAGGAATAATTCTACTTCTAAGTCTTTGTTTAAAAATCCTTGAATGTTTTGATGCACCAGATTGATACTGTTTAATTTTTTTACACTTTCATTTGAGTTATTAATTGCCTTAGTTACATTTTTGCTAGAGGTTGCCTCTATTGTCCTAATTTCTAATTTAAATGATGATTAATGTCATTAATTTTGAGCAAATTAT
Source organism: Eremobia ochroleuca (assembly GCA_949629135.1). Taxonomy (NCBI): domain Eukaryota; kingdom Metazoa; phylum Arthropoda; class Insecta; order Lepidoptera; family Noctuidae; genus Eremobia; species Eremobia ochroleuca. The sequence continues at coordinate 2,014,536 of OX451403.1, read as the reverse complement.
TGACAGAACAGTTTAAAATGTTTTTGCATTGCTCAAAAGGAGCAATTTGTTTAGCCAAATTTTTGGCTGAAATAGAAAAAAAATATGATAGCGACATAGCTATCTGTCTTTTCAGATAGTTAGAAAGATAGTACATAACAATATTGTATCTATCTTTTGTCAAATATAAATTATTATCAATATAAGAGTTGGTGTCAACCAACTGGATTAAATTATCATTATAAGTTAAATTGTGCAATGTCAAGTTTATATCAAATCTTAATTTGTTTTCTTCCTGTGGCAAACTGTTACTATAAGGGAATGTAAACAACACAATTTTTCTTAAACTAAGGTTGCACAATGTTCTATGATATTGGAGCAATTCTCCTTTATTTAAATTTCCCCTATTTCCCATAAAAATTAACAAAGTTGTTTCTTGCTTGAAGTTACATTTAATAATTTCTTTCATTATATCAAATAAAGAACAAATTTCATCACGGCTGTAATCCTATACGGGTTAGTCAGAAGTGTACAAAAACCTAATAACACTTTGCTCGACCTAAGAATTGAAGCCAGGACCTCGTGCTTAGCACTTCCGACAACTAGACCAACGGGGCTGTTTTTCTTTTAAAATTTGAAATAGGATTCCGGTGTCTTTGAAAACCATACTGTTTCAAGCACACACGATTTCCTGATTAACTACTCATCTCCTCCAAAATGTCAATCAAGCCAAAAATCCAAGATGGCGGTCCCGACATCTGTTAAACATATTACAAACGTTTTTGCTCCATCTTACTGTTGGTATCGCAAAAAACTTTCACTTCCAGGAATTGAACCTGGGATTGAACAGACGCCCCTTCTATTTAGAGATACGGGTAGAATAGTTTTTATGGTAGTCTGTTGTTAAATCTGTCCATATTCACATCTTCAAAATAGCCTTAACTATGATTTTGAAATCATATCATTTCTACCTTTACTTGAAGCTAACAATGATTTAAAGCTATTTGAAATCATTATAAACGTTAACTTATTCTCTTTTTAGTGTCTTCAGTTATCTGAATCTTTTGAACCAGAAAAATCATGTTAATCTTCTGTCAAAGTACCTAGGAAGATCAAACAGTCGAATATATCCTAGAATCTAGATCAAACAAACTTTTAAATATGAAACAATTACATTTCCGAATTATCACGATAGTTACTGCGTTCTCTGTCCACCCCAAAATCGCAGTAAATTGGCAAACGATCGCAGTTCCCACGTCATTCGACACCCGCCACGTGACGGGCGCAAGCGCGGCGTAATGTTTGTCACTGCCAATGTTTGTATCGCTGCAAGTGACGCCGAGTCTGAGCGCGAAATTATAATGAAGGGATAAGTGTATTAGCAATTATTGGGATATGTTATGTTAAAATGGTGTGAGAGTGATTTATTTGTAAGCATTTGGAATCATCATCTGCGTAGCCTTCTCCCAACTATGTTGGGGTCGGCTTCCAGTCTAACCGGATGCAGCTGAATACCAGTATTTTACATGGAGCGACTGCCTATCTGACCTCCACAACCCATTTACTGGGTAATACGATACCCCTAGGTAAGACTGGTTGTCAGATTTTCGGGCTTCTGACTACCCGTAACGACTGTCAAAGATCTACGAATGACAGCTGGGACCAACGACTTAACGTGATTTCCGAGGCACGGAGGGGTCTCGGTATATAAAGATGGTCACCCATCCACAGACCAACCGCGGCAAGCGTAGCTTAACCTGATCGATCGACCTGTGCGGCTGTTATTTAGCCACGGCCCCTCGTAAGTAGTATTTGTAAGTATTTAGAAATGAAAGAAAAAAAATTAGGTCCTATGTTCATGAGATTTTGGTCTGTGCAAATAATACGAAGAAAGAACATTTCGAAGAAATTATTTTTCGAAGAGAATCAGTGGTAGTCCTCTCTGTTTTTGGTGTTGTTAGAAATAGTTAAGTCATTTGGACGTCCATGGACCAATTCGAGATTGACGCGCAGTGTGTCCCAGCAGTAAGAGCCGTTTTCGGTAGTTTATCTGTTACCATAATGTCGTGAGGTTGACCTTGCAGTCCATAATTCTATCCTAGAAATCTTACAAAGACATAGTCATAGTCGGGCTAGACGTAAACGTTCTCATTACAAAACTCATGACAAAACAAGGATTTTTTTTGACATAGTTTAATCCAGAGGTTCCCAAACTTTTTTTTCTCATAGACCACTTTAAAAATTTTGCTGGTTCCCGTGGACCCCCTGCAGTTACATTTCTACCATATTCTCAAAACTCGACCAAACATGTGAAGATTAGATCTAACGTAGATCCCACGACAGGGACCACTTTGGGTACCAATGGTTTAAACCATGGAGTCAGTTTTTCAAGTAAATACGTAAATGTGGTCGACATACAGTTCTTTATATTATAAAAAAATGACAACTAAGCTGCTGGTATTTTAGTCGTCATTTTGTTGTTTGATCTTTATCTGAATAAAGATCGTAATTCAAAAATGGTTCCATGGTTTAAACCTAAGTCTTGTCTTGTATTCGTCTGGCAAGTTGAAATTTTCACATTTATATCAAAGAAAACAATTATATTCATTATCATACTATTTTTCGTCAACGTGATTTTCTACGGTGATATGAGAACAGCCGAGTTCTTCTGCTAGTGCTCGTGTCGATAAACGGGGATCAGTTTCGATAAGTTGTCATAATCGTTCTATGTCAGTCTAAACTACAGGGCCGGGGTGAGGTGAATCTTTTAAACTGTAGTCTCCCACGTCGAATTTATCAAACCAATTTTTGCTGTGCGATAATTGACCGTAGAGTCTCCCATCAATTTACATATGATTCTTGCCGCACCCGCTGCTGAAAGTCACAAATGCTATTCGTGAAGCAACAATAGTCTGATTTGTTTTGATTTGCCTTCGATGTTGGAAGCTTTATGAAACGCGGCAGGAAATTTCGTCGCCTTTTATACTTTCGGCAGAGGAAATTTCAAGAACATTCAATGAACAGATAAAAAAATTGTAGATAATTCTGAAAATCTCTACTTGCCAACCTAATAATAAGATGAAAATTCTCTATTTTTTACCCGAGCACAGCAAAGTCAAAAGAAGAGTTTCGATCTTAGCAGGTTATGTATGTTCGTTTTAACTATCAGAGGTTCACTTGCATCAAAATCAACCTTAAAGAAGGCTTGTCCCAAACACATGTCCCCTGATAAAGACGGAGTATGGACAAGCTCCCCCCGAGGGGAGGTTCCCATAGAACCCGACTTTTCCATTACCATTAATGCGTCCAAATGAAACTTTACTTATGTGTCATCTGGTACCTCTATACGTCTTAATGTAGCGTCTTTTGTTTTTCTTTTTTTGTTTGTAAAGGTTGACGGTAGGCAGAGTTGTTTGGAATTTCGATTTGAGGGTATTTGGAGTCTGAAAATTTTAGGGTGTATGATTAGTAGAATGTTAGAGTTCGAGAGAAGAATGTTAAAGTACTCTTTCTTCTTTTAATATAATTATGGATTGTAGCTATCGTAATTGGGCTTTATTAGTATGTACAGACGCCAGCACATCAAGCTACCCGAAACTGTCAAATTTTCCCAATCAACTTTGAACCTTATGCTATGGTGATAAAGTTGAAAATCTACTAAAGAAATTTGACAGATTGTAATAGCTTGATGTGCTGGCGTCTGTACCTACATTTATAAGTAAAAAAAAATATATATCCGTTTAGTAAAGCAAGCATATTCAATTTTTCCAGGAAAATTATGATACAGTATCTGCTGAAATACTGAAAGGCAATTCACGTAATTAAAATAAATAAATAAATAAACGTGCACAGTCTGATATCAGTCTCAATCTGTCAAGAATACCTCTATTTACCATTGTTTGACATTGATTGTCGCTGAGATGAGGTTAAGACTAGATTTTGAACGTTTTTAATCACTGGAATCGGCCTTCTGATGTTATGTCATCATTTCATTTGCTTAGCTAAACAAGCCATATTTATTTACCTACTTGAATTTTACGACATTTCCAAATAAAACTGCCAATTAGCATTCAATATCCCTAAAATTAATAAAAAATAATGGAAGGATGAAAAAAAAATCTTAATCCAACTCAAACCACAAACAAATAATTCCAATACCACATTAACACAAATCACATTTAAATTCTCTTCACAAAAACAATAACACATATCGCATTACCCTCCTTTAACCGACTTCATTGACACACACCCCCACCTGGCTTGCGCGTGCGCTGCGCCGCTCAATTCCAAATTCAAACTGGAAGTTTTGTTCAAACCCTTCCATTGTTCTTTTTACGAATTGTTTTCGATTTAATTCATCGGCCGCGTGCGTTTGACGGGTTGATTCAGGGGTCCGTTTAGGGCTGGCCCTGTCCACAAATACTTGAGTACACTGGATAGGAAATTGTGCTATCATAAAATATGGCTCGGGAAAATTCGTACAGATTGACTTTGTCTTTTTTTTAAATAAACTTTTATGATAGAAACGGAAGATTATTATCACTATAACCAATATAATATCAATTTTCATGCAATATTCAGCATGCACAAAGGAAACGAAAATACAACATTTTCTTCAAGCATAATCAGCCTATAATTTTCCCACTACTGGGGACACATGCCTCTCTGTGCGAGGGAGTGGGCCATAGTCCACGCGAGCCCAGTGGGGGCAGTAGATGTCACATGCCTTTGAATTTTTTGCTTCTAGGATATGCCGGTTTCCTCACGATGTTTTCCTTCACCGTTTGGAGAGTAGTGGTGATGACATTAAACACGCAAAGTAAAGCGCCTGTCTGGGTTCGAACCTACGACCTACAACTCGTAAGTCGCGGCCGTTACCACTGGGCCACCGCTGCTTTCTTCAAGCAACATACTCTAATTTCAGCTACATTATTCAACAATACACGTGTACCCTAGTTCTCTTCTTCCACGCAGCCAACTGCCCGCCACGTTCAACCCTGATCCGTTGTATCGTATTGTTTTCTTAACCAAAGTTAACCCTGCCGCGGCGACGTAAGCGTATTCATTGATTTGTTTGTTAAAAATAATTGCTGCTTCAGCCATCCAAGTGGGCTTTCAAGGGTTATTTTTGGTAGTGTGTTGGTGTTGACGAATATACGTAATGGGGTGTGTAATTAGGTTTTGATGTTTTTTAGGGTTGAAAGTGGATTGACTGGTGTCCAGTTGGTCTATCCTGTAATAATTTTACAGCATGAAAACTTAGGTGAGGCACTATGGACACTATAGACAGTGTCAGGTGGAATGACAGCTCACTTCAAGATCACTTCATCCAAATTTTCAGTGATATTTTGCAGAATACTACCGCAGATAATTGTGTTGAATTATCCTAAAATTAAAACAAAAAAAAAGAACATCAAATGTGCTTAGCTATTAGTGACTGATGCAAAAAATCTAATACTAGAACTACAAGAAATATATATTATTATTATGCATGAAGAAGCCTCCTCGTGTAGCGCAGATTGTTCCGCCAGTTACTCAACTGAACCGAGCGCTCGGCGCATCCTGGAAAGTCACACCAACACCTTATTTGACTGGCCAATTCTTCCCTTGCGGTGGTAGGACTAACGCCCGCTTGGTTTGCGACCACCCTCCCAACGGAGTCCAGCAGGGTCAAGTAGCCTGCTGCGTTTCATCGATGCGTGGGTGTTCCAGTCCCTTAAACATCTTCTGGGCACGCTCGTTCCATCATAGACCTCATCCATCGTTTTCCCTCAGGCGTGATCGAGGTCACAAGCGGGCCCATTCAGCAATAAAAAAAAAATTAAAAAATATTTATAACAATAATTATAACCACTAAATAAAAGCGGTTTCCTAAGGCACACTCAACATAAAAAAAACAAACCTGTAATTTTCCTGCTACAAGGCAGAAATATTTTCAATCAGAAAATTGTTTTTCGCGAAGAATTGGGTACAGACGCCAGCACATCAAGCTACTACAATCTGTCAAATTTCTGTAATAGATTTTCAACTATATCGCTAAAGCATAAGGTTCAAAGTTGATTGGGAAAATTTGACAGTTTCGGGTAGCTTGATGTGCTGGCGTCTGTACGTACACCCACATTTCGCCAGTAATGTTTAAGTCCCATGTAACAGGGTGCAAGCTGATTGCCATCAACCGGGCACAAATCCAGACTCCGGGCCGCTACTGAAATTCCAGATAAAGTTCTAGAAACACTTTGGGTGACCTGAGAATCTAACCCAGGACGCTTACGGCCACTAAACCATCGAGGCAGTCACCAAAAATTTTAACGCACTAGCATCCCCGTGGTTTCACGTGCATTAGTTTCGATCCCGTGGTAATATCTGAATAAAAAGTATCCTGTACGTTAATCCTGGTTATAAACTATCTATGTGCCAAACATCCAAATCCGAAATAAAATATTTTGGTACTCGTGAAACGTCAGAAGCTAGGTGCACGATTCCAGTTGGACGTTTTCTATGGAGAAGAGCTGGCAAGAAACTCTAAGGTTACTCTTTTAAAAAGAATTGATTTCTTAACCGTGCAGAAGTTTTTGCGTGTATGAGTAACAAACATCCATCCATCCACACAAAATTTCGCGTTTATAATATTAGTAGGAAGTAGGATTATAAAATTAAAACGTTTCCTTCCCAATAGAGGTCAAATAAAACAGGTGACTCAAACACACGCCAAATTGAAAAAAGAAAAAACAAAACAAAATCGATCACCTAATCGATTACGTCGTCACGATGCTTAGTCGAGTTAACTCGAGTTGTTACGAATTCGCTAACGACACAAACTGCCCGCTCACTAGGGTAAACAGAATTATAACAATAACAGCCAGTAATGATGCATTTGTCCCATATGGTGTGAAACGGTCCCGTCGGTGTTTCCTGTTAAAAAAAAAAAAAACGAAACTAGAGGTGTCTGCACCAATTACTATTAATGAGGGCTTTATTTTTGGGTTTTTGTGAATATATTTAGTATGCGGTTTGTTGGATTAATCTGTTGATTTGATTGCTTAAAAGTAAACTTTTTTTTTTTAATATAAAGAAAGACTCAGAGCCATCCACATTCATACTTAAAACTTTTCTCGTTCGGTTTGTGGCAATGCACTTTTCTGAATTTGTAATTATGTGTTCTGATAATTGAATTATATACTACCCTCATTCTACGCCACCAATTTTGAACTGTCAAGAAAACTATTCAACCACCTGTTCCAAATTCAAATACACTAACCCTTTACCGAATTCTTTACAAATATAATTGAACGCCATTTGGCTTCAGATGATTAAACTCATTCGAATTTCAAATTACGAATAGAGTCGGCCATTATTCGATTAGACTAATCGAGTATTCTGATTAGTTTGATATCGAAATTAACTTCACAATCGAATGTTACATGGTAATGATTAGGTTGTATTATTACTACTTATTGTTCGTATTAGTGTGTGTATTAATTAATTATTGATGAGCAGATATTATGGTGTATTGTATTTTCTAATTTGCGATGTGTTAACGCTCCTGTAAACAGGCGCGACACGACAGCGCGACGCGAGTCTAGTAAAACCATTTTTATGAAAACTTCCATGGAATTTGCTCTACCAGAATCGCGTCGCATCGTTGCGTGGCGCCTGTCTGCCTTTAGAGTACTACACCGGAGAGACAGAGTAATAATTCTGGCTGAAAAGTGATTTGATACTTATTCTTTTAAAGTCTGTAAGGATCCTTGGCCCTTATTTTTAGGTTACTTATTAACAAGTTTGTCTGTCATTGATATTTTGACAGTCGTTATGGGTAGTCAGAAACCCTGAAAGTCTGACAACCAGTCTTACCAAAGTAATACCCGGTAACTGGCTTGTGGAGGTCAGATAGTCAGTTGCTCCCTGCAAAATACTGGCATTCAGCTGCATCCGCTTTAGACTGGAAGGCGACCCCAACACAGTTGGGAAAAGGCTAGGAAATATTGATTTGCTGCATTCTTAAAATCACTGTTTTCTCTACAAAAATTCATCGTCGCCATCAATAATGAAGTCTTCGTCAAAAACAAATTATTACGCCCGGAAAAATGAAACGCCGTTCAAACATGTTCCACTTACGTCTACCAAATCGTACGTACTACCTAATGATTATTGAAATCGCCAGTAGCCCGGGCTATTTTTGTATAGGAATTCTAAACGTTCATGTTAGAACGTGCCGTGTCTATACGTATATGCGGGATGCAGTTACTGGTAGATATAAATTTCTGCCTAGGTATGTTTTAAACTGGTATGATAGATATGTTTTAGACTACTATTGGTATAATGGTAGCAAATACTACTGCTGAGAATAAGGTCCTGGGTTCGATTCCCGGATCGGACAAAATGCTATAGGGTTTTACTATCTGTTTCTAAATAGCAGCTTGGAGTCTAGGTTTGTCAAAGATGGCAATGTGAAATGTGTGCGAACTACAGGTGCAATAATCAGAGTTTAGTGTTCCCACTGCTGAGACACAGGCCTCCTCTCTGTGAGAGGGAGTGGGCCGTAATCCACCACGCGGGCCAGTGCGGTTCGGTGGATGTAACATATCTTCCAATTTTTTTTTTTTGTTCTAAGACATGGCGCCGGTTTTCTCACGGTGTTTTCCTTCACAGTTCGTGTGTTTTCCATCTGGAATATGTCAGTAGCAGCCCAGTCTGGATTTGTGCCCGATGAATGGCAATATGCTCGCCCCTTATGACGTAGGACTTGAAACATGACTGGCGAAATGTGGGTGAAGGTATATGAAGCCTAATCAGAGCTTGTTCCCACTGCTGGGACACATCTATGTGAGTGGGAGCGGGCTGTGGTATTGGTTCTAAGACATGCCGGTTTCCTCACGAAGTTTCCCTTCACCGCTTTGAGAGCAAAGGTGATGAAATAATTTACACAAAGTTTCTTCGGAACACCGTGCTGCGTTCCAAAACGGATATAATAGACGTGCGCAAGAAGACTGCCGGGTCACATCAGCCGCACGCAGGAAGACCACTGGACAGGTCTACATGTAACTTGTTTTATTTTACTTCGAAGCCAAAAATCATGACCGCTATTACAAAGAGTCATCAAGTTAAATGCAACAATACATCAGTTTCTATAGTTATACTAACGATCGTTAGGAACCTATCATGGCTGGCACAATTAAACGCTAGTTTTTTCGGTAATTACTGGTAAGCCGAGTGGTGGTTATCAATCACGGACACAGTAATGGAAATAGGCAATTGTTTAACATACACGTACCATAACATCACGCTTGTAAACCCCGAGGAGTTAGGCAGAGGTGTACTTAAAGCACACCTCTGCTACACTTCGTTCGACCCTCACTCTTCACCTTAAGCTTAATATACTTCAGCGTGTTCATAGAATGAGTAACTAGGTTTACAGGATTACTATTAATAAGCGCAACCCTTTATTATTTTAAAATATGAAATTGAACTATTTTTCAGTTATGTTTTCGCATTTGAGTTCCTTGGTATGTATTTGAAAAAACAAGACGCTTAAAATGCTTTAGAATGCAACCCACAGTCAGCAAGCGCAGTGATCAATAATAATCATTCCTTCTCTGTATGAAACATCCACAATCCTGCAGTAAGATAATTTTGCCGCTACACTAGTGATATTATTATTTTACCCTGGCAATATCTTAATTAGAATTTATATTTCTGTCTCTATCGCTTTTTCAACGTAAACAATATTTTAACAGACTTCCTAGGTATCACAAATTCATAGCAAAGTCCTCAATACCTGCTACTTCCTTATTTCATAACCGGACCATTACAGACTGGCCATAAGGCAGGTGCCTACCGCGCAAGCGCTAGCTAATGTCCGAGTGGCGTGTGCGTCGGCTCATTACCCGAGCGCTTCCGAAGTGTTACGACAAAGCCCGAAGTGTTACGACAATAGCCGAACGCTTTAATTTTAACGTCTTTAGGAAGTCTGTTTGTAATTGAGGGTAGGAAATACTAAGAGGTGGTGATTTGTGAAAATGTGCGAGTGAGAATTTTGTAGTTTGTGTCGTAATTTGAGGTTAATCTGTGGGATTATTATTAATTGAGCCTACAAGATACGATATGCGATAATTAGCAGTTTCCAAAATCACCAGATTGTGCAAATGGATTTGTGATTTCTGCGGAGTGGTTGCGTAATACACTATCAGTAGTAGTGGCTTTCATTTTGACAGTTCATCAACATTAATTCCGTTACTTACATTTTTGAGCAGACAAATTTTTCGAACTTCATGAAGCAATGGGTTAGCAATATCCATCAAAATCATTCAGATTGTGTTTCAAAATCAAAATCAAAAGTCATTTATTCAAACTAGGCTGAGAATCAGCACTTTTCGAACGTCAAAAGTCAAAAGTTTGAAAGTGTGTTACGCAATGAGGGTTGATCATAGCAGAGGTGCTGCTTATTGTTGATGTTTACCAGAGGAGCAATTCTCGTAATTTTAAGAACGTTCACAGTCTCAGTCTGTCAAAAATACCTCTAATTTCCCTACATTTTTGACATTGATTGTCGCTGAGATGAGATTCCGACTTGATTTGGAACGTTTTTAATGACAGGAATCAGCCTTTTGGTCATAATGAAGTACAGACGCCAGCACGTCAAGCTACTACTATCTGTCAAAGAACAATGGCGAAATTTTAGCTGAGTTAAATTTGAGCGTCTAAACGTGACTTATGTACGAAGGAAGTTCCATTATTTTTCTACGTTTTTTCAAAGTATCACATTAACTAGTCCAGGCCGGATAAAAAAAAATATTTTAAATCAAAAGTTAATTGATTTTTTCATTACCGTTTAGTATTGCCATTTTATATTTATTCTGCCAAGTGACAGAAAGTACAGCATTATTGAATTATAATCAGTTTTATTTTGTTATTATAATTAAACGGAGTAAGTGAATTAACAACGCAGTTTATTTTTAAGTGTAAGTGTTCATTGCAGGGAGGTAAAAACACGTGTAAAAAATAAATCAATTACTTTTAATTATTGACCGGCAAAAAGACTAGTATCCTAAATAAAAAAAACATATATAGCTTGGCTATTGACGATTGTTGATTGGTTGCTGTAGGTCGATACCATACTCGATCACTGACGCTTGCGTTCTGTGTTTTGTTTTCGATTGTTTTTCCCGTCTTCTTTCATTTTTACTTGACCCGGACTGCTTATGGACTGTGATATTGCCCTGTGTGACCCTGTGCTTGTTTAAGGACTCTCGAGATTTTCCCTGTGTGACATTGTGCTTTTTCTTTACTGGACACCGATCTTGCCTAATTGTTTGGATTAGTTACTATTATAACTAGTGTTTGAAACCGCTACGATGGAAAGTCGTCGTGGCAGACCGACACGAATCCTGTGTATCAACTGTAATATATGCGTCAATACACTGCGACGATATTATGCCAGTATTGTTGTAATTCTTTAGTTGGTCGGCGCACAGTAGGATGTTGCGCTCATGTAATGACGCTAGCTAGTCTGGTACTTAGGATGGGCCAGACATCAACAAAATATTACCACACCTGCAGAATTTCTTGATGAAATCATTGTTAGAGAGAATGAAGATGAATAAATAGATGTAAAAACAAACTTGTTTTATTGATTCACATAAACTTAACATATTCCTCACACATTTTAGGATTTTATAAATACTTGCTAAGCTGAAACTTAGCAAGTGCTTTTAAAATCCTAGAATGTTAATCCTATGGCTTGCCTCAATATCTAAAACAATGCTCACGGTGACTGGCAGCCTTAGACCTGTTTTAAACACCTATTGTATACACATTTTAACGTACCGTGTATTTTATCTTGACGGTAGCGTCAAGTATACTCGGTAAACGACCAATATTCGCTTCAATCACGACTTGTCAAGTGCATTTGATCGTCTCGGGACCCTTAGCCAAGTTACCATAGACATAACCTACAAAAGTTCATGACTGAATATCTATTATTCTCGGCCTTCCCTAACAAAAATTCTTGCATAAACTAATTCAGAAGGTGACGCTGAGTTAAACAAGATATTTTTCATTTAAAGACGTAGGAATTTAATCTCAGCTAAAACAATTTATGGGCGGCTGCCATTGTTCTTTATTTAATATATCTTTATCGCTAAAGCATAAGGTTCATGATTAATTGGGGAAAATTGACAGTTTCGGGTAGCTTGATGTGCGGGCGTTTGTACATAACAACTTCAGCAGTTTTCATATAAAAATATTTAGTGTCTAATTTCAAGTAATTTTTCCACACACGAATACATGTATACTCTAGTCTTCGTTACCAACTTCCTAAGCCCAAACAAAATAAATATGTCTATTTTTTTTAGCTGGAACATTTAGTCACGGTTGAGTGGTCACAGTTGCTCGCCTCGCGCCATTGAACCCGTTGAATCGGTTCTGTCAAGGGTCCAAATTATGTTTAATACAATAATTGATATAAAGACTGCGGTACCTTGTTACAGTTTGTCAAAGTGGTGTTTCCAAAAAGGGTAAATACTTAAACGTTACACAATAATGAACTGTAGGTACCTACGTCGTTACGGGTAGTCTGAGACCCGAAAATATGACATGATCTTTACACACCGAGACTCCTCCGAGCCTCGTAAAGCATGTTAAGCCGTTGGTCCCGGCTGTCATTCGTGGATCTTCGACAGTCGTTACCAGTCTTGCAGCCAGTCTTACCAATTGGTATCATATTACCCAGTAACTGGGTTGTGGAGGTCAAGCAGTCGCTCCATGTAAAATACTGGTATTCAGTTGTCTCCGGTTAGACTGGAAGCTGAACGTTTTTTTATGGGTGGGAAATTATTAAATAACCTCTCCCGCTCTGGGCGGAGCGCGAGGCATGTCAGAATTTTACTGACTAAAACTCACCCGTGTTCCTCCAGTTGCCTGTGCCAGGGGCCACGGTAATTCTTTCGAACAACCCACGACCCTGGCAGGCATCGGCCCTAGCGGACCCCATCAGTTAGTGCAGACATGTCTTTGAGGCGCGCGTGGAACACAACACGCCGTCGACCCGGGCCTGGTCCTTACCGGACGGCGAGCTAAACATTGCTCGCCGTCCGCAAGCCCGCGTACACCACCATAGCTGGGAAAAGGCTAGGCAGGTGATGAACTAACTTGGAATATCTGAGTGAAAAGTTAGTCAGACTAGTCTCATCTTTTGTCAGGAAAGTATCTTAAAGCCTTTCTCCTGTTGCCAAGATGCTTCTCTGTAAAATTTCATCAAAATCGGTACGCATGTTTTGATGTGAGAATCAGCACACACAGATAGACAGATTCTCTTGCAGTTTCTTAGAACATGTGACAATCTACCAACCCGCACTGGGCCCGCGTGGTGGATTACGGCCCACTCTACCCTCTCACCGTGAATAGGTCTGTGTTCAAGCTGTGGGAACATTATACGCTTATGCTTACAGTGAAAGGATTGAATGATATATTCTCATTGATTATACCATAGAATTTCTTTAGACAATTCAAATTTCTTTAGACTTTTGAAGATGATGGTGTCTTCAGCCTGGAGTCGTTATGAAGATTTTTGAAAAACGGTGTTTTCTGTTGTAGGTATACTTACGAAAATTGATGTAAAGAGAGTGACTTTCATTTTCTCAGCCCGGTCATTAAGTTCGTGTGAAAGAACCTTATGTTCAGGACTTCGGGAGTTGTCTGTGAACCTTGAATCTCAAGTTTCCGGCAAACCAGCCTATGAATCCACCATCTCTTCCTCATACATATGCTAACCATATCTTCTCTCCTTGTCCACAGAGACCGCCATCGTCATCTTTGTCGTACGGTGGTGCGGTGAACGACGACGTTCGTTCTCCGGGCTCCGGAGGTACCCCTGGACCCCTCAGCCAGCCCCCGCCGCAGAGCCTCGACGCAACCGATCCAGGTAAGTTTCTACGTTATTATGATACCCTGGTTGTTGAGATAAAATTTGATGAAGAAGAGAACTTTGGATGCAGAGTTCCTTCATGATCTGTAGGCCTAGTACTTTCACCAGATAATGTTTTGGTAGTTCAGTAATATTTCTAGTGGGATAAATCATAGGGATTGGTCCTCCGATATGACCAGAAACCCAGCAGATTACGACAATATGTCTTAATTTACAAAGTTTAATTTTCTTACCAAGACCACGTTAATGTCTTGCTTTTGACTATCAGTACATAAAATTACTATCCAAATCCATTTTCCTGGATTTGTTAAAAATATTATGTTCGATAAGTAAACGCATAAGTACAAACGCAATTGCGGTTTATGAGTAGTCTAAGTAAATGGCCAGTATTTTAATTGCGATATTAAGAGGAAATTCCATAATTATATATTGAAAGGATAAAATAATCATTGGTTTCCGGCGCTGTACGATTTTAACACCTAAAACCGGGTAATTTGGCTCATTTAGTTAAATGCTCATTATTTGGCGTAAATTACGGTTTTTTGTTGTTTTTAAATGCAACAAGTTAAATTGTAGGCATTGAGCTTGTTATACGAGTACAGCTATAGATAGGCGATAAGATATGATACGATAAAAATGTAGTGAAAATAAGCAATAAATATGAAAAAAAAAAAAAAAATATTCGGGGTTTATTTATAAACGATAATTAAAGTTATGTGACGTCCGAACGTTAAAAATGTATGGATAAACAGTTGCTTATCACTACATAACTTTAGTCAACGTTTATGAATAAAGGGGTCCATCACAGAGCGGTAAAAATGATTTTGCATAAGCTAAAGTGATTTAAAATTGAAATCCATCACAGAAATATTTAAAATAATTTTAACCGTTTGATTAGTCTGTATCCCATCAGAATATGCAAATTCTAACGATCACAACACTATTATCGTGCTTCGAAACAAAAACAATCTCTTAAGACGCATCGCACCGCATCAGCGCACTTCACATACCTAATGATGTTTACTATTGCAACTTAGTAACTACTCGTATCCGTTTTAGTAATCGATTCTCATCGGAATATACGATTATATTAATCGATTAACGAGGACCTATTAGGTTTCATAGACCGCCTGTACTGAACTTTAAAATGTGATATCGAATTACACGCGAATAGGTTTAGAAAGCGAATAATAAACGTCGAGGGTCTGTTTATGCGACTCCTACGCTTCGTACGTAACAATTAACATGTCCACACTTGGAATCTAGATCTGACTCGACACGTCAACACCCTTTGAGAGCCAATTGAAAACTGACAGCTCCACATCGTCACGTCACTATCGCACGTCAAACTTCTTCTGCTTGAAATTTGTGAAAAGAACTGTGCGGACACCCCGGCTGCGCGTTTGTCAACGTTCCGATATCCGTCACGAACGCGAGAATCACTCGTCACTCAGACGAGACATGCTACCTTACGTATCGCGATCGATTGTCATGTATTCATTCCTAAATGACTGATGGGTGTCCGTAGAACGGGACGTTACGACGTTACAACACTAGCGCAGACCTCACAATAGGTATTGAAATGAGACAGGATTGTGTGCACGTATCGCCGATGCATCTCGGTTTATCGCTTTCATATTCCTATGCGCTGGTAATTTGTGTGGGATTACATTGTGCTATTCTTATTTACCATTCAAAATATTCAGGCGCGGTGACGTTTTGATTTTTCCATGTAAAAAAATCCGTGTCTCGACAAAGATGCGACTACAAAAGACGCAATCACTAGCGCAGCGTTTGACAGCTGTCAAAAATGGCCGACGCGTTGGCGCGAAAAACTAACAAAGCGTCAGCGAGTGTGTTTTTTTCGCATTTCCACGTAGTTTTTGTGGAAAAATTATGCTTTCGACACACGTATGTGTAATTGTTTGTTTGTCGCACGGCGGGAGCGGCGAAATGCTGGCCAAATTGAATTTTGTGAAGCCGCGGTGTCCGTACTGATCTGTAACTAGGAACCATTTTGTTTTTCACTTTTTTTTCTGGTCTATCCATCGAGAATAACTAATTGCGTAATATATCAGTGCGTTGCGGATTGTGGATCGTTTCGTGTCAGTGGGCGACGTCTCTCGCGAGTGGAAAAAAATAATATGATTCAGTCTCGCCTATCTAAGGTTAAGAAGTTAACAGTTATTGTGCTTTTAACATATTGATATCATAAATCATTTGTTATTAGGTCACAGTTATTACTTGTCAGAAAAAGCTGCAATTAATATTATATCAATATTATCAGAGTGTAGGTATAATAAATACATTTATTATGTCAGATAAAACGTCTTTATTATCTGGAATGCAATTAAATCTTTATGGCTTCAACACTAAAGCGAAAAGATGCCAAAAACAATTAGTACCACAGAACCCGTTTCGACAAAACAATAACTGGACTAATTAAACCAAAAATTCCCTCGTTCTCCGCTGTGCCATAAAGGGCTAACTCACTCCCGTGAATTATTCAAAATTCAAAATTTGCCTATAATTCAATCAGTCCATGTCCCCTGTCTCCCCGGGGAGGGGGCGCAGGGGAGAGCGGGGCGATTATTTCAGAATTTAATATTAATTAACTCACGCTCTCGGCGTTCATAATTGCGTTTTTCAATTACCGAATGACAATTATGCGAAAATTTTGGACCAGACAGGCCGATGCTGCTAATTGTCAATCGTTGACACTTGTGCAGATGATTTTTTTTCGCGTCCGCCATGTTTATAGATGTGGATGGAATTTATTTTATAGGATTTCGGAAAAAGGACTTTTATTTTTGATTGGTTGGAAAATGTGGCACAGGATAGCAGATTCAGCCTAATTTGACAAGTGACAAGTTATAATTTCAGTATCTAGTACGTTAAGTATGTATGCAAAAAGTTCAGTTTCTATGCTTGCTGCGATATCCTCGAAAGGCAACAAAAATATGACGGATGAATACTAAAATCATAATTTTCAGGTGGCCGTTTATTCAATACTCCAATGAACATGCCAAAAAAAAATTACCCTGTTCATCACGTTTGACAAATGGATTGGTGATGACAGTATATTTCTTCACACTCTTGAATCTAAAGACATTATTTTTTCTAATAACATTTTTAAAGTAGGTATTTGGGTAACGCACACATGACATAAACCCGGCGTGGGTTTATGTCATGTGTGCGTTACCCAAATACCTTCTTCCCATGGACGTAGCGTAAGCAGAAACTACAGAACTCCACCTGCTACTATCCAAACTGATTTTGCTTCGTTTTCGTTTTGTTCGTCTTTGTATTTAGGTAATTGGCAGTTTAAAATCATCTTCTAAAACCGTTACCAAAGTAAACTAGTGGAGTAAATAGGGAGTGTAGCAATGACTTTCATTTTGAAAGTTCAACAACAATCATTGCGTTAATTCCGCTGTTGAAGAGAAACATTTCTCAAACATATGAAGCAATGGATTAGCAATATCCTTCGACATGATCCAGATTTTGATTTATATTATGTGACGCAATTAGGGTGCAGGCAAGGCAGTTCGTATAACCAGACCCTGGCAAGGAGCCAGAAAACCCTAGAGTTTTAAGAACCCAGTAGGGTTTTCACGTGTGAATAAAATCCTTACTCGCAATGATAATGGCGGCGTGAGAGAGCCAGTTTTATGTTGTTTAGTTATTTAAATAAAACAAATTGTTTGCCAGGTGTTCCTTTAATGGGTTTCTTGATCTTTGCTTCGTGTCCTTTTTGATTTATTAGGGTAATTAGAATTACCTCAGTTGTGGTAAGGGTAAATTGAGAAGTTTCAAAGTCTGGGCTGCTTCTAAATGTATCTAGTCATCATCTGCCTAGCCTTTTCCCAACTATGTTGGGGTCGGCTTCCAGTCTAACCGGATGCAGCTGAATACCAGTATTTTACATGGAGCGACTGTCTATCTGACCTCCACAAACCAGTTACTGGGTAATACGATACCCATTGGTAAGAGTAAGACTGGTTGTCAGACTTTCGGCCTACTGACGACCCGTAACGACTGTCAAAGATCCACGAATGACAGCCGGGACTAACGGCTTAACGTGCTTTCCGAGGCACGGAGGGGCTTGGTATGTGAAGATGGTCACCCATCCACAAACCAACCGCGGCAAGCGTAGCTTAACCTGATCGATCAACCCATGCGACTGTTATTACTTAGCCACAAGCCACTCTAAATGTATCTAGTGCTGATAATATTTTTAACTATATAATTATTATCTTGTTAAAGAACGTTGTATTTATACTAATTGAGAAAAAAATGGCAAAGGTAACGATGAGAATAATTATGTAGGTATATAAAAAGTCGAATTGATAACCTCCTTTTTGAAATCGGTTTTAAACCTACATTCATGTTGAATTTTAGCCTGTCTTCGATAAAAAGGCACACTAATTAGGTTATTAGATAATTACTAGACGATATTAGAGGCATATATTGGGAAAAATCGGCAGCTGCATTTTTCATACAGATAATTGTAACTTTAAAGGTGAACGCACACTTATCCGAGCCGAACGCGTCGAACGAATCGAAGTCAAGGAGGCCTCGCACACATATCCGCACCGAAAGAATCGACCGCGCCGTAGACAAAACAATAAAGAAGTAGAGAAGTAGTTCTCGCGCGTTGCTCTGTTGTACGCAACTGATAGAATGTGAGCGCATCGGTCGAGTCGACCGCATAAGCCGCGCCGGATTTGATGACGTCATCCGAATTCGTCTAGGAATTCTGGGGTTCTTCCAGATTCGATGCGGGCAACTGAGCGAGGTTTCATAAGATTTTATATATAGAATTCTAAAATTCGTTTCGTTCGACGCGTTCGGCTCGGATAGGTGTGCGTTCACCTTTAAACCCAAAATGTAACCTTCCAAAAATTCAACTAGGGTAGAAACCCCCCCTCAACTTCACGGTCTCATTCACAGTAAATTAGAAAACAATTCTTAACCAAAGGAGGCGTCAAGTGCAACTCGTACAAAATATGACGATTATTGTGTTACGGCACCCTTGAGGAGGTGGGGTAAACATGAAACACAATTACCTCCCTGCCTGTTGGGTTCCATTTTCGTCACAAATCAGCCAGTGACTTAGTATTCTACTCATGGTCAAAATGACCGCTGAGTGGACGTAGTGTGCTTAGAATTTTCTAAGACCTAGTCCCATCCGGGTGTCGGTAGAGTCAGGTCGCGTTGGCTACATGTTTTTTGCGTGCTACGCAATGTCGTATGCTAAACAGGCTCGCGTAGTTTTTGATGGCGTTTTTTTTTTCGTTTGACGTATGATTCTTGCGTTTTAATTGTATTTGCGAGTTATGACTTGAGTTATTTTTATGTAGATTGTTAAGGTGGATGTTATTCAAAGTTTACTGAAGGAGGTTTTAAGATAAAAATTGGTTTTGTTGCATATTTTTAATGGTTTGGTCATTTGATTATGCTAAATTGCTTGTCATAGTGCCACAAATTGGATTCGAAGTAGTTAGTATTCTTTCGAGTGATAGCCCGAATCCTTAAACGTCTTCAAAATAAAGTTTATAACTCAAGTCTATCAAAAACAACACTTAAGGAACTACCCTCCTCAAATATAACAAATTGAAAACGAACTAAGAAATCGTCAGTAACTATCACAATGTTCTACCATCAAAACTGCAAGTCAGCTCCGAGTGATCCAATAAAGTGAGCACTAGGGACTTCAGCTTATCAATATTTCAGGCACAAAATTGAAAATTACCGGAACCCCCGGCTGACTTACATTACTCAAACCTATCGAAACCAATAAAATATTAACTGGCAACGTTTTCCCGCCATTTTTCACCGGCCATTCGACTTTCGTATCACGTCCCGCCCGCACTTACACTCAATGCTAAATGTAATCATAAAATTGTTGTTAATAATTCATGTTAGACAGAGACTGAGTTACATGAGTGAGAGGGAGGTGTGTATAGGTGTGGGAGCGGGATTATTAAATTCTGTGAATGCTCACTTTGTATCTAATATCCGAATGTGTTTAATATTAGATTAGCGGAGGGTCGGTGTTTGCCCGGCTTCCCCGGGGCGTGGTACTTCGTGATAGATCCGCGTTAAGTTACGTTTTCCTCGAATTATGATTGGTTGATGGTTTCTCCTCATTTGGAAATGGAAAACTCGCCCTTTGAACGTGTAGTGTAGGTAGTCGGGATTCGTTAATAATTAGGAGTATTCTGATACATTGACGCGCCTGTGTTGTATTGATGTAACTTAATATAATGCCGTTTCCGCATACACTATGAGATGTAGTCGGATTGATTGTCAAAACACTGTCTTAGGAGCACATACAAAAAATGAAGAGACTACCTCGTTGGTCCAGTGGTTGGAATCGCTACTATTGAGCATGAGGTCGTGGGTTCGGTTCGAGGTTGGGTTAAGTGCTATTGAGTTTTTCCACCTGGAATTTCTCAGTGGCAGCCCGGAGTCTGACTGAGTTCGTGCCCCGTTCATGGCAATAGGCTCCCCCCTGTTACATGGGACTTAACCCTTAACTGCATCGCGATGGAATTTTCCATCAACCAATCCAATGCCATATTTTCGTTTCCACAGAGCACGGGGATTCCCCAACTGTTAGAGATATTCAATTAATTTTGTTCCCAGTAGATTCGTTCTGATTACATAAAGATGTAAATTTCCACCAAGCTATTTAGAAGAAAAAAAAAAAGTATTTTTGTGAATATATTTTTAAATATTTTTTCCTTACTATAGAGCTAATGTTACGTCCAAATAAATTTAATTTGCTTAAAAAGTAAAAATCATGCAATTAAGGGTTAAACACGACTGGGTGACTGGGTGTAACAGGGTGTTGTGGCGTAGCCTGGGAGAGGCCTATGTCCAGCAGTGAGATAGATAGATAGATAAACCATTTGTTTGGCGCAAACAATAGACAGCACAACACACAAAAGTACAATTAGATGATAACCAATTACCTACATTAATATGATATAAAAACAAGGTGCCGATATAAAAACAGAAAAACACACTTATCGAAGAAAAGTGACAATATGACACTATGACGGCACGGTTGGCAGTGGTTAAGCGATTGACTGCTGCGCTGCGTGTCGCGGGTTCGATTCCCGCACGGAACCAATATTTTTATGACCTACAAGTAGTTGTTTCGGGTCTGGCTGTTTGTGTATGTGAGTTTAAATGTTTGTGACCGCATCCACTATACAGGAGAAATTCCTAGTGAGGGGCAACGTTTCTTAAAAACAAAAAAACTTAATAACGAAAATACACAGTGCGGTGTGCGCCTCAAAGTTGTACCAAATGGGAGTCCAGCTCAGCATGTGTCAGGCAAATACACCTGACGCTGATATTCTGCTGGATTGATTCAAGAAGAAGAGAAGGCGAAGGAGAAGGGCGGGCGGTTTGGGGGACTGTCTTTTGTAATTTTGACGTTCGAAAAGTGCTGATTCTCAGCCTAGTTTGAATAAATGACTTTTGATTTTGATTGATTGAAATATAACTGGAGAAATGTGTGAGTACTGTAGGTACACCTATTTCTAACCCTTTAGATAATACAGGAATGATGATTGATGGTACGCTACAAAAAATTATACAGGGTTACTGGTAACTCGACCACTTCCTTGCAGGAGGTGACAGGGGAGCTAAAATGTGACAAATTTAACCCCCATATGTATGGCCGAAAACAAAATAGATCCTACTGTATTATTATTTCATATTATCACACTAATAATATAAAGGCCGAAGTTTTTGAGGGTGTGTGTGTGTGTGTTTGTTTGTTACTTCTTCACGCTCAAACGGCTGGACCAATTTTGATGAAATTTAGCACACAGACAGTTTATAACCAGGATTAACACATAGAATACTTATCCTGGTATTCCTACGGGATCGAGGCTTATGTTTGATACTCAATCACGTGTAAGCCGTTAAACTGATTTGGATAAAAATTGGCCATTGGATTAACACATAGGATACTTTTTGTCCCGGTAATGTGTTTCCTTGGGATAGTAGTTGAAAGTTACTTTTTACACGGGCGAAGCCGCGGGCGGAAGCTAGTAGATAATATTAAATCAAAAGTTTAGTGTGAGTGTGACTATTTGGAGTAATTTAAAATTTCAAATAACCCTAAAAGTATTACTTATCGGCCATTCATATGAGGGGTTAAATTTGTCATATTTTAGTTCCCCTATCACCTCCTGCAAGGGATTGGTCCCAGTTCCCAGTAACCCTGAAAATTGGTTATCTGTTTTATCAGAAACAGACCCTAATAGTAACAAGGCACTCCCTCAAAATACTTTGGCTCAATATCCAAAAAAAAAAAACAAAAAAAGTGAACAGTTCACTGAGCATTAGTAACTTGGTTACCAAAATACTGGTAACCTGAACCTTCACCGAGGCTTCCTTATTTCCCGTGTTGGATGTGTGGTTTTGGACCTCAGGAATCGTGTATATGACAAAACGAAACAGAATCAGGTTCGATTACACGGTGTATAAGAATTTCTGTTATTGATTTCACCAATTTTGTCATGATTAATTTTGTTCCTTCGATCCAGCTTGGTCAGAATTATGTGGTTCTTAAACTTAATTAAATTTATATGATTGAAAAATTCGTATATTTGTAATGTTGATGAGTTTTCCATGTTATTGCTACAGTGAAGGGTCTATTTAGATGGTCTTTATTGTTTTAGCTGTAAGGCACCTCGCGCACTAGACGGCCACGACCACGACCAGTGGCCGCAACGAGATTAACTAAAGAAACCATTATACAACGTGTAACGTTAAATGCGCAAAACCTCAGACACCCCAACTGATTTTTCATTCAATTGACCTATTTCAGAGAGAAAATAAATCATTAAACCAATTGTAGAGATTTTATGTTCTGTTTTAGTATTACTGGCAATTCTGATCGTTTCTTACGTCTGCGACGACGCTCTATCGAAGGAGGAGTCGTCACCGGGCCGCTCCGCCGCGATGGCTTGACCTATTAATAAATAGACACGGCAACGTTTTTAATGAAGATTTTTTGAAAAATGTGACCTATATTAAAAAGTAGTTCAATGGATTCTGCTCGTTATTCTGATCAAACTATTTTCAGGTTTTGCGCATTTAACGTTACACGTTGTATGAACGTCACTTGGCCGCAACGGCCAACTGGCCGCACACCGGGCCGGCACAACTAGTCGTGGTCGTGGCCGTCTAGTGCGCGAGGTGCCTTAGTGTAAATTTAAAGTTAATTGCGTCAGCATTCTTATATTCTTTAGCAGATCTCTAAACTCTTTTCTATCTAGTTTATTTCAATAACTACATATTTTTCTTTTACAAAAATGCACGAACTAGTAACTCTATCTTTATTTTCATCAACCCATCCTTCAACAACTGTTACAAAATTATCATTCATAACATTTTCAAAATCGTCAAAAATGTCAAACATGTCTGCCACGCAGTCATCAAAAATGTCCCCAGTATATTGTAATCCTAACATTACAAGGGATCAGTTGTAAACCAAAGGGTTGTGTACAATGCAATCACACAGAATATAATTCTATTGTACGTCTGTATGTGTTCGTTGGCGTAATGTTTGGGATCATGGGAGCCGAGATGGTCTTTTGAGCTTTTGGTTTTATGATTTTATTGGGATTTTCAGTTTGTATTATAAATATAATATAATATTTGTTGAATTATTACGCCAAGTATAGTTGATATCTTAAACTATGTGTTGTATCTTAAATAAATGCTTATATTCATTCATCAGTATTTATTTAATATAGAGCACCACATGACATAATGAGAGAGAGAGAGAAAAAGATATGAGCGAGTCTATCTGAAGGGTGCGTTCCAGATCTCACACTATGCTTAGGTTTTCATCGGGCTGGTTTTACATATTCTATGATATTTTATAGTTTGTCCAAACACGTTTCAATGGTGAATTATTTCGTCAACACAATAAAAACCTCAATTATTACGTGTAATATTATAAGCCTCTCATTAAACTCACAGTTCTACTCTTTTACAAACTGAATATAAACAATTTTAATTTCATTTACACCATTATTTTCATCTCCCTATCCACCAGCATCCAAAAATATCATTTTAATAAAATTGACACCATCCCCACGGGACCCTAAAAAACGAAAGCACACATTATCATCACGACTCGCATCAAAAGGGTGAGAAGCGTCCATACTGACACAATGACAAAGTGATTCGTCACACATGACAGCTGCGCGTGCGACTGAGACGGCGAAACAACAAATAATGAAGTGTGAAAGAGATGATATGAACAAATCAACAATTAGAGCGATATGCGTGCGCGCATTTTTGTCATGTTTAGATTATTGTTAATTTTTGACCTGATTTTTTTGGCGTGAATGGGATTGTCGTTTGAATGGGACGCCTGTTTGAGTTCATTGTGTTCTGTTATATCTGACAGTTGGGAGAAGAATGAGTTTCTGCGAATGTGATGCAAGCAGGTGGTGTGATTTGCGTTTTATTCATACTTCAATAATAATGTACAAATACATATTATCAAGCTTGATGATGGCAAAATTTTGCAGTCACCACGCATGATTTGTCATCGTCGCATTGGGTTTCCTTGTTGGAAAATTAGTATTGACAAATGACAGTTTTGTTTTACTACTAGAGAACCCTTCAATGAAATCGTTTATATTGGATTTACTGGTTGTTTTACATCTGTAGCACTATCTTTTAATCCACTGTTGAATGTTACTATCCTACTTATACGATACTGTTGTCTCAAGTGTCCATTATTTGAAAAACGGTTGGTGAATACTCTAGCTCTTTCTCAATAACTACAGTTTTTTAAAAATATCATCTTATAGATATGTCGTCTGGCCATGTTTCTACAATACACAGCACTTCCAGACGTTACCCATCATTCATCATATTTGTTTCCCATTGCTGCTATGTTAGTATTGTCAAATTTATTCAAAATCAACAAAGTCAGTGCATTTGTCCAGACGCATCTTGTAAACTAAGTACATCTCTCATTACATACCGCTACTGTTCATTCTTTTATAATATACATTCCTAGACAGACCAGGCTAAGTTGGCCCTTCATTTGTTTGGCACCAGAAAACGCCATACATTTTAACCTTTCTCAAAATTTGAGACAGCCCCCGAATACCTGGACGCCACATTAACATGTTTTAACATTGAAATATTTATTTAAGTAGCCTATTTGTGTGTTTTTCTGTCGCTCGAAAGGGCACGAAATGGTAGCAATGTGTCATTTGAAATTTCTTTGTGAAAGTAATCGTTTCGTTTACAATTTTTAAGTTGGTAGCTGGCTTGCATAATGTTTAGTGATTATTTTGCATACAGCTGTAGTAAAGACATAAATATTTAAAGAATTGCTACATGGACACGATTTAGTATGTATTTCTCTATTTTCGGGTTGGTAAGAAATAAAAATTTCGAGGTCATACAATATCAAATTCCGTTCCATTTTCTTTTCTTTTCATTCCGAGCCATTTTTCTAATTACAAATCCACAATTCAAATTCAAAAGAAGAATGTTATGCAATTCCACCTTAATTTCGGGTGCAGTGACTTTTGTCACGCGTCCAGGTGAAGTTGGAATGCAGCTAGGAACTGTTCTGAATGTCCTAAATGCCTACACTACAATGTTTGTGAAAATTAGATTTCTAGTAAGCTAAAGTGTAATGTACGTATAAACAGTCTGAGGGAGTAGAGGAATTCCAAATGGAAATTATTTTGATTCCGTTCCAAAGTTTTTGCTCGCGTGATGAGAGAACGTTTTCTTTACAAGAATAAGCCTGGGAATGAAAAATCTTTTTAAGAAGGTAATTATTTTGTTGGCGTTGAGCTTAGAGGTATTTGATGAAATGCTTTCAATGAGGCAAATCTTATTAAATTAATGATAAAACAAGGGCAACACTATAAGAAAGAAGTAAAACAAAAAGAAAGAAGAAATTTACGCGTGGGTACTATAAATTAAACATCTCATCATTAGAATACAGCAGTCCACTGATGGAGATAAGTCTCTCATATTGCACGCCATTCAACTCGATTCTCAGCAACTTTCATCCAGCTGCTACTAGCCAACGTGCGAATATCATGTCAGCAAGTCCTTTATTGATAAATAAGACCAAAATGGCCAAAATCAAATAGGGAAAATAGTTGGGAAAAGATGGACAAAGATTGTTCTGTCACAGACAATGATTTCTTCGTTTAAATTCGAAAAGATTTTAAGCAACTAATTCTATGTTCATCTACCAAAAACTGACACAAAATACATCATTTTAGAACAATGTCTGCCTTCCAAAGAACAAGACAGGTACAGAACCAAGGTGGCAACAGAACTTTACCAAAATTCAGACAATTCCCTCATTAATATGTAACTAGAGGATGTTCTAACGCTCAACCGACAGCTGTGTCGAATCGACGCAAATCTGTTATATTTAACTATTTAAAATATGCGTCATTTCATCGTATTTACATAACTTTTACGGTTTTTGAACAGGTATCATTTACATTGGCGACTTAGTTGGTGTTTCGTCCATTTAGTTCAGAATCTCTTATTGTCTCCTTTTTGGAATTAATCGTTGTACATACATCGTTCATTTGTTTTTTCATTGTTTTAAGGCTTCTTTCCTTTGAATGGTTGTAGGTCGTGTGTGAAGTAGGTTGTGAATTATTTATCGTTTTTACGTATTTGTTATTTTTGGCTGGGAAAAAAGATGTGAGTGAATCGGTCAATTGTTTTAAGTTTTGGGAACAAGAACATCTTGATTGAATATATATTTGCTATTGTTAAAAGTGAACTAGTGATGTTTATTTTGAAATTGATTATATATTCAATCAATCTGCCCAGCCTTTTCACAACTATGTTGGCGTCGGTTTCCAGTCTAACCGGATGCAGCTGAATATCAGTATTTTACATGGAGCGACTGCCTATCTGACCTCTACAATCCAGTTACTGGGTAACAAGACCCCTAAGTACGACTGGTTGGCTTCTGACTATTCGTAACGACTGTAAAAGTTTACGAATGACAGCCGGGACCAACGGCTTAGCATGCTTTCAGAGGCAAACTGATTATATATTATACAATTAATTATGTAAACAGTATCTGCCTGAAACAATCCATTCGTTAGGTCAACAACACTGATAACATCACGAATTGTTTATTTACTAAACAAGACAACAGCATTGAACGGTTATTTTAGTTATTTTCTTTCAAACTAAAAATATGTAAGTTGATAATACGATATAATTTAAATGTTGCGCCCATTAACAACTTTGATGACCAAGAAGTACTAGGGCTGCATAAATACAAGAAAATGGCGTCAACATTCTATCGTATACTTTCACTTCTTCGTATAAGAGTTATGTATCTTTGTTGTGTATTTATTGCAACCGATAATCTAACGGCTGCAGCTGTTTTTATGGCAACATTTTTTATAGCTTATGTCAAAATGATATAAAAATAACAAGGCTTTATGTTTTCTTTATTTATTCGAGTATTTTTTTTCTTTAGTAACAGTAATATTTCTGTCAACTAACTTTTAAAGGTGCCTGTTTTATGGTGTCATTCAAATAAATGCTTAGACTTTGTCTGAATAAGTATTTTTTTCTATATTCAGTTTAATTTTGTTCTAAGTTATTCTAAATATTAACTTTTATATCACGTTATTCATTAGTAATCACGTTTTCATATTCAATGTATTGCTTTTTCGTCATCGAACTGACAGAAAAAAAAAACGAAATAAAATCACACAGACGCCATGACAGTTGCCATCATCAATTCCCACCATCACTTACCATAGACAAACAAATAATTTATTCATGTGTAAGTCAGGCACACCCATCCTTACTTAACTTCTGACAGTCACTAACAATACGAGAATTATCATACCTTTGTCAGGGGGACGCAAAAATATTTTGATTAAAAATTTATTCCACCAGTAGAATGTAGGGTAGATTTTTACACCAGCCGGGATCGAACCCCTGGCCTGACAGATGTCAATCTGTGAAGCGAAGCTTGTTTTTTTTTTCCGAAGGGTGTTGGTGTTAATGTTGAGGAATGTGTATGGTAAGCGTTTGAGTGCGGGTTCGGTTCTAAGTTTGTGTAATTTGTTTAGATTACTTTTGTTTGGAACTTTTGATTTATTTCGCTGATTAGCTACATGTACAGACGCCAGCACATCAAACTACCCGAAACTGTCAAATTTTCTCAATCAACTTTGAACCGTATGCTTTAGCGATAATATTACCCCCATAGTGTCACGTTTCCAAGATATTAACGTTCAAAGTTGATCACGTGACATCGATATTTTTTGAACTCCTAGAGGTGTGATGAAATTGTATTATTATTATTATTTATTGAAAGGAACAGCAAACAATAAAATTATAAGAACTTACAAGACTAATTTAACTAAACCAATTTTAATAATAGGTATTACAACCCACAACGCTATCCACAAGTAAAAAAATACATAAATAAGACCTCTTTCTATCATAAATCTAAATAAAAAAAAGCATACACATCACTATTCTAGTTATCGAGCCTCCACTTTTGGGGTTCCACACGTAAAATACATACAAATTATAAGAACTTTTACCGTGATATTTTCCTCCAAAATTATAGTGTATGATTTGGTACATGGTCCCTCTGGGAGGGCTGAGTCTTGAGAGATATTCGACGAGATTCGCCGGCCCTCCGGCCCTCCCCGTGCCGCAGCCAAACCTCTTATTAGAAATAGGCTCTTATAGGTATTGTATCGTTCACAAAAAGTATGTAAGTGAAACTTTTCCTCCAATAAGAATACTTTACTCAAAATACGTCTTTCTAATTGGTGTAATCTCATTTTCATTTCTCATTCTCAAAGTAAAAAATAATTTTCTCATTTTCCGACCATGTTGTTTACGATACAAGAAAAATATACTGGAATAATCCCAGCTTGTTACTTCGGGAGCGAAAGCTTTATAAATAAGAAGCAAATACCTAGTTACTACCACAAATAAGTATTATCCTGGAAGAAAATATCTTGCTAAAGAAACACCGGATAAATTACAAGCAGCTGAATAACAAATATGGCGGCTTTTAAGGCGCGTAACTCGGAGGTCCGACAATAGTTTTGCTGACCGACGAAAATACAAAAAAACTTGATATTTATTTAGCGGAATTCGCGGTCATTTTAAGCAAAATATATAGAGCAATAGTTGCCCCGGCCATTGTGTCCGTCCGTCCGTCCGTCCGGCCAAACATCGGCCCTTTCATTAGCCCCCGTGTAATTTATTTGAAAAAATATTTACGAATTTTCTTGTGTTCGCCGTTTTGTTGCGATATATGGTTACAGCCGTTTTGGGTTCTCCCCTCACATTTTTGCATGTTATGTTGTCCTGGTTAGTTTGTTTGGTAGTTTTTGCTTATTAAATGTTTTTTTCTTTTTTCCAGGTAAGCGAGGCATTTTTGTTTGAGAAAACTTATGTTGGTAAGTTTAGCTATTAGGTACATTTGTAAAAAGATTACTTACATAGTTTGAATCTCAATGTTTTCTTTGTGGGAGAGTATTAAACACATTCCATAGATGCATTCCAACTGAACCGAAAGTTCCTACACATGAGCAGAGAAAGTTAAAAATCTTATTTGGAACGATTATTTTAATTTATCCGTTAAATCCGATCCATTACTTACTGTTCTAGGTTTAATGTCAGTAATACTTAATTCTCATCACGTTCACTCCGTCTGCCGGTCCCCTCGGAGGCCTAGCGACATTTTATTTAATCAAGAACACTTTTTAACATTCTTTGGACGTACTCACAATATTTTCTAAACGTGGACATGAAAAAAAAAATACTGACGACACTTTTTGCTTTTATTAAAATGAGGCGAAGGGCTTCACTCCAAATGTGCAAATTAAAAAACATATTTTTTTTTACTTTATATCGTTTTTCTCGTTAGAAAATCATTATATTTAGCTTTACAACTTTTAAATGTTCCAAAATGTCATAAAATTAAGGACGCGCACGAGAAATAGCATCTTAAACGATGATCACTAGAAAAAATATTAATGAAACCATTATTTATAATTTCCATCGCGATCGCCATAAAAATATGTTAATTAAAATGGATTTTTCCCGAATTATCCAGCGTCCAGGGCCGCATTCTAACCAGGTTTACGGCATCGTAAAATAATCTTTTTTTACTCGTGTGTCCTGCGTTCGCGAACATAAATTTAAGATTTTGTCAGATTTATTAAGTAGGTCTTGTGTGAATTTGTCGTAAACGTCCGATAGTATTTTACTGCCGTTGGATTATTACATTTTTTAAGTAAAAAAAGTAAGAACACCTTGTCGCGACTCAGAGCATTTTTAATTTCATTTTTTTAGAACTTATTCGATCGTTAAACCCGGGGCTTAAAAATCTTGGGGTCAATTAGACCTATTTCAACAAAGCCCATAAGATTTTTTCATTTACAATATTTATTGGCCCATAAAATTTTTAATTGTAATAAATATATTTTGAACACTTTACGTCTTTACTTTGGATGACGCGCGGGACATCGTAAAATGTAGCAGGAAATAAACTAGTTGAAGCATAGTTAATGGACCGAAATTAAAGAAAATTCTAATTATGTTTGATCACATAAACATTAAAGAATCTTAATAACTATTTCTCAGTAAGTTGTAGACATTAAATAAGTATTAAACACGGTTGAACGATGACTATAATTGTTCACGATATGAAAGAGTTCCCCACGAAAGAGTTTCAAACTCAAATAAACTTATCATTTGGAAAAGTAAAATATTAAAAATGCATTTGGCTGCATTTCCTTTAAATTTTCTTGCTTTTTCTTCGGCATGGTCCCTTAATGACTTGGAGCATTAGTTATCTTTAAATTACGATAGGTACTCCTCTGGGGGTGGAAAAGAAAAAAGGTAGAGAGATTGAAGGGTGAAAGTGCCCGGGAGGTGTTGATAACGAGGATTCAAATAGGGCTCTTATCTCCCGCTTTTTGTGATGCCCAGAAAAAGTAATTAAGTCTTTTTTTGTTTTGTCAAAAAATAAATTAGATTTGAAACGGGCTTTGGGTTTGAGTTAATGTATTTGTGATGTTCTTAATTAGGAGATTGTGCATCTTCGGCGAATGTTTAGTTTTATTTTTGTGTTTAATCGTTCTACCATAATTCATTCATTGTTTATTGGCGCCGCGTCCGTGAGATATTGATAACGACGCTTCAGTGATTGTGAATAGAAAATTTATACTGTTCTTTTCTTTTATGTAAATTGTATGGTAAAAAATGTTTTGTTCATTAAGGCCATGTTTATGATATCTAGTACATTAAATATGTAGTTATGTTTAATCTAGATTGCGCACTGTAAGAGAGCTATCATTAAAACCTATAAAGATAGGTGTAATGCCATAGAATGGAGCACATGTTAAGTGCCTCACAATGCACAATTATTTATGCACATCTAGTCTATTATTATTACTGTGATATTAACTAGTAAAGTAACACCTAACGATGCTCTTGAATATTATTTTTAATTACGACGCATTCAGCGTAACATGGAACGTAATTATTAAAATAACGCAATCGACATTAGAGAATAAAAAGCAAAATTATCAAAAAGTAATGTCAATTTCGACCCTCTTTCTTCTAATTAGAATGAGACGTAAAATACAGAAATGTAAGTGTTAGAGCGGGGTAGAGATAGGAAAGAGGGGTGAAAGCGATGAAGAAAAAAGCAGGTATTGTTTTAAAGACAGTTTTAATTTCCCGAAGGTAATTTATCACGACGCGGTGTTTTGGCGCGCGGCAGGAGTGTGTGTCCGATCGATATTTATTCGGAGCTTAGGATTCCATTAGAAAGGCAATTTAAAATTGTCTAAAAATACCTAAGTAATATTTCCAAAATACAAAAATGTTCAGTATAATCGAGAAATAAATACATACCAATAAAAAGCATTATAAAGGTGATGGGAACAAAGACGAAGGAGAAGGAAATTACTGGTTATCTTGTCAGCACCAGTTTTTTCAGCTTTAAAGAAAAACACTCAAATAAATAAACGATCACGGAACCCATTTTCAGTAAAACGACTCGCACTGACCGTTTTTTTACCGCGCGGCGAGGGGGAGTGTTCCCGCGACGAATTCAAATATAGAACGCAACTTATGTTTTCAAAATAAGAATAATATTTTTGAATACGGAATGCCTTTGCGGGTGATCGGTTTAATTTCGGCAATTAGAAAATATTTTGTTTTTGTTTCGGTTTTTACGTAAAATGGCGGAATTTTAGCTCGAGATTTTGAATAGGACATAATTTAATATAATAGTAAAGGTAATTTGACTCCTTAATCTCTTAGCCAAAATGAGAAACATATGTTTTATTTAAAAGAGTGTCCGTGGAGTTTCTTGCGCGTTCTTCTCCATAGGTACCTACCTACTACGCTTTGGAATAGGCTACTAGCTTCATCTTTCTGACTGACGGACTCCTTGAGAATTCAAAAGTGTCTGTAAATTGCTTAATTGAAATAATTACCTTGAGTTTGAGTTTAAGAAGGCAAATTGAATAGTGTGTATGTAGGCCTGAAAATAGCAATAGATTGATTTGTGAAAGTGCCAATGTTGCCTGTGCCCTATACAACGTGTAACGGAAAGGGGGTATCAACCCTGAAGGAGGTGAATGTGCTCATGAAACTCAACAACTTTCCCCAAAGAACATAGGTCGAAATATGAAAAAAAAATTTGGCCCTCCCATAGTAAATCAATCAGCTGGTCAGTCAGTTTTGTAAGGGAGGGCCAAATTTTTTTTCCATATTTCGACCTATGTTCTTTGGGGAAAGTTGTTGAGTTTCATGAGCACATTCACCTCCTTCAGGGTTGATACCCCCTTTCCGTTACACGTTGTATACGTGGGTGGATCAAATATAAACCGGAATTAAGTAAACAAAATACGCACGTATTATTATACTCGTAAAAAAAAAGGAATATAAAATATTTTATTTTTCCACATAATCTCCCCTTCTATTAACACATTTTTCCCAGCGCAGGGGATGTTTCTTGATGCCAGTATCGAAGAATGTAGTCGGTCGTGCCTTTAGCCAATTGCACACAAATGATTCCACTATCTGGTCAGTGTGAAAACGGCGTCCTCCACTTGAATTTTTTTTGTGCCATTCCTACACTTGAGTTCTTGAAAGCGTATTCTTATCGAACTGTAGAGTCAATGGATGCAAAATTTCGGAAGGTTTTATGCCCTCCCGTGTTAAAAAAATTATGATAAGTCGTTGCTCAACAGACTTATATACCTCCTGCTCATACATGATGCTACTGGCGCGCAATAAACTAAAGAGAGCCGGAGCAGTATACCCCCCTCCCCTAGATGATCCCCCCTAACACATACAACAGCACCAAGCGCGTCACTTCACTCAGCGACCAGTAATAAAAAAAGTCCTGTTTATATTTGATTCACCTAATATTTAGGTACCAACTTAAAACAACAGGAAGAAGTATCGCCTACCGTCTGAATCTGACCCAAATGACAAATAACAATAAGACCCCGCGAATCAAACCTCAAACGCTATAACCTGCTTATACGGCCATCTTACAGCCACGTGGGCTGTGATCAGCATACAATGACCTGTCACCAGTCAACTTGCAAATCAACCATTGTGGAACATTAGCTGGTTTCAATCGCCTCCCAAATTCGAACGTTGGTGGTCTCCTCTTGTGTTATGCCGCCCTAGTACTTTTTGAATAGTTATCATTCTGTTCAGGGTAGAATGGTGATGACAGATGGTGTTTGGTGATTGATGTTATCACTTTTGCTGATGACTGGACGGTAGCATTGATAGAAATGGTGATGATGATAGAATAAATATAATAACCTTGTTGGTGATGTTTTTACAGTAACGTCAGGTGCGTGGTACGAGCACTTGCAACGGGAGTGCGTGTATATGAACAAAGGGATAATTCTCGTAATTTTAAGAACGTTCACAGTCTGATCTATCTCAATCTGTCAAAAATACCTCTAATTTCCCTACACTTTTGAAAAGTTTTTGAAATTGACTGTCACTAAGATGAGATTGCGACTAGATTAACGGTTTTAATTAAGGGAATTGGCCTGCTTATGTATAAACGTAAACGAACCAAAAGGAGTATGTAGGGATCTTAGGTGGCATTCTATAGTCTACCCTCATTGCGAAGAAAGCGTGATGTTATGTTATTTTGTTAACGTTATATTTACTACTAGCTGCGCCCCGCGGTTTCACCCACAGAAGTGTAGATCCCGTGGTAATATTGGGATAAAAAGTATCTTATGTGTTATTCTCGGTTATAAACTATCTGTGTACCAAATTTCATCCAAATCCGTTCAGCCGTTTGAGCGTGAAGAAGTAACAAACATACAAACACACACACACAAACTTTCGCCTTTATAATATAAGTGTAATAAAAAACTAACTTTACTGTACTTGTCAGACGTTGAGAGCGTTGTAGGGTTAATTCTTTAATTACCTTGCACGTTTAATATGACTGAAAAATTAAATAGAGCTTTCGCTTGTCATAGCGTCATACATAAAAAATATTAATAGTCTATAGATAATTTCCTATTTGTTTTACTTACATGAAAACTTAGATTTTCAGATGTTAAGGAGAATAATATATTCAACAATTTCAAACTCATTTACAACATATTCAGACCTTTTTCATTATAATCATAAAATACGAAATATTTTATTTCACGTAAACCTACACGGGTACTCGTGAAACGTCAGAAGCTAGGTTGCACGGTTCAATTGGACGTTTTATATGGAGAAGAGCTGGCAAGAAACTCTAAGGTTACTCTTTTAAAAAGATTTGATTTTTAACCGACTTCAAAAAGGAGGAGGTTATCAATTCAGATGTTTATATACATATACAACGTGTAACGTTAAATGCGCAAAACCTGAAAATAGTTTGATCAGAATAACGAGCAGAATTAATTGAACCACTTTTTAATATAGGTCACATTTTCGTTATATATGGACGGTTTTCAAAATTCTTTTTTGTTCTATAGAGGTTTATTCAGAAATGGTCCCATTTCAATTTCGTAATGATCTCGTGACGAGTTTTCGAGACAGACAACGGAACTCTTCAATAATTACCAGTAAAAACCGCGATTGCTGCTATTGCATATGTATGCATTGTTTACGCAATCGACCGCAATTCTCTCATTTTTTAATGGATAAGGTATGCCTCAGAGGTGGTCCCATATTAATTCAAATGTTATTAACTTTGCTTGGGTAGTTTTTGAGTTAGCTTCAATAATACGATTTTTTTCCACTTACTTTATATTGATGATGTTTTAATAGCTTCCTTTCACTGATATTTACAAAGCAAGTAGTGTTATCTGAATTTGTGTGGCGTAGTTATAACTAAAAAGTGAAAAATAAAAACGACGGGTTGCACTCCGGGAGTGACGGCAGAAGTGAAAACTTAAATATTAACGTTGTGCATTTTTTATATTTTGGAATGGTTAGGGAATCATTTTGCACGAATTGCTTTAATTATCAGTATAAAAGTACTATCATTTATGTCGTAGAATACAATATTTATTTATTGCGCTATCTTGCACAAACATGACAATTTATATTACTTACATTAAAAAGTTTATCTCTCAGAAAAATCAACTTCCATCCATAATTTCGACGACTTTTTCACCATCATTATTACCAGAACCATTATTTTATTATTTTTTTTATTTTTTCACGTCCACCGGAGGTGTGCCATATGTTCCACCAGTTATCTGTAGTTCCCAAATTGCAGATTTATTGTCGAGAGATTCTAACTACAATTCTAATTAATTCATTCATTTAAGTTAAGTTTGTTTCTGTAACATAAACACACACGAACATTCGCGCAAGCACCCTGCCCCACCTAAACTAAACAACAGGCGCAGGCATACATTACGATACTTCCTCGCCTACGCCGCGCCGCCGGCTGTGTACTCACCATCAGTCTTACGAATTTTCGATCAGGGTCACGTGTCCTGACGCGAGTTTTACATTTTTTACCCGTTACAAAAAAAGTGTACAACGCCGCTAAAGAAGTTTTCACTTCAAAAACATTTGTATTAAAAAAAAAAACAACTGACTTCCAAAAAACCCTACAATGTGAAAAATAACTTTAATTACGGAAGTCGGTGTCAAAAAACGAAAATGCGGAACCAACGACAACGACTTCCAAAATCAAAGTTATTATTCACTTTGTAGTGTTTTTTTGGAAG
Source organism: Eremobia ochroleuca (assembly GCA_949629135.1). NCBI lineage: Eukaryota > Metazoa > Arthropoda > Insecta > Lepidoptera > Noctuidae > Eremobia > Eremobia ochroleuca. The sequence goes on along the minus strand of OX451403.1, from coordinate 1,978,362 downwards.
TCGGTTATTATTTTTCTTTATAAAAAGGTTTTTATAATGTTTTTAAAATCAGTTATGGGAGGACCTTGTAGGCTTGTCAACAAGTACTCGAGACTATAAGTTTCGAAAATAGTGAATGAAACGTGAGCATCGTGCGTACAGCTAAGGAGTGGAACTCCCTGCTGGAATCTATGTTTCCCTGGTAGCAATAGGTCTCGGCAAGAAACTCCTATGTTAATTAGAAAATCTTCCTACGAAACGTATGTGTAAAATAATAGCAATATTCAACTCCAAAAATACATTTAATTATCTTAAAGCCAAACTCCAGCGCATTGCGAAGTTTGATATAACTTCGGGTTGCTTTTAAAGTAAGCGGCTTTTCTTGCAGAGCTTAAAATTCACTTGCCATGAACGTCGGCATTACTTAGCAATGATGCGTAAAACAGTTTCAAGGGAAAATGTGCTTCGCTTACAAGCGATAAGCGATGGGGTACTGTGTTGTCGCTTCTGTGTATTGAGCATTATTTTGGAATCTTTGGTTTTCAATTTGGATTAAGATGGAGATAGAATTATGTTGTGATTGTCCGGTAAGCAAAGTTATACGTTAGTGATATAGATTTCATATCCCTAGCCTTTTCCATCTACGTTGGGGTCGGCTCCCGACGACGAGGGCCCGTGGCTAAATAATAATAGCCGCACAGGTCGATCGATCAGGTTAAGCCACGTTTGCCGCAGTTGGCCTGTGGATGGGTGACCATCTTTACATACCGAGACCCCTCCGTGCCTCGGAAAGCACGTTAAGCTGTTGGTCCCGGCTGTTATTCGTGAATTTTGACAGTCATTACCGGTAGTCAGAAGCCCGATAGTCTTGCAACCAGTTACTGGGTAGTACGATGTCCCTTGGTAAGGCTGGTTGTCTTACTTTCGGGTTTTTGACCACCCCTAACGACTGTCAAAGATGACAGCCGGGACCAACGGCTTATAGTGCAATGTTCTCGATATGTACTGGATGCCCATCCACTAAGCGACCGCGACAAGCGTAGCCTAACCTTCGATCGACCTGTGCGGCCGTTACCATTTAGCCGTGAGCCCCTCTACTACAGTAAATTATTACATGGGACAAAAACATACCCCTTCTCGGAAATACAGGCATGATTGTTCTGTTAAGTAGTTAACACTACGTCCCAGTTAGAGTACCAGGAACGCATAAAGTCATACAATACGAAACCGAGAAAGTGTTGGCGTGTTATCAGTCCATTTGACAAGAATGGCTACTTTTTGTTAAAACGGAGTTTCGATCGCCCAGAGTTTATGAGCTGGAAAACATAACAGTTACTACTTAGGTGATTAGTAAAGTAATTTGATTGAAGAGTGGATTATAATAACTTCACAATCTAGCCTAGGTCTACGTCTGAATTTCACTTTCTCCCGTTGCAGTAGAGCAGTGGTGTTCCAGTGATAACGGCCCCGACTTACGAGTTGTAGGCCGTGGGTTCGAACCCAAGCAAGCGCTTTACTTTGTGTAAATAATTTCATCACCACAGCTCTCAAAACGGTGAAGGAAAACATCGTGAGAAACCCGATATGTCTTAACCAAAAATTCCAAGACATGTGACATCTACCAACCCGCACTGAGCCCGCGTGGTGGATTATAATCCACTCTCTCTCATAGAGAGGAAACCTGTGTCCCAGCAGTGGGACCACCATAGGCTATGCTTATGCTGTTGCAGTCTGCTGTTAAATGATAAATCATAAATGATAAATGATTTATTTTCTGTAAGTAGGTTTGTACAAACACTTTTACATGTCAATCATATTTTTTAAACTAGATGAGGTCGGCGTTTCCTATCTGACTACTCTGAGAAGAAAGGCCGAAACAAACTCAGAGGTCACAGTCTCTTTTAAAGTCCAGACATAATCTTGGTCAGATCATGTGAAGACCATGCAGATTGGTGTCTGAAATGGTCTTTTGAGTAAAGAACCACACAGATTGAGCGGACCTGTCCAGTCAGTGCACGCATTTGTCAAAAATTGTGCAGCTCAACTCAGAACTTGAGGAGCCTTACGATTCGACGAACAATACCAATGAAAGGACATTTGGGTAGGCCGCATAAATTACTCAAACTGCCAGACCATGATTAAAACTAACTAAGAAGCAAAAAGAAAAAAGAAATGACCCACATAGTCTTCACACTCACAATAATAATAATAAAAAATAAGATACTATACAAAGTAAATATCCATGTCATTGTTTATATAAAATTCATCAATGTCAATGTGTATATAAAAATCCGGACATCATCTTTGATCTTTGAGGACCATGTAGATTGGTGTCTGAAGTGGTATTTTGAGGGAAGAACCACACAGATTGAGTGGACCTGTGCAGTCAGTGCACGCATTCGTCAGTAACCGTGCAGCTCAACTCAGAACTTAAGGAGCTCAACGATTCGACGAGCAATACCAAGGACAGAACATTTGTGTAGACCGCATAAACCACTCAAACTGCCAGACCATGATTAAAACGGAAACAATGACCCACATAGTCCTCACATCCACAATAATTAAAATAATATAAGACTTTAAACAGTAAATGTTCATGTCATGTCGTAAATAGATATTTAGAAAGAAGAAAAATAACAAAAGTGTAAATCAGCAAAATAAAAAATAAACAACATTCACTGTCTAGACCTATCATAATGTCTGTTAAATCTAGGCATCTCTAACTTGTATAGTCACTATAGCAACAATTGCTTATTATTTCAGAGCGGCCTAAAGGGGAATTCCCGATTATTTAAGAACGTTAGCGTTGTAATCTCAAATGGCGTGTTGGTCTAATGGTTTGGACTGCGGCTTCGCAATGCGATGGTCACGAGTTCAAATCCGCGGATGAGAAGATTTTTTTTTTGCCAGGGTCGCGGGTTGTTTTGCCAGGGTTGCGGGTTGCTCGAAAGAGTTACCGTGGCCCTTGGCACAAGCAACTGAAGGAACACGGGTGGGTTTTAGTCAGTAAAAGTCTGACACGCCCTCCCACTCCGCCCAGAGCGGGAGAAGTTATATGATAGTTTCATACCCAAAAAAAAAGCATTGTAATCTCAGTCTCAATCTGTCAAAAAAAAACCTCTAATTTACATTAGTGACATTGATTGTCGCTGAGATAAGAATTCAACTAGATTTTAAACGTTTTTAAAAATGGGAATTGCCCTTCTGGAAATGCGTCTGAAATACAGTGTAGATATGAAATATGTGATAGGATATTTTAACTCTCTGGATCAGAGGAAAAGAAACGTGATTGATTCCGTTGTTCCGCAAATTCTGTTTTGTTTTTTTTTTTAAATGTCAGGCTGACATTACAGGACCGTTCTCTTTTCTTTTTACCTCTTTCTATATTGCAAAGTAAGCTATTTTCCTTCTTATCTATAATCGCAGTGCATTTAAAGTTCGACAGTCGCTAACGACAGGTAGCGTTACCATTATCTCGCTCTTACAAATTGCGTCGCATTTTCCTCCAGATCTTCAAAATTCCTTTAAGAACACCAACAATGGATGTCCACAAAGGTAACTCCGGTAGCCCGGAGACAAAAAAAATGTCTTCCCATTTCCACCTAGCGATTGTTTACCAGGCTAACATAAGCGTACAGGTGGTACTTGAACATCATTTGCATACGTAATGGACGAAACAAAGGCTCTGCCTCGGCCGGCCGTGCGCGCTCATGCTACCCCGGTTAGCATTGTAATAAATGCTAATGAACATTAGGAATGTTAAAACAAATAACTCGAAAAAATAATAGTAGCTCCTTGAGGTTATGAGCGCCGGCTGTTTGAGTCCCATTCTAGTCAGGTGAACCCAGTTTAGTTGCAGTATTTCTTCTAAACATCTGTTTTATTTAAACAAAAGCATTGACAATTTTAATAAAACCGTTGATTCTGTTGCGCAAAAAATAGAAACAGCTAACAGACGTATTCAGGAAACTAATAATGCGAGCGTATAAAATTATTAAGCCAACTATCGGCTAAACACAACAAACATCTCATTAACATGTAAATTAGTTACAACCCACAACAATAACGTAACCTAACCAGGGTGGGAGCAACAAAAAGAGCTTTAAAGGATGAAAATGAATACCACAGAAAACGTAGCGATTTTAATTAGAACGGTCCGCGCCTCGGGCGCGACTGCAGCCCGTAAACCGAACTACCGAGCGGCGAACGTTAAAAAATTAACTTCTATTTTTGAATTCCATCTTTAATGCTGACAATTTTTAATATCCGTCCGTCTATGCTGGCCTGGTAATTAAGATCGGCTCGTCTTAACGCCTTTGAGACCCACAAAACGATTAAAATAAGCAGAAGTGTATCTTTCATGTATTTTTGGGTTAAGGCATAGAGTATATAATTTAGAGAAACGCCATGCAAATAAGATATGATGGCTACATAGTTCCACAGCTGGGATACAGGTCATACAGGACTCCTCTCTGTGAGAGGGAGTTGGCCGTAATCTACCACGAGGGCCCAGTGCGTGTTGGCAGATGTCATGTCTTCGGTTTTTTGGTTCTAGGACATGCCGGTTTCCACACGATGTTTTCCTTCGCCGTTTTGGAGAGCAGTGGTGATGAAATACGGAGAGCAGTAGTGGCCCAGTGGTAACGGCCACGACTTACGAGTTGTAGGTCGTAGGTTCGAACCCAGACAGACGCTTTACTTTGTGTAATTTTTTTAGTCTTTGCCGATGATTTTCGTATGTACAGACGCCAGCACATCAAGCTACCCGAAACTGTCAGATTTTCCCAATCAACTTTGAACCTTATGCTTTCGCGATAAAGTTGAAAATCTATTAAAGAAATCTGACAGATTGTAGTAGCTTGATGTGCTGGCGTCTGTACATTGTGTAAATTATATTATGGTAATTTCCAACAACAGTCGGTCTATTCTGTAAAAATCTCACCGTGAAATCATAAGTGAAGTGAGCACCTAATAGTGTTAATCCCTAGCGAATGACAGCTCACTCCACGCTCACTTCACAGAAGCTTTCACGGTGAGATGGTTACAGAATCGCACGGCTGTTCCACAATTGAGATTTCTCTTCAATATCTGTCACAGACAGGAAAAACTATCCGTTGATTACCCCATTTAGGCCCAGTATAACCACATCAAGTGACTGTCGCAGTCATATCAACCATATTTATGGCGTAATTACGTCTTTCACATAGACTTTTTTTTTTCAAATAAAGGAACGTTACGACCAACGTAAATTCTACCAAATTATATGTTTGTACTAAGAAATGCTCACACAAAAAAAAGTATAATATGCGGTTTTCGTGCGGATATCCGCATACGAACGACAGTATTTGACCGTATTATGATACGGACGCGTATTTCTTTCCGTTTCTGCGTTATTTTTCGCAAAAGGAAAATCCAGGGGCCGCGACCCATCCGTATATCATCCCCCGTGCACAGATTTAACCCGAGAAACAAGACCGAAATCTCCATAGGAATTGTTTGCGGGCAAATATCACTGGTTCAATTTTATCATACGAATGGGCAGACCTAAATAATACCATCCCTTATTATCATATATTTCGGTACAGCTACGGTACCATGCGGCGACGCGTACCTCCCGGCGATGTGTGCCGCTCACGAAAAAACCAACCAAAGAATTTGTCGATCGTTATTAAAAGTTCGATGCGAGCCGTCTTTTACATAATGTAGGCTCATCCAATAGACTCAAAGTAAATAGACGACGGGCCGAGGGGTTGAGGCCGAAAAACCGCAAGACAATCCCGAAATTCATTACACGCACTACGAGAACATCGTCGGAATTCACAATATTGAAATCGTGGAGCCGCGCGCCCTTCGCCCCTGTACCGCCGCGTAGATATTACAAAACCCAATGTAAACGTTGCTATTATTGCAAACTAACACGGATGAGTAAATTGCTCACTTTACATAACTGCCACCAAGTAGCTCTATCTATATATCTATATAAATCACGAAAAAAAAATCAGCTGTTTCATGCATTTTGGTCAATAAGGTATTGAACTTTTGTATTAAACAGCTGATTTTTTTTCGTGATTTCAGAGTTAGTCCCATAGTGAAAGTTGTTCATATTCGTATTAATGGGTAGAACAACCTGTAACAATTTGGAGACTGTGAAAAACGCATCCAGTATAGAGTCAAATTAAATTATCTAGCGAAACTCTGCAGACGTGATGGGTTTCGATATCTAAACGCGATAAAATTAGATAAAAAAAGATTTGGTGTTTTTTTTTCTTAGGGGGTCTGCGACCGCTGGTAGCGTAACAACTTGAAGTATCGATCATCTGTGAAGTTTACACAAAAAAAAACAGTCTTTTTAAACTGATAATTCAAAGTGCCTGTAATTGGTTTATTTGAAATAAAAGCTTTGAGTTTGAGTTTGATATTTCAAGTAAATGCTAATAGCAGTCGATGACCACACAAAAAAACATCAAATTACTTTATTTTGTTGTTTTATCATGTTTAGATATTATCCATCACGACTGCGGGTTTCGCTAGCTAATTTAATTTGACCCGGTAATGACGATCATTCGACGTACTTCTCCCCGTGACGTCACCGATCAAGCATTACAAAAAACATTACAGTCGTAAGCAATGAAAACATATCATAAAACAATTTAGCCGGTAATCCCGGCTATAATTTATAGCCCGTAATATCGGGGAGAATCAGTGTTAAATCATAAAAAGAGCACTTAACCGATGTATTAGGTAACACGGGCAGCCGTTTTAATAACTATTATTAAAACTCTTGACGAAATTCCCCAATAATAAAGCTGAAGAGCGCAGAGCTTCCGACAGCTCCTTTACTTTATGGTTTTAACACGTCTATGATTTTATGATGTTCTGGTAATGTGTGGAGATATTTACTCCTGGTAATTTGCTCCTGATTAGCAAGTAACCACGACGTTCGGACAAAGACCATTCGTAATAGAGGTTTGAGGATATTTGTTTAATAATACAGCACAGCTTCGATATTCATGGAACAGTAAACATTTTGCGGTTTATTTTGATGGCGTGATATACCTCTTATGGGAGATAAAAATGTATCATTCGCGTAACATTTTAGTGCGCGCCAATCGTAAAGAGTGCATCACTTGGACTGGGCCGCACCAGGCTAACATGTGTCGTAAAGAGACCTCTTCGGCTAACAATTTCCTGATGGTCTGTAAATAGTAAGTTTATTGTCTTTTTATGAGGTACTCGGACCGTAAAAAGGAAATAAAAGAGCACCGCCGATGGTGATAATAAAAAAAATAATTTTCGACTCATCTTCGTGATTATCTCTTTCGGGTTTACGAGTAAGTAACGTGCAGGAGCGAGACGGGAATGGTTTTACAGCGTGTCGTACCGATGTGACCCTTTCGACTCGATGGGGGTAAAGGTCGTAAAATGGGAGCATAAGGATAATGTTTTGGGTTTCCTATACTGCGCTTCATTCATGATTTCGTTTTAGTATGGCGTCGGTAGACATGTAAATCCGATTGCTTTCACAACGTCGATACTGGTATTGAGATACGTTTTCCCCCTATTATTTGGTGTATTACATTCGTAATAGAAAAAAAAATCTTGTTTCCCGTCCTTGTAACTTTTGCACAGACAAAAAAACTTTGGATTTCGTCGCGTGCAAGCTGCGGGTAACAAAAAAGTTTTTAATCTAAATTCGCAGCGAAAGCCCGATTATAACGAAACCACCAAAATCAGTACACGCAAATTCAAATTTGGAACAGCGTGATAACGGCCGGTTTAATTGCGAATAGGGATGGGACAGTGCAATCCCGCGCGGACGTATTCGCAGTCGGGCTAAGTTCCGACACTCCATTTGTTCGACTCGAGTGAGCCTAACGCCCGGCCACGGGACGCATCCTAATTCTTAAAGGGCCCATCAGCAGACCTTTATGCGTTAATAAAGTTGCGATATAAAAAGAATGGAGGCGTCCGAGGGTGAAAGACGGAAAGGGTACGAGTTAAGTGCGCGTTTAAGGCAATGTCGGGGGCGTGCGAATTTGTCAAGCCATAGAACGGGACAATTCAATTGTACGATGATTAAATAAAGACAAGAGATCTCTTGTTGGTCTATTGTCAGGAAGTTTTCCCTTCTGTGGCTTCACTCTAATTTGTCTTGGACAATGAATTTTAATGTTTTATTAGTGAAATTATTAATCTATTATTTCGATAGCATAATTGGTAAAACTCGTTCTGATTAATAGACTGCACGTTTCATGTTCAGAAATACGTGCATAATTGCATCACGCCATGCTACATAAAGCACCGGTAATCATAGAAAATGGTCGATTTTCTTCACATGAGTCATTATCTATTGCTTTGTTATGTATCTTTACTGTCTAGTTTATTAAGTAATTACAAACCAAGATTTTCAAAATCAAATCAAAAGTAATTTTTTCATATATAACACAAATTAGACTGAGAATCAGCACTTTTTGAACGTTCAAATTACTTTAAGACAGTCCCTTAAAACGCCCGCCCTACACCACTTCCTAGTACTTCAGCTGGAACGGAGATATGGCTCAACAAACTCCCACTGGACACTTCCAATAATTGTATTTATTTAATTACATTTACCAACGTTAAGCAGACACACATAAAGAAAAGAAAGAAAACTTGTTTATTCTGCACAAACTAAAAGTAGCCAAAAGCCTCGCATTCAACCAATTTAAAAAAGTTTGTCAATTTTGTCTATAGCTTGATGTCACAGAACTAAAGACACGAAGCAACAGAAAATAAAAAAGTACATGTAACAAACAATTATAGGTGAATAAAGGATTTTCTTATTATTAGGTGAAAAATCTTAAAGTAGAGCAGTAAAATTATTTGCAATTAACAAAAAAAAGAGAGATACAGGCTGTATTTCTCTTTATTTTGTTGTGTATACAAATAATTTAACAGCACTACTCTAAGATAGGATACAGGCGATACTCACAAAAACTTCGAATAATCAAATCTGAATCGATAATTCTCTGAAATTTCAAATGCCACACCGCTTAAACCTTATTTCCCACACACAGAACCAACACCTCTAAATAACCCTATCAAAATCTTAAAGTCAAAACTTTACGACATTGCGAATACTCCGGCGCATACAATACGCAACAAAAATACAAAGATAGCCCTTAATCGAGATAGCCCGCTAGTTGGTCCTAAACAAAGATGAGGGCCCGTAAAGGAAGCGAGTGTTTTATTAGCCATTTGGGCTTTATTTAACGCTCTCTCATACAGATTTTATATATCGGCGTCTCGACGTCTGACGGGGTATGGCATCATGGGCTCTTAAGGTTCCGTATACACCGTATCAGATGGGGGACTTTAGGGCTGGTGGATTTTCAGAGCAAATTGAGGAGGGGTATAATGGACAGATTTTGCATGCGGAAATGGGTAGATGGTTTTGTTTCTTTTGTTCAAGTTACAACTATGTTTTGGTCTTTAAGAAAGGAATGACTGAATTTGGGAAATGCACTCCTTCTCGGAACTCTCCGAACTTTCAATTTCTTCAATCAACAGTTTCGGTAATGTTTCTGTGGATGAGAAATTTATTCTTTACAGTCACTAAGTCCGCTATCAAATAGCATTTCTCTCTTTATTTATCTTGCTCTTCTAAAACATACCAGCCGGTCAATTCTGGAAACATCTCACCGTGATAACTAAGGTGAAGTGTGATGTGGTGAAGTTTTCACGGTGAGATGGTTACAGAATCGCACGGCTGGGCTACCTTCGAGGGTTTTTTTTTACTATCTTAAACAACCGTTTCATCAGTGAATTTGGGGGATCCATACATTTTTATTATTTTGAGAAATGCTTCTTCATTGACGTCATTATTTTCTTTTTTTAAATTTTTACTTTCCTAAAATAATGTCAGCCTTACTCATCAGTCAGTCATACTCATGACCTACTATGACAAAAGTATATCTTTTTACGTTAATTAGTTACTCTTTTTCCTTTCCACATAGCCTAGTAAGTCTAGTGGTCGCAAGTGCTACTGCTAAGTATGAGGTCCTGGGTTCCCAGAGCGGACAGTGTTATAGGATTTTTCCATCTGGAATTTCTCAGTAGCAGATCAGAGTCTGGATTTGTGACCGGTTGATGACAGTAGGCTTGCCCTTATTACAAGGGACTTTTACTATGTAGATACAAGTCTGCTTAACCCTTCCGGGAAACAAAGCGTGATGTTTTTCTTTCCCTAAAGATACATTCTACCTTCCAACGCACCCCTTAGCATGTCATGTACTATGTGTATTTCGATGATGTGGCACCGTCTTGCCAGACAGACGGTAATTATCCAGGGGGGGAATGTAAACAGTTGGTTGTTGTTGCTTCTAGTTCAATTTTGATAAGAACCGCTGTGAGGCTCGAGGATTTTGTGTAAGGTTGATTGGGATATATCCTGCAGTGCGATTCTGTAACCATCTCACCGTGAAAACTTAGGTGAAGTGAGCGTGGAGTGAGCTGTCAGTGTCATCCCACCAATTGTCAAAACATTACTATTTTGTGGGGTTTTTATGTAGGAAAAAAGCCCAGTCCTTATACAAGAACTAGTCTAGGAACAAAAAAAAATAGAATTGATAATCTGAGTAAGTTTCTGTTTGCTATTTTTCTTAAAACCCCACAAAACAGTAATGTTTTGACAACTAAAATACTAGTTATGAAATTATATAAAATGATCAATAGAATTAGCATAAAAAATATTATTAAAATCTCGATTATAATTGTAAATGTTTGCCTAGTCAATCCCTAGCATCAGCGGGATGACACTGACAGCTCATTCCACACAAGTTTTCACGGTGACATTTTTACAGAATCGACATGCTGATATTTAAAAATATTATTTTGATTGTTATATCTCCTCGAATGCTAATATTTGTTGGATTTTAGAGTCTGTGCTTATAACCTCAGCAGTCAAATCCTTCTTTGTTTTTTTATTTTTTTTATTAGTCACCCTAAAGTTAGATATTTGCCTCACTTCTAATTAACTTAGATTATAACTTTAGACTAACTTTTAGTCACAACAGAAAAGGAACATTGCATTTCGAATAATATATTTTATCTTTGCCCAGGTGTCTATCCTTACAGATTTCCATATTACCTCTAAAATCAATGTAAAATCCCATTTTACACTTCCAAATATCTGTTGCGAATCCTGCCGCATAAAAAGCATACAATGCTAAACAACATGAATACAAATTTTTACCAACGATACAAATATAATCACTGCGTTACACCTGCAAATATAAATGGATACAAATAAAAAACTTTGTCCTTCACACGCTCGTGTCAATCACCCAAAAACCCCGAATACTATAAAAAGTATCCACAAAAAACTCTAAAACCGCATTTCTAAACTCTCAACGACACTTACGCATTGTAATCGCGGCTAAATCGAATAATCGAGCACTCGAGCAAACCGAGTTAAGTTATTTAGACTCGAGTCCCCCCGGCACTACTCGGTAATCGAATTGGAGACCGCCACTTGGTGACACTTGAGCAGAGTGTTACTTTGTTAGCCGATTTTTGCGGGCCCCAAACCGCCCCCGGGGTACAACGCGATTATGCAAAAGTACCCCATACGAATCTTCTTGCAGACAGCTTTATGGCACTTCAAGGTTTTTATACCTTATTTCCTTACATTTTTTTAATACAAAACATGATAATCTTGATACTATTCGAGCATATTTTCTCCTCGAATAAAGTTTCGAATTTTGCATGTCGAGTACTCTTTTAAAACAGGAAAAACAATTTCAAGTTGTTAAAAACGAGGTAACTGGTTGGTAAACTTTTGCAAAACAGAAAAACTAATTACGGAACGTTGAACATGCAAACACACAGTACGAATTAACAAACAGCTCGCAATCTACAATGTCATTAAAAAAACATCCGACTCGATTAATATTCACATCATAATTCACAATACGCAACTACGCTTCAAAAAACAAAACATAATCCCAAAGCGTCACAAACAATAGCGAATAATCGATTCCAAAATCGATACAACACTAGAGCGGCTAACTCGGTGCAACCACGTCACAATCCGACTCGATTCATTCGTATTCCGATGACGAGACACAATTCAATTTGAATATTTTGACGTGACCGTCGAATACTAATATAGACGACAGTTTAGCAAATTGTATCTTATAGCGCGTGTTTTATGTTTTATTTATGATACATACGATTGTAAATTTAATTTGTGTCGCGTCGCTAACGATGCCAGTCTGGATTTCGTGCATTCTCACTTTTGTAACTGACTAGTGATGCGACACCGATACCAGATGTGAGCGCCAACTTTTGGCTCCGAAAATTTCGGCTTTGATAAATGACAATGTTTGTTAGAACATAGACGCACCTCATTTATGTTGGTAGAGTCCATTCATACATCTTATTATGTATGAGGATTCTATTCCAACTTTCGCTGTATGCGTCAGTTAAAATTAATTAACAGTCAAGTTGAACGTGGGACACGAGTTTTGGCATCGACTCCGCGCCGAAAAACTCTAAGTATCGGAAATAGAAACGGATGAGTAATGACGTGATATACCTAATGAATGTCGTGTGAAACTGTCACTTGTTTTAATTAATGTTGTTGCTGTTTCCACGCAGCCTTTTTGACTGAGAGACGCTTATAATGTTCTGTAATAGAACAGACACGGATAGACATTTGTAGTTCATTATTTCTGCTGTCTCAGATCAACGTAAAAATGCTTTGACGTCTTGATTTTTGTAATGATACATTTTATAAATGATATCTTCTGTTTGTTGAGAAACCAACGAATATCTTGTTAGTTGATATTAATACTTTTTCAAAATTTATTCACGGACCTGTTTCTAATGCTCCTGCGCATGAATAGGTCCGTGAGAAAGACTAACAGACTGTGTTTGTCACATGAATGTTTAATTTTTATAAACATTCGAGTGTTTAGTACTTGGGACCTTTCGAGATCTTACCGGATACGGAGATAAAACACTCCACGTCAAGATTAGATTTTTCTAAATAAATATCAAACTCGAGTGTTATTTACCAAGCCAGCTTGGCAGCACAAGAGGTCCCTGTTCTCGACTCAATGGTGTTTGTTTAAAACCACTTAAAAACTCAATGGGCTCGACAAATACGTAACTGCAGTAATCTGTTGTAACAATACTCGACACTGTCAATAATGCGAGTTTACGTCGTTACGAATCGGAAATGTTCCGTGGGCGTTACGGGTTTATCTATTACATACATTATAGAACTTTTTTTTTTCTTTTAACAAAAACACCATAAGCCATGGTGACATGTGTGGCGCCTCGGCCACGTTATCTCATTGTGAAATGTGTACCAAAAAGACGGTATGGTGTGACGTACAACGAGGACACATTCGATACATAAACCGCGGCGTATCTCGGTGAATATCATCTGTGCCTTCACAAACACTGACCGTAGATTAGATAACGCCGGATGTTGCTTCTGAGATCAGAGACGTCTGCGCATGGCTATAGACAACATTTACACAGTGCTACCTGATAATAACAGTGGATCTTTCCATCGGACTATCTAATCCGAAATTTTGAAATTCGTAAAGCGAATACCGAATTTCAAACTTCCCCCATCACTAATTGCGAGCGACATGTGTTCGACGTAAAGTATTTTATAATGACATTGAAATAACAGAAAAAAAGGTGCGAACGCATCGATTCGGTATTTATTATTCGAAAATAATCGGTAACGCTCCAATAATGTGCTAAATTCGAATTACCGTCGACCGGGCGCGCATAACATAATTGCTGGTCGCACGCGAAGTGTCTATCAAAATTATTTTCGTATGGGGTATTTTTTTTCTTATGCACCCCTGGCAACGCGCGTGGGGTGTCGTGGGATCCTCTCGCACCTACGTACGGACACGCAAACCCCGTCAATACAGATAATTGTTTCATTATTCTTCTATTAACTCCACTGGTGCGGCAATTTATCTCTGCGGATTAGGTACGTGTTTTCGGGAGGGATAAAATTGTATGGTTTTTAACACACTATTTAGCAATATGGCCGGTGGAAACTAATTTTGGTGGCAACAAAATGCGGAGACGGGTCGTAAAACGCGAAAGCAGTAAAGTCTCGAGCTGGCGCGGTCTAAAAGCCTGCGGGGCGTGGTGGTGACGCCCAGCGTTTTAGCCGCGCGGACATGCGATGCTTAGCGTCTTTATTAACAGTGCACCTACTCGCTAGATATGGACTCCTGGTACTTCTGTTATTTATACCATAAGTCAGTATTATCTTCGCGATTATCTTAAAGGGTAGACAGACAGTAAAGTTATAATAATAAAGTGCAAATCAAATTATTCATACAACGAGCATCTCGTATGAATTGGCTGCATTTCAAGTGCTTGTAATCAAATAACTTGTTTTATTTGAAATTGAAAATGGAATGTAGATTTTGCGCGTGGAACGCCTGAGCCACTTTTGACAAAGTTCCAGTAGTATTTGAAATATTTTTGGGGATGGCCACCCTAGAAGGAAAGTTACGTAATACTGATTAATTAGTTATTTTGGCGAAACAGGGGCGGAGGGTGGTGTTAAAAGCAATTATATTGATGCACGCGAAACTACGGCCATTGCTCGTAATATTGGGATTTGTTTTGGTGGCAGAAATAACTTCCTAGTCGGTTATGTTGACTGTACTACGTAGGTCTTCTCGATATGGAATGGATGTTTTGCAAACTGAAAGTCCAACTCAAGAGTGCAATGTTCTTGATCCAGCCAAAGCTGGGTTCTTAAATAATAATCTACGAGTTAAAGTCAGGACCTGAAAACTGCTGTAGCCAAGTTTCAGAGTTATGAGAATTCGATTTACTACCTAGGTACCTTTTGATCGTGAAACCTGAAACAATTTGTCATTTCACACTTAAAACTTAACACAGAAATAATGAAACACATACCCCACATAACAAACAGTCGGTTAACCGAAGTGCTTCACCAGCGCGACACGAAACAGAAATACCAGGGCGTAATGAGAGCGCAGCAGATATATTAATTGGACAGCAGATCAAAGAGCAACAAATGGGATCTTCGTCAGCCATGGTTGCCTGGTAATTGTGAGGACAGGTCGCCCGTTTGATGGCTTTCTGCCGCTCCTGTGATCGAAAATAGATGCCAATCTGTTTTGGTGATAAACTAGCGCATATTTACGGTGACTTGCGTAATGGGATCCAGTAGAGAAACATGTGAACTCATTAATTACGTCATAGATGGTTCTAAATATGGTTTTGAGTATGAATGTCGATGGCTATAAGAATAGGGAAAGACCGAAAAAACGATGGATGGAATGTGTGAAAGATATGGTTAGAAAGGTGGTGACTACCGAGATGACGCCAAATAGATAAATATGGAAGAAAGACTCCAAATAAATTGGGATAAGCGCAGGGGAATGAGATGGTTCTAAATCTGAAACTGGAAATTTTCTTTGTCCACCACCAGAAGCACTTCAAGATGGACATCTCACAGTACGACCAAAAGGCGGCTTAAGTAAACGAGTAAGCAAACATACGCGCCTATTAAAATGAAGATATTTAGATAACAGATGGCCGCAATCCTCAGGGCAGAGTTATCTAAATTCTTTAAACATTTACGAAACCAAAACAAGTAGTCGACGTGAAGCCTGCCTTATCTTTACAAGGCTCGCCTCCCGGCTAATCTTGTGATAATGCTGGACAAACAATAGTATTCCCAAGAGGTAACTAAGCAATGGCTGGATCAACGTTATTTTATTGTACTATCATATAAGATTTAGTAAGTGGGTGATCAGTTTTGTAAGCAACTAAGACAAGGCCTTTTGGCTATGAATGATCTTCAGTCTGGCTTTTTCGGGGTCTATCATCATCATCATCATCGTCATTCTACATGTAACCAGCGTTGGAGCTCTGCCTTGCACAGCGTAGCAGCATTATGCTGAGCGATAACCGTTTTGCGTGAATGTGACGCATATTTTCCCCCAACATGTTATTTTTTTGTTTTTTCTCTGTTTCATGTTTATCGCAAATGAACTTATTTTTTTTTCCTTTTTCTTTCTTTTCTTTATGTCTTTTTCTTCCATACTTTTGTATTAGTTGTCATCGGGATCCACCATCGTAACTGCTTTATATTTTGTTTTTGTCTCGGATGGTTACTTAGAAATTCTTTTAACAATTCTATTATTATAGCCTCTTTATTAACATCATCAGTAACAAAAATGTGGCTACTGGGAAAATCACTAATTGTGTTTTGAACCAAATTCCTCAGAGATCCTTTTTCAACGCCCCCTAACTTCTGGGAATCCGAGACGATTTTTCCAATTTACCAGGTAAAAAATATTGGATGATTTCCCAACAATACATACACTAGGAAAATATAAATAGAAAGGGCTAATGTATCGCTTGTAACAAAGCAGGTTGGTAACGGAACCGATTCTCGGAAAAGTGGGAATGGTGCGCTGCTCGTCCTTTGATATAGCTGTAACAACAAATACAACTCCGTTAGATGCTTCCGCCCTGGTACTTGCTTCTGTAACAATGAAATTCAGGAAAAATGTTTGATCTTTAGTTTTTGTAGAAAAAAGAATTTATTGCGCTCAAAAAACATTTCTTTGGTTTTGAAACATGTACGATTTTGACAGCGAAATGGCTGTTGTTGGATATCTATTTCAAATTGGCAAATCTGATGAGGTTATTGCTTCAGATCATTGAAGGGGAAGATATGATTACTTGGTAAATTAAAATAATGACTAAGCAAATAACAACTAATACCTAATGAATACTAAAAAATATGCATATATTATATACAAGTATATAACAAAAAAAAAATTACTTGGTTGTTAAAAAAAATCTTGTCACAATTTGAATTTTCCGGTCGTTTAGAACCCATAGCTGCTTCTTCTGCTATAGTAGTGTATTTTGTTACTTGCAAAACTAGTTTTTTAAACTTGAGATGAGTTAAAAAAATAAATATTTGTTAAAGACATGTAGAACACTAACAGTTGCCCTTTGAAGAAAATGAACTCTCTTTTAATAATCTAGACTCTGCAAATGACTGTTGTACACCTGAAAACCAATCCGTTCCTGTCAAGAGTACCAGGAGAGCAATGGCAACCAGTGTTTCACATAAAATTAAATAATAATTAACTAATCGCGGCCTCACAGCGGCCGCCACGCGAACAATACCACGTTAATTCGTGCCCTTTGTCCGGACCAATAGAAAATTTCATGTTCCACCGAGCCCGCAGTGGCGGCATTCTCTTCATTACGACACTTCTAATGTAAATCACAACTACCTTTATTACTACGGGGGTAAATGATTGGCAAGGATTTTAAACGCATTCCCCTCTCTCACCTACTCTATTCATAGAAACTCCTTTAAACATTTTTCTGATGTCGCGGATACGACGTTTGACTGACTAGCGTTACACAGAAAAGAACAATCATTTAATTCTATTTACATAATCCCTGGCTATGTTACTAGGAATCGAGAAATTCGGCTTTGACTTTGATACCAGCGTTTAGCAGGTTACAGCGTTGCTCGGAACCGATTGTTTGTTTGTCGGGCTGTAAAACTGTTACGAATCGTAAACGTTCGTGTGTGGTCAGCCCTTACGACGAAATCTGAACAGATGGACCGAGATCAAAAGACTCTGTGGTGATAAAAACGTTGATGTGAATTAAAAGTAACAACTTAGTGTCGGGGGACTGACGGCTGCGGAGTATTTTCATTGTCGTTACACACCATACATTCTCCCTTAATGTAACGCGTGAGGGAAGGGAAATAACATTCCCATTTTCCAGGTATTTTCCGCACTCCATATTGGTGGGATTTGTAGGAGCCCGATGCCGGCACAATCATTAGCCCCGCAATCCTCCACGACTGTATGGGGCCCTGGTACCGCTCGGGGAACTATTGGCGAATTTTCCGGGATTTTCTTCTTATTTTTATGCCCCTATTTTGGTTGTTTTCTTGAGGAAAAACAAACAATGAACTTAAGGAAATGTAGCACACATTTCGTTGAGTTTGTAAGATAGCTCTATCCTTTTACAAAGACGGAACGCGTAACTTAAAAACACTTGAACAAAAAAACATTCCCCCAACATTAAGAACACTGTTCATTAACATCCAACGAGAAGACGTCCAATTACAGAAATAAAAGAACGTCGAATAGCTCCAACAATATCCTAACGTAATCAATGTTGATAATAACCGGGCAATTATAACTCCCAACTAATTCTCGATTACGGAGCGCGGGACTGAGGAGCGGGGCGCGGGCCGCACCGGGACCTCGCTAGGCGTTATTAACCGGGATTACCGGATCCCCGGCGCGATCCCCGGATACGGGGATTTGCTCACGGATCGCGTAACAGTGGAAATGATAAAAGATACGTGTGGATACGGGGATTTTTGTATGTTTATTGGCGTTCGAAAAATAATGGAAGCGAAAGTTTGAAAAGAAAACTAAACATATGCGTCATGTGAGAGAGAATTATGAGGGTAGATAAACGGTCGAGAGAGATTGCTTCCGCTAGCGCTCAGCGTTCTCTGCATACATTGAAAGGGTGTAATTACGTTCTATCTTTGAAACAACACTTGCAACGTCACATTGTGAAACACTGCAAGTAGTGACAACGCTATCCTACGCACTACTAACGCCCTAGTAGAATTAACTAAAGTACCAAGAGACATCTATCTCTTGAGACATGCATGGCAAGACCAAAAAAATAACGAACAGCCCGTGTAGTAAGGCACGTGTACTGGGCTCGCACGAGCTGTTAGGAGTGTAGGCCGGGCGAATCCCATGCGGTATCAGCGTTACAAGCGATCGCACTTAACCGCGTCACTGGTATCATATCGCGCTGCAGCGCTATCAGTCAGCGTCGCCCGCTGCATTAGCCGCGTCGCCGCATCAATAAATTATACAGGACACCTCCGCGTGGAGCTGCCGCCCTGGTCACTCGCTGCATTAATGTCGACGAACATTTAAATGCGCGTTTGTCTGTTTGTCACCCGTCTATATATAGGGTTCAGCAGCTGAGCTTAGAGATAACTTAAGGGTTGGCAGGAATTCAAGATCTTATTAGACAGACACGGATGGATCGAGAAAGCGGTACACTTATGCTCACATATCCTGTGGGTGTTAGGAGAATCGACTACAACAAATATGTTGGTACGACACTATCTACGCAACTGACGACAGATTATTATTGTTGAACAGCACAGCTCATGACAATCCACAGCGCAATCAATCATCGCCTACAGCTAACATCACACAGTTTCCGACGAAAATTCCCAACTTTCTACCCACCCACTGCACCATCAAAACATTCTTCCCCGACGTTCGGTCTTAGAATCTAATGTCAAAGTTACAGGTCAGGCGTATAAATAGCGAGAGTGCGTCAGTGCTGCTATTATAGTACATAAGCCGCGCTTATTAAGACCAACTCCCACTCGCAGTGAAGCACGCAACCCGATTGGGGATGGCTTACATGCTATGGCCACAGATTTCTGCTTTCTTTTTTGGATGCACTAGCTTTGTTCTGCTGAGTTACTTTCGCTGTCTAACTTCCACTTTTTCACTTATTCTGAGTTTTATGTTGTTTCTTCTCTCTATATGTTTTGGTTACGAGTTTCCTGATAATATTGATTATTTCACTCATTTTATCGACTTTCTTATTTGTCAGTTGATGTCATTTCGAAGCGATTGACGTCAATGCTAATTTTTATTTCTCTTTTATGGTTAGTTTTACAAGTTTTTTGGTTAGATAACTATACAAACTTTTTTTAAAATTTAAATATATGTACAATAAGGTTAAATGCAAGAAAACAACGCAGGATAAAAAAATAAAATCAACCTTTCTTAGATAGAAAAAAAAAATGTGTGACAAAAAAAACAGTCCATGTTCTGTGGTCCATCATAAATCATAAACCTAATCCAGTAGCAATCCTAACTAATATTATAAATGCGAAAGTAAGTTTGTTTGCTTGTTACGCTTTTACGCTAAACCAGCAAAACGGATTTGGATGAAATTTGGCACATGGGTAGACCATCACCTGGAGAAGGACTTAAGCTACTTTTATCCTGGATCGCAGACGAAGTCGCGGGCAACAGCTAGTATATATCATAGATTCAGAAAAAACCTTGTAAGGTCTGTCTACTGTTGCCACGTAACGTAATAACATAGCTATCGTTTCGTGTTGGTCAGATAAGATATCAGGATTACAGAAATGCAATAGCTCATTGTGACAGATCAGTAGGTACCTTCCTATCTCCGAAAACATGGTTCTGAAATTCATTCTTCGCAACTGCGTTTCAATTGATCAATATTTAAGAGATAATGATCGATTTCCTGAATAAAATATATCTTATCCGATTACTTAAATATATATCTCAAGGATTCTATGTAGAAATCCTTAAGATATATTTTTTTCTACGCTGTACCCTCCTGGGTAAAGGCCTCCCTCCATTCCTTCCATCTTTCCGATTCTTCCAGAACCTATCCAGCTCGTCTTGCCATCTCCTACGTGGTCTGTCACGACCCCGCCTCTTTGTCTCAGGGCACCAATTCTGTGCTATTTGGGCGCACATTTATTGGTAATGAATATCTTAAGAATATGACAGCAAATCACGCTAATTATATCGACAACGTCCGTCTAATTATAAACTTTTTTAATTTATTGCAAAATGGGCCAGCTCTTGACCTCGATCTCGGCTGCTGGTATGCGTCTATACCTCATCCATCGCTTTCTAACAGGCAAGGTCCATCATACGTTGAAACGAGCAAGCTCAGAAGATGCCTATTTACTCTTGCTTTGAAGTATAAAGTCTTCAATTCAAATGTCTTACTCTCTTCTAATAGTTTGCCTCTTGAAGTTTCTTTTATACTTGCTCTATCTTCATTAGTATCTCGGTCAGCATCATCATCATCTTCTTTCCCTTGTCCTTAAGCTACTTGGGATCGGCGCAACACGTTTTCTTCTTCCAACATCAATATCAAAATTCATATGTGTACATATCAAATTAGGCTGAAAATCAGCACTCATTACATAAGACAGTCTCCCGAAACGCCCACCCTTCAGCACTTTTAATGCTTTAGCTGGGAAGAAGAAGTGGCGCAACAAAGTCCCCAGTAGCACAGCTGTCTGTCCAGTTAGAAGAACTTGATTTTATACAACAATAAGTAATTAACATTACGAAACACAAAACATTTAATTCCATTCGTGCCAACTGGTAAGCCTATACAAATCCATTTTTGCAAATACATATCTCCCATTATTTCAAATTAGGCTCTCATTCATTCCAGTAGACTGTTAGATATGACCTTCCTAAGTCCAATTGACAATTGAAGAGAAACGCCCATAATAAAATTTAAAAAATCTAGAACATACCCCACTTTAGCGTCATGTAAGCCCAGTGTTATCGAGTAAGTGGAATCATACGTACATTTCCAAGTACGGCCGGCTCAGACCACGGCGGGTTGCACCGACACCACGATCGAGAGTTACCGTGATCGACGGTTTACTCATAGTTAAGATCGTAAGGCTGAACGTGTTTGTATGAGACTGATAAAGTAATATGAGATGATTAGAGACTTAAAGATGTCTTGATTTGACAACAGCTAGTAAAATAATAACATTGATGGTAATCTTACCATCAATGTTATTATTTTACTAGCTGTTGTCCACGATTTCGATCCAGGCTAAAAAGTTTCCTCTAATCCAAATCATGGTCTAACCAAGTGCCAAATTTCATCCAAATCCATTCAACTGTTTTAGCGTGAAAGCGTAACAAACAAACTCAATTTCGTATTTATAAAATTAAGTTAGGATGCCTAGATTGTGCATAAAATAATTCATAAACATGGTATTTTTCGTTGATACATTCACCAAAACAAACCCTTTCCACTACCTCATCATATTTCATTTCGCGCTCAAAGTACAACAAAAACTTAATCTATGAAGTACGAATACAATTTATAGAGATGTTTGATGGTTGTTCAGTAGCACATAAAATATGATCTACCAACTCCCAAACTAAGTCACAAGATTGTCGTTTGGGAGGATATTCTTCAGTGCAAGTAACAGTACAGCCACAAGTCCTACAAATCAGCCAGATTTTAACGGCCAGTTAGGAGAACGTATCACCGGTCACCCACCGGCTTGGCCTCGGAATGTAAACAAGAATTAAGGCGGCTTCGTCGGAGCACGTTTGCTGAGAAAAACCCCTCTTTAATTAGCCAGCATCTCTCCAATGCTGGAAGAATGCTCATCCTTACAAACCTTGGGATGATAAGGGGCTGATCTCATGGGTTTTGTAAAAAAAATGATATTTTTTCTGCTGGACATACCGTCTCATATTGTAAGCAAGGGAGCGAGGTTTGTAGGTCTGTCTAGCAATAGACGTTTGTACGCGAAGTTGGTAGTAAAAAAACACGGGAGCAGAATACAGAGCATCGTCCTCTTTGGGTGACCACTGAAAATTAGCGCTGTGCTGTGGGCCCCACATACCACAGCATCATGCTGAGTGGAAGTCTTCTTTTTCGACTATTCCTGTTTTGTGCTCGTGGTTATAGATCTGTTTTGTTTTTATTTTTCTGTATCAATGGAGTTAATTATCTTTTTATAGACACGTGTTTCTGTGACAAATCATCCTATTATAACCCTACTTCCTACTAATATTATAAACGCGAAACTTTGTGAGGACAGATGGATGTTTGTTACTCTTTCACGCAAAAACTACGTCACAGATTTAGATGAAATTTGGCTCAGATATACTTTATAACCAGGATTAACACATAGAATACTTTTTATCTCGATATTCCCACGGAATCGACACTTATGCGGATGAAACCGCGGGGCGCTGCTAGTCTTCGATATAATAGTTATTAGCTGTATTTAGGTCTCTTAATGCCAGTGGATGGGTTTATAATGATAATGATGATAAAGAATTCAAGAGTGTTAGAGCTTCTGCCAATAATCTTGTTCAGGAAAGTACTACTATCTGTTTCTCTGTCATCGAGCAGTACCGCTGGGTTTTAAATGAAAAGACATAGAGTACGTTGCCTTTCGTGATTCTGACAAAAATCTTTACATAG
This sequence comes from Eremobia ochroleuca, assembly GCA_949629135.1. Taxonomy (NCBI): domain Eukaryota; kingdom Metazoa; phylum Arthropoda; class Insecta; order Lepidoptera; family Noctuidae; genus Eremobia; species Eremobia ochroleuca. The sequence goes on along the minus strand of OX451403.1, from coordinate 1,955,265 downwards.
CGTTGTGCTGCGTTAGCTGATTCGTGTTTAGACAAAAAATCTGCTAATTTACTAACACTGTTGGTATTTTTATCAACCTGTAAACGATTTTGATAGAGCATTTAGTACGAGTATCTTCCACAAATAAATCTATACCCCACCTACTGCAACTGCTATTTTATCCTGTGGTCGACTTCCACCATAGATTACATAACAAAATATGGCGCGAAAGGATTTGATAAATCTGATAATGATATTGTCAAAGTAGGTGATCGCTACTGCTTCGTCCATTTATTTCCATCGAATAGATTGCAGGTTTCTTGTGTCTCTCTCTATCTTTAACGTGGTATCCTTATCTAAACTAATATTATAAATGGAAAAGACTTATTTTTTTTTGTATGTTTGTTTGTTACACTTTCACGCAAAATCGGCTGAACGGATTTTGATGAAGGGCATATGGGTATTGACTATGGCCAGGATTAGGACATCGAATACTTTTTATTCCGATATCGCCACGGGATAAGGATTTATGCGGGTGAAACAGGGGCGCAGCTAGTTTGTAATATTTCTTAAATCGATTATTTTTTTGGAGCAGTCATCTCCAACATTACTGACTGACTAGCGTATTAGCTACTCTTCTGAAAAAAGAAGGAAATATCTCGTTTTTGTCTTATTCGTGTCGCTGGCACGAAAGAGGGGCTTGTGGCTAAGTAATAACAGCCGCACGGGTTGATAGATTAGGTTAAGCTACCCTTGCCGCGGTTGGTCTGTGGATGGGTGACCATCTTTACGAACCAAGACCCCTCCGTGCCTCGGAAAGCACGTTAAGCCCTTGGTCCCGGTTGTCATTCGTGGATCTTTGACAGTCGTTACGGGTCGTCAGTAGTCCGAAAGTCTGACAACCAGTCTTACCAAGGGGTATCGTGTTACCCAGTAACTGGGTTGTGGAGGTCAGATAGGCAGTCACTCCATGTAAAATACTGGTATTTGGCTGCATCTGGTTAGACTGGAAACCGATCCCAAGATATTTGGGAAAAGGCTAGGCCGATGTTGTGTCGCTGGCACGACTGCATTTTATATCATGTTGGCCCAAAACTTCGCCACTTCCTTGGCGCTGTCGGTGGCAGCGCAGAGGTCATCTTGTCTGCATGGTTTGGGACACAGAGGGCAGGGTGGAGCATGGTTTGTGACACAGCTCCACAATCACACCCTACTGCCGTTCTGTATCGTTTTAAAAGAATACTAAAATCCCAATAGCCTACATGTTTTTTTTTTAGAACTCCTTGAGTTGAGTGATCACCTGTCAAACCGTCAAAATTTGTCAAACGTCAAGTATCTGTCACAGCCGATAAGGTGATAACAAGACTTCAGTGACAGCGTATCAGCGAGATTCGGGGCCAGGTACACTATATCTTGGAGATTAGCTGATTTGAAATCGTTGGGAAATCCGTAAACATTGAGAATTTTACGAAATATTTTTGTGAAGGCTACTGCGAATATGCGTAGATTAGTTTTGGGGGCGACACTTTTAGATAATTATCTTATAAGCATTAAACTGATTTGATAACAATAAGCAGTTAATGGTGGAATCCCCTCGTTAAGGGGGCGCCCACGAACAACTTAGTTGCCCAGCAACTTTTTTGTCTCTGTCGCTGTCTTCTCACCGAGATTTGGGCGATGCGTACACGGGAGTTACAGCAATTTCGGTTGAGCGGCAACTGGCTAGCTGGCAACTTCTTTGTCACGCACTTGTACTGCAACCAATAGACGGGCGACAGTTGCGTCCAAACCCGCGGACAAGAATGTCTCCCAGCTGTCGCGTCGCTACATGCGCGCACTTTCATACAAACCCGTAGACTTGATGTGAGAGACAAATTAGTTGCGGAGACAAAAGTTGCCTCATTCTTTCTGTGAAATTACACTTTGTGCACCTGAATCTGCTGGATTAAGTTGAATCTCGATGCCTTTCTGCTTGTAATCCTTGATCCACCTGCCCAAAGGGTCTTCAGAGATGATGCTCAAGGTTCTTGGTTATTATGAACGTTCATCGTGATGACCTTTTTTTTCCACTCTTAAGTACCTTTTATCGCGATAGTAGCTATTCTCGTATAAAGAAAAGATTTTAAACGTAAATAAGGAGGTTCTGCAATAACTTAAAAATTCATTTATATTCACACTTCAACTTAACCGTTGCAAGAAAAATGTGTTAAAAAAAAACTTTCTCTGCTCCCTCCGAATCTAAAAATAACTCGAATAATCCCACATAATGAACTCGGTAACTCGTAATGTGTTTTTAAACATATTTTTTTCTTGTTTCAGATGCGATGGGTAAGCCGCTTCAGGAAGGCGTCATAAATCAAAAACCAGTCCTTGTAAAAAGACTCTAACAGAAATTCCAATCTTCATAAAAATCCAAAAATAATTACGGGTCGTGGCAGTTTTTTTTTTTTTTCTGAGCACAATAAGTCAATCGGGCTAACACTAGGAGTCCGCGCAAGATTTGCCTCGCGTCGTAAAGTTTGATTAGGTCATTAAAACCAGTTAATTTATAGGCGTTCGAACAACTCTCATTTGCCATAAACACACAAAAACCAACCATAAAACTGTGCCTTAACGCTTTTTATTCTCAATTTGCGTAAACGCCGTTTATGACCTGAAAACTGTTACCGCGCGTGTAATCTCAAATAACTTTTGTAATAATTAATCAAAACTGTTTAGAAAAATGGAATGCTTTTTGGGAATCGCAAGTCACGTTGGTGACGTCACGAGTTATCTATGGACCAATCAATGAATGTTCTTTACCTTTTTAAAGGCTTTCATGCAAAAAAATATAGCTAACTAGTGGCCCGACCCAGCTTGGCACGGGTGCAATGTTTTTTTTCGAAGAATTATTCAATTTGGCTTCGTCAAGTCTTCTCGTCGCCTATCCCTCAGTGTTTGAAGACGAAGGTCTTCAACCAGTGCGTCCTGCCCGTCATGACATACGGTGCTGAAGCGTGGACACTAACGGTCGGGCTGGTCCACAAATTCAAGGTCGCTCAGCGCGCTATGGAGCGAGCTATGCTCGGAGTTTCTTTGAAGGATAAAATCAGGAATGAAATTATCCGGAAAAGAACCGGAGTTACCGACATAGCTTGCAGAGTAAGCAAACTGAAGTGGCAGTGGGCTGGCCGTGTCTGTCGAAGGGCCGATGGCCGGTGGAGCAGACGAGTCCTGGAGTGGAGACCGCGTATCGGCAAGCGTAGTGTGGGACGCCCCCCAGCTAGATGGACGGACGACCTAAAGAAGGTAGCTGGGGTAGACTGGATGCGGAAGGCGGAGGACAGGGTGTTGTGGCGTAGTCTGGGAGAGGCCTATGTCCAGCAGTGGACTGCGATAGGCTGAGTTGAGATTCAATTTGGTGCAGCATTCGAAAGTTATGCTCATAAAGACATTTCGACTTTGTTTTGTATTATATTAGTATGAGGTTAAATTACCTATGCATATCAGTGACAGCTGTCGGTGAGCCATTACTGAATTATAAGCAATCCCCTGAGCAAAGACGATATTATGTAGCATCTTCGAATCTATATGGGGTAAAATTAAATCAGGATATCGATATCTAAACATGCTAAGACAAACCAAAAATTGTTTTGATGATAATTTCATTTGAGGTCAACGACCTGTATTTGTAACGATTTGTATTTCCTTGAGATATCAATTCAAAAATCTGTTTTTGTTTCTGTACATTTCACAGATGTGATGGGTATTTATGCTTAAACACAAAAAAAAACTGATTTTCTCAGGTGAACTTCATATAGTTATCACTACCAGCTGTCGTTGATCCTAAAATAAATTATCATCAAATTATTATTTTTTTCTTTGATCATGTTTAGATATCGATTCTTATCACGTCTGCGAAGTTTCGCTAGCTCATTTGTCATTTGACCCTGTAGATACAGCTAGTCCATAGTGTAAAACATGCAGAGTTGTATTTGATTAACAGAATAGAGCGTTCATAAAGTTCGTTGCATTGTGCAATCAGGCTACAATATGAACATTTCAAAACGGAATGAAAAAAAGAACCTCGTATCGCACGTCATTTCCGAAAAATCCAATTCCAATTTTAAAATATTTAAAAAAATATAAAATGACGTATTCATTTCAATCCCGTTCGAATTTTAAGCACACAACGTTCGGATGCGCGCTCCGTATTTCTGTGAAATCCCATAATTCCGTCAGTCCGGAAACGTGGTATTCATTTAGTGCAAAATTCTGTTGATGCATAAAATAAATTAAATGCAAACAATATCAATCGGACACGGGAACACACTCAACCGTTGGTACAGCTATTTATCATAAAATACGAACGCTGCGCTGAAATTGGATATCGCTATCTCTTTTTCACCTTCTGGGAGTGACAGAGAGGTCCGTGCGGAGGTTTTTTCTTTGTTTCAAAACCGTGCTATCGGGTTGTCTGTCTGTGCGTTGATTTGCTCGCGTCGGTATCGACTCACAATATTAATTAATGGTAGAATAAGCTTTGTTTCTTTTGACTTGATTGGGATCTGCATATTTGTGTTCGGTTCGTGGTTCCGTATGTAAAGATTGGTAGATTGTGTAAGGAATATTAATTTTGACATAACTTTCTCTTGAATAATAAAATGTTTAACCAACATGGGGCAGTTTTAAGAAGGAAACAGCAATGTTTGTATAATCATCATCAATATCTCGAAAAACTATTCGGTCTAAACTACTTGGTATAAAACGTAGGAATAATAAAAATTATTCTTAGTATAAAACTAAATTAAAACACAAAAATATACTTTGTTTCACTTTTTTATGGCAACTTTGCAAAAAAAAAAAAACAAAAAACTAGCATGCTTCTCAACAGTTTCTTCATTCTAAAAAGCCACCGCAGGCCTCTAAATTTGATTAATGGTTCCGCAGCAATATAACACGGCTCGCAATAGCATTGATTCCTATCTATTGTTAATACTACTTGTTAATTACAAATGCGATAGATAACCGCGATTGTAACCGACATTGTTTTACCCGGCGGCGAAACGGGGTAAGTGGGAAATTCATGTTTTTTTTTCTCTTAGGTTGGTTTTTTCACGTCGTGTTTTTTAAGTTTTGTAGTAGCCATGTTGTTTATTTTTTGAGGTAATTATTTGGATTAGAATATGGTTTGTAGTCCAATGTAACTACATTATTTATAACCCCATGGCATAGCCCTTTACACTTAAGCTCTCGAGCATTCAAAAGCACTTGTAATAAGCACAATAAGCACAATAATATTATAAAGGCAAAAGTTTGTGAATGTGTGTTTGTATGTTTGTTACTTCTTCACGCTCAAACGGCTAGACCAATTTTGATGAAATTTGGCACACATATATTTTATAACCAGAATTAACACGCAGCTAGTATGTATGTACATACCTATTTGTTCTTTTCTGATAGAAATTGTTAGATACTCAAAAGATGTTGTTACTAAAAAAATTGAAGGATCATGTTTTCAAATCCATATCCAACATAGGACCCTTACGATCTTATGATGGACTAGCTTCTGCCGGAAAGTTCTTGTTCGCTCTACACACTCCGTCGTATCGCATCACCTGCCCCGACACACTCCGTCGTATCGCATCACCTGCCCCGACACACTCCGTCGTATCGCATCACCTGCCCCGACACACTCTATTGTATCGCATCACCTGCCCCGACACACTCCGTCGTATCGCATCACCTGCCCCGACACACTCCGTCGTATCGCATCACCTGCCCCGACACACTCCGTCGTATCGCATCACCTGCCCCGACACACTCCGTCGTATCGCATCACCTGCCCCGACACACTCCGTCGTATCGCATCACCTGCCCCGACACACTCCGTCGTATCGCATCACCTGCCCCGACACACTCCGTCGTATCTCATCACCTGCCCGCGATAACACTCCGTCGTATCGCATCACCTGCCCCGACACACTCCGTCGTATCGTATCACCTGCCCCGACACACTCCGTCGTATCGCATCACCTGCCCGCGCTAACACTTCGTTTTCGCTTAGCATTCTTTCTGACTTTTTTTTATTTTTGCCCGGCTCGTAAGGGCCATAGTGTTATTCTAAATAGCCTATAGCCTTCCTCAAGAATTGGGCTATCAAATGCAAAAATAATTTTTATAATCCGTCTGGTGGTTCCAGAGATTACCCCCTACATATAAACAACCAAATTTTACCTCTTTTTAATATTAGCAAGGATAGAACGTTAGGGTCTAAGTAATAACAGCCGCACGGGTCGATCGATCAGGTTAAGGCTACGCTTGCCGCGGTTGGTCTGTGGATGGGTGACCATCTTTATATACCAAGACCCCTCCGTGCCTTGGAAAGCACGTTAAGATGTTGGTCCCGGCTGTCATTCGTACATCTTTGACAGTCGTTACGGGTCGTCAGAAGCCCGAAAGTCTCACAACCAGTCTTACCAAGGGGTGTCGTGTTACCCAGTAACTGGATTGTGGAGGTCAGATAGGCAGTCGCTCCATGTAAAATACTGGTATTCAGCTGCATCCGGTTGGACTGGAAGCCGACTCCAACATAGTTGGGAAAAGGCTAGGCAGATGATTTCACAATGGTGTTACCTCACTCATCTCCAAATCGCTAACAGACCTTACCGCAGTCATTCTAAGCCCAACATAATCAGCCTATAATATTCCCACTACTGGGACACAGGCCTCCTCTCGGTGAGAGGGAGTGGGTAATCCACCACGCGGGCCCAGTGCGGGTTGGTACTTTGGTAGATGTCACATGTCTTCGACGTCTGTCGTCGTCTTTTTGGTTCTAGGACGTGCCGGTTTCCTCACGATGTTTTCCTTCACCGTTTCGAGAGCCAATAATTGATACAAAGTAAAGCGCTTGTCTGGATCCTAAGCCCGATCCATACATGCGTGAATCAAATATAAACCGGACTTTTTTTATTACTGGTCTCTGAGTGAACTGACGCGCTTGGTGCTTTTGTATGGGTTAGGGGGGATCCCGGCCGCTCCAGCTCACTATAGTTTATTGCGCGCCAGTAGCATCATGTCTGAGCAGCATAAGTCTGTTGAGCAACGACTTACCATAAAAATTTAACACGGGAGGGCATAAAACCATCGGAAATTTTTCATCGATTGACTCTACAGTTTGATAAGAATACACTTTCAAGAACTCAAGTGTAAGAATGGCACAAAAAAAAATTCAAGTGGAGGACTCCGTTTTTACACTGACCAGATATTGGATTCATTTGTGTGCAATTGGCTAAAGGCACAACCGACTACTTTCTTCGATAATGGCATCAAGAAACTTCCCCTGCGCTGGGAAAAATGTGTTAATAGAAGGGGAGATTATGTAGAAAAATAAAATATATTACATTTTTTTATAATGATACATGCGTATTTTTTTTTACTTAAGTCCGGCTTATATTTGATTCACCCACGTATTATTTTTAGTATTTTTCCTAAAACTCTCAAAGTTTCCCAAACTAATCTCAAAAACTTTTCCAGAAACTACTTGATCTACGATCGCAAATTTCACTGACGCCATGAAGCTTGAGAGAATAACACACATTGTACCATACTAATTATGTATGTTGCTGCTAACAGTACTTAATCTAGGGAAACCAATGCAAGTGAAAAAGTGTGATGCTATAAATTAAAAGTAACGTGTCAGTATTCATTTTTGTAATTAAGAGCTTGATTGTGGTATGAGTTTTGATGGATATCTTTGTTTCTGATTTAGATTTCATATAATTCATTCCTTGCTTTTACGGGGTTTACTTTAGACATCGTTGGGGCTTTTGGCTAAGTAACGCTTGCCGCGGTTGGTCCATGGATAGGTGACCGTTTTTACACACCAAGACAACTCCGTGCCTCGAAAAGCATGTTAAGCCGTTGGTCCCGGCTGTCGTTCGTGGATCTTTGACAGTCGTTACGGTTCGTCAGAAGCCCTAAAAAAGAAGACTGACAACCAGTCTCACCAAGGCGTATCGTGATAACTAATAACTGGGCTGTGGAGGTCAGATAGGCAGTGATTCCATGTAAAATACTGGTATTCAGCTGCATCCGGTTAGACTAGAAGCCGACCTCAACGTAATTGGGAAAAGGCTCGGCAGATGATGGCGGATGATGGTAAGCTGTTCTTTTACAATGTTTAAATGTTCAATTCTGTCGTCATCTAAATATGGTCTTTCGCAAGTCTTCGTCTTTCGCTTATGTTTGAGTCAGTTTCTTCCGGTGTATACCCGAGGCGCATTTCTCGTAATTTTAACGTTCACAGTCTGATCTCAATCTGTCAAAAATATATGTATCTGAATTTCCAAAATTTTGTCTGGTATTATATTTAGAAATTGTTTGGCGTGTATTAGGTTTATCAATACATACAGACATACTGTGGTTTACGATGGTGTAGATCAAGTCTTACAGAGAATATCTTGTCCAGTGGTTTGTTTTGGTTGGCGTCCAGTACCACCAAAAGCAGCAACTAGTATAGTCATTCAATTTCAGTAGTTTGCATGGGCCACAAAGGGAACACAATAGATACATGAAAATTGTCGCTTGTTTCCGCGTCTCCTAGAACAGATCCGATCTATACTCACATAAATCACAACTAATATAAATTGCTCTAAAACCGTCTACATTGTACCGTATATTTCCATTCCTTTCATCTCTAGCCTCCTTTGAACCCATTCTAACTGAGACATTATGCTTCATAACCTCCAATCAAGAAGTTGACTCACTGCAGTCATTCATTACGGAATTATGACCGATGATAATTGTCCGTTTAGCAAAGAATGATCTGAGTAATTTGTTACAAATCACAATTAAAGATCCTGGTGATAGCAGCTGTCAGATTGACAGCTGATTACCGCGTGTTTGTTCAGTTTTTGATGGCATCGTGTGCACTAAAAAGAGTGCTCATTATGCGTACTAAATGAGCGTGTTCAACGTATCGTTTGTCGATCTAATGCTGGAAGTAGTAGCAGCAGTATAACGAAACTTTTTGCTATCGTCAGTGCTTAACTGAATGTAAGATCCAACATCGGTACCACCACTTCCACAAATCCATTCATTCATTGAGAATTTACAACCATATTTTATGTGAACATAAACTTATAATGCCAACATCACCATATTAAGAGTCTATCAAACAGAAGGCTCTATTAGATTGGAATTGCAAAACAGCAATCTCAAATGTTCCCACCGTAAAATCGTAAACATAACCTATAAACCGAAATCCCGCCAAAATCCGTTTGACAAGTGCACAAACGATCCAATGGCGCGTATAAATTCAAATTTCGAACGCAACATTCAAGATGGCGACCTTCGCGAGTCATATATCAATCGTGATTTACGCACCGCAGCCACGGCCGGTCGACGACCGCCCGAATTTCGTTCAGAAATGCACTCAACGAGTAATTTATTTGTTACCATCTATTATTTTGTAGACTCGCAAGGTCCTAAACACAGCTGACATTAATATATCATTTTACGCGACGTCGACCCGGTTTTCTGTCTCGCTTGAACATGACAACATGACGTAAGAGGGAAAGGGACGGGTGTAGGGGCAGAGTAGTTTGCGTTTTCACTTTTTATAGTAGCAATATATTTGATCAGCTGATCGCAGTGACGTTTACTGCCCGTGTGTCAGTGTAGTGTTTTTCATAATTTATATTGTAGTAGGTATTTTTTACTCTCGCTTGCTGTAGGTCGGGGTTTTATTTATATATTGAATATTCATCTAAATATTGTGTATCGACTTCTGTTGAGCTGGCCTATAAATTTAATGGGCGGTTGGTTTTTGGTGAATTTTCACGTTTATTTATTGTTTATTTTGTTATTAAATCATTTGGTGTGTATATTTTAAAATTTATCGGATGTGCCGTTCTGTTTGACAGTGATAATGGATTTTTGGTAAAGTTTGCCAGTTTATGGTTTTAGGTCTATGTTAAGTTATTATTTATATGTTTTAATTATCGAATATTTTGTTTGTTTTGGGATTTAAGCAATTTTGGCGATATTAAATTAAATCCTTTGAATTTAATTATGATGCGTCGCCTGAAACAACGCATAGATGCCAGTAATGGAAAAGTAAGATGACAATATAGAATAGAATAGAATAGAATAGAATACTCTTTATTATGTACACCATATAGTTTAATGATATAATTCAATGATTTTAACTCACTGTAGGTAAGTTAACATTCTGAAGACATTAGAACTTTCAGTGCCTAAAAATACCAAGTCTTCTGCCGGCTGCATTTGATAAACAAAATCAAGGGAGATGACTCTACACTATTCGTTTTGAAAATAACATAACATCCCATTTATTTTCCAACCATTGCTGGACAACATCTTCCCCATAGTCGTCTCTTAGTGCTGCCTTTTCTTGCCGTCCTGCCACGAATGCTTCTAAGATCGCGCCAACATTTATAGTCTTCTCTAAAGGGTACCTTCTCACAATCCTCCCGTATATGTTTCTAAGACATCTCTCCAGCTTTTCCAAAGCCTGTCTCAAGGAGGAGCCCCGACTTTCATATCTCATACACATTATCTTATAGTGTTTATTTATTTATTTATTAAAACTTATTGCACAAGTAAAAAAAGTACTGTACAAAGGCGGACTTAATGCCTGAGGCATTTTCTACCAGTCAACCTTAGGGTGATGCAGAGACAAAATATGGCAGGTGCAACATACGGGATAGATAGCTAGGAAATGACTATACAATACAAGAAATAATAACAATACATAGATAGATACATATATACATACATATGTTTATATGTATATCATACATATAAACAAAATGAACTGTCTGGAGAAAAATTATCGGTAGAGGGGAAAACGAATCCAGCATATCAGCGTTGGGATGTTACGGCCAACTTCTGACGGATATGTTCACGTGCCTTCACTTTAAAAGATAAGTGTTCCCTCTAGTTCTTCTCTCAGTAAGAAAGAGTGGGCCACACGAGACCAGTGCGTTGGTGGATGTCTTAGAATGTTGTATTCCAGTACATGCGTATTTCCTGACCGTGGTTTTCATCACCGTTTTAAGAGTGAACGGTCGAAATGTGAGTATACTGAGATACACGTCTTCCCTTTAGTTTAATACCTTTGAACGTCAAAATTACACGATTCAGTCCTCCAAAATGCTCGCCCTTCTGGCACTTTCTAGTGTTTTAGCTGGAAAGAAGAAGTAGCGCAACAAACTCCCAAGCAGCACGGCTGTCTGTTCTACATTGAAAACTAAAGTCAAGCAGAAATAATGATGTTATGTTGTGTGTTCTAAGACCAGTGGTGATGAAAGAAATTGAACAAAATATAGTGCATGCAGAGGCCGGATTCGCGATTCATTTGCCAAAAATGTAAACAAATATGAGTTTATGAAAAAATAACTTTAAACCCTACACAATAAAGTTTAGTTTACGCTACAACTTCAAACATTTTTATAACATTATCAATAGTGCTAGTCACTTAGTCTGAAATCAACTTAATAACCATTAAAACAAAGTTGATATTTCTTTAGCTTGAAACAATATTAATTTGAAACAAGTTTGAATAGACTTTAGGTAAGCCGTGGCCATTACCACAGAGAATCCATTGCTCTATCTATCCCATAGACACAAGATATTTCGAACTCGTCCAAAATAACCCACATAAGGCTACATATGTCATGTTATATAAAGGTGTGCGCACACTGAGTGCGTGCGTGAAGCACACGTGGTCCCCGTAAATATTTTTGGACGCAATCGATTTCCGAAATCCATTCCGTACCCCCGCGCCGCGCCGTGGCTGCCGATGGCGTTAGTGTGGACATGCCTGAATTATGTGGTGTTTCTTATTAGAAGCAGTTTTGAAAAGGATAAAAAGCTAGAATATTTTATTGGAATACATGAAGAATTATTAAAGAATGTAACTATAGGGACAGGTCTGTTGATAACCTATTTTCTGACAGTTATGTAGTTTTTTTTTCGCTGCTTAGCGAGGAAATAGATTTCTACTAGGTTTCTCCAGTAGAATAAGGGATGTTGATCATATTAGCTGTTTACAGGTAAATCCAAGTTAATCCGACTTTTCATAAAGTCACATTTTAGCAAAAGTTCATGTTAGGAGTTTATGTATCACGCAGAGCGCCTATCACCCATGTTTTGCAGCTATGCCACGTAAACCCTTATTTTTCCATAGAAACTTGTTATTTTCTCCATCTGTCGAGCTAAAAATCTTTCAAAAACCGCGGTTTCCTCACCAAATCTCCAACCCAAAACAGATCCAAGTCGTATCCATCCAAATCGTTCAACATTACCGCGTATCGCGCCGCCTGGTATCATTAATCTACGTGACAGTTCAAAATTTAGTTACAGAGGGTTCCCGCACCCCCCTTCACTTCCCCCTTCTCCCCCGCAGCCCTCCACGCAAGTTTTTGAGGGATGCCTAACTGTCTACATGCTTAACTATCTTTGGGAAGCAGAACCTCTTGAGGGTATGTGGAGAATTGTGGTTCAGCAATGAGGGTAGTATTGTTTTTGTTTTGGTCATGGTTGGAGGGTAGTAGTGGATTAGCAGGTTGGTGTTGACGGAGGTTTGAATGATTTTAGCTTGGAAGTAACCGATCAACACCCACAACCGATCGATTCTGGAAAAATCTCACCGTGATAACTAAGTTGAAGTGAGCTTAGAGTGAGCTGTGAGTCATGCTGATGCTAAGGATTGACACTATTGACGACTCCACGCTCACTTCACCCAAGTTTTCACGGTGAGATGGTTACAGAATCGCACGGCAGGTTCAAAAATGCAAATGATAGGAGCAAAAAAATATGATGGTAATGATGATGAATCACAACACTTCTTAAAACTCAAATAAGAGATCTGGAAAAATCTGGCCGAAGCGTTTGACACTAACGTAAAATAATTGAAAAACGAAATGTTGACAGTTGCCGAACGCGGCAATTTCAAATACGTAATTTCGTGGCCTACTGGGCCCTATACCACAAAACTCTAAGCGACGCAATTGTAACAGAAAAACCTTACAAATATGTAAATTGTAGTGACAAGTCTACAATATTGTAACTCATATATATTTCTAGCTTCCGTATCACGAAATTTTTTCTTCTACAATTTTGAAGAATGTTGACTTGTAAACTTTTGTGCCCTGGTATTATTACGATATATTTCGAGCAGCCCATGACATAACAGTTATAACCCAGCAAACTATAAAGCAGAGCGCTCTATGCAACATTTACCAGCGAACTCAATGTCCCTTTGTCAGACTACGCATTATACAAATAACGAATGCGTTACCAGCCTAATTTAAAATGCCCGTAACAATAAACTAACAGGTTTGCAATAAATGTAAGTCGTCGCAATAAGAAAATAACTTATTCATGAATATTTACTTACACCCTCTGCCGTGATCCGAAGCTATAACCAGCTAGTAGACCCTATAACAATAACTTAACTATCAGTAAGATCATTAAACTCTCAATCGAAATTACTAGGCTCGCATGAACACACAGTTTCACTTGAAACTAATTAGCGTAGTCTACACAGCGCTTTTCACATGCTTGCCTGTTACTGGCAGGCGCCGCGGGGCGTCTTCGCTTCCGTGTACGATACATTGTGGAAACTCTGCGCTTGTCCTGCTACCCTGGTAAATTGGGATCGATATTGAGGCGCGGCCATGTACTCTTGTGGATAGCGTGATGGTATTTTGAAGGTTGTGGTGTAGGGGAAGAGTTTGGTCTGCCATTTGTTCAGAAATATTATATGTTGAAACCTATTTCTGCCATTACCAACTCGTATCGCAACAGTTCTTATATGAAAAACCGATAGAATATATATTGGATAATCAGTAATGATCAATTTAACAACTGACAATTTTCTCCAGACTGTTCTGACAGACAATGCCCATTGCAAGACAGCCTCCTCTCTCATCCGAAACAGACACATCCAATCTTCCCGCTCTGTTCAAAGACCATACATCTATTCACCACCTCTCATTGCTACAGCCAAAAGCCTCGTTAGCCATCAAGATACCCACAGATACAACGCACAACTAAAAGCTTCAAAACAGCTAATCAGCACAAAGTAACGAAGCATACAGCACGAAGGCTCATGTGTAATTTTTCTCAAACTCGTCATGAATAATCAAATTTTTCTATACATACCGTTTATACCGTCACGGCCTAAAACCGGAACGTCGTAAAATACAAATGTAAATATACCAAATCAAACCTTAATATGTCCCTCGTAAAGTTGGCATTTAAGTGTCCGTGGCGCTAGGGTTGTGAAATTTATGAAAATGACGAGCGGCCCGTTCGACCCTCGTGACTGGCAGAATTCTGTGCCGGAGTGTATTTTTACTTTTTTTTATTACATTCTGGTGGTATTACTCGATTTTTAATATTGTGTTATGGGCAATACTTGAATGGGTTGAACAAAAAATACTTGTAATGTTAGCATTGTCTCCTAACTTGGGTTTTGTCGGGTAATTGTTGGTTTCGTTTGAGGTTCTAGGTCAAGTTCTGACTACGAAGTTCGTTGGCACTATTAGTATTTGCTTGATTGTGCTTCATACAATACCTTTATTAGAGATCCCCGAGCTCCTGCCCGCGACTTCGTCCACGTGAAATTTCTTGTCCCGCCCCACACCACCACGTCGCATCGCATCGCCTGCCCGCGCTATTACTTCGTTTTCGCTTATTGTGCTTTCTGACTTTTTTGTTTTTACTCGACTACTTAGGCTCCTAGCGTGATGTTAAATAGCCTATAACCTTCCTCAAGAATAGGGCTATCAAATTCAAAAATTATTTTTTCAACCCCGACTGGTAGTTTTAGAGATTACCCCCTACATACAAACAAACAAATTTTACGTCTTTATAATATTAGTATAGAAGTATGTATGAGATGTGACTTTTGACATTGGCTAAATAAAAACTAGGAGAAATCTTCCTAGTCAGATCCGGTAAAAGAAAGAGACATTCAAGCTGCTTCTGGGTTTCCCTGAACATCTCCAGTTATGACCTTATATGGGCCATGATCGGCTTTGTCCATAAACAAATAGTAGACCTGCCAAGCAATCGTTATACCACAATTTAAAGCCTATTGAAACGCAAATAAAACCATATTTAACAAAAAAATATTCGCGTATATCTTACGCATACTTCGCGTGTCAATAAACTTAATTTTGTTACCACATTACATAACTCTCAATTCGACAAAACTTTCCGTGACAAATAAATCGATAATTTTCTTCACCACATTACGGAACTCGATAAAAAAGGGCCACCCCTATAATGTACAGTCAGCTAAAAATTTTGCTAGCTCATCGCATCGCGTTACATGTGTTTGGAGCTTGCTGTACCGCCCAGTGGACTACGTGGCACTATCAAAGTGCCATTAGTGGTACCCTCCTTAGTTTTCTTTTTTTTTAATGTTATATTCATTTGGATCAGGGTGCCATGTTACATTCATGAGGTCATTCACGCCCAGGTTCAAAAGCGGATGGGTGGGTCATGCACCTGTTTTTGTTTTATTTTGTTTTTGGAATGGTCTAGTTATTTTTTTGGGATACTGCAGTGACCAAGGGTCTCTTACGACCTAATTTGGCATTTTTTCAATCTCTATATTTTCACACTTATATTTTCAATTAACCTAGTGCACAATCTTGGTTTGATGGACAAAAAAATATACCATATTTTCCAAGTTTCTTTCGTTTCCTTTTACGTCTCCCAAGCAACTTTAGATAGGTAGTTGTAACTTTGTTTTTTTTTTTTATTCATACCCAAAGAAATCTGGCAGCCCGCAAGGTTGGTAGCTGAGAACTATGTAAGTGTCATTACTCGACAAAGGCTCGTTCAATTCACCTAAACACGCATAAAAAGTACACACTAGTTGCATCATGCAAGCACTACTTCATACGGCCCGATGCCCTATCAAATGACGTCACAAGACGCCATGATGGATGTGTCAAGGTCAAGTTTGACAGCTGTCAGCGGCAGTCTGAAAAACGCTGTCACGAGTAATGGATAGGCTTCCTGGACGCCTTTCGGGGTCGACGCACTTCGCTCGATATTATTTACAATCTGGTGTTTTGATATGTAAGTGGGCTTACATTTTTTTTTTGTGTGCTTGAAACTGTTTTATTGTGAGTACACAACCACTTGACGTAACTTCATGCCTATTTTTCCTAAAAGGGATAGGTAGAAAGATGTGTTGCCTATAATATTTTTTTGTTTCATTGAATATGAAACGAGTCCTATTGCTATAAGCAATATTATTATCTTCGAATATGTACTTCAAAGGGGCAATTCTCGTAAATTTAAGAACTGTTCTCAGTCGAAAAAAAATTAACGGAAATTAGAGATATTTTTGACAAATTGTTTGTCAAAAATACCTCTAATTTCCGTACATTTTTGACACGTTTTTGACACTGATTGTCGCTGAGGTGAGATTACGACTAGATTTGTACGTTTTTAATTACAGTAATTGTCCTTCTGTTCTATAATAGTCAGAAGGCAATGATAGCTAGCATAATCAGACTCGAAAGTTGATGGGATGGATCACAGAAAGAGTAGAGAAGAAAGAGGCTGTTAAAGTTGATGATGAACGTGAAATTGTTTCACTAGGAATAGAATTCTTTAGTCATGGTATTGAAGGACAAGTGGACCAGCTTTTTCATCTTATTCTTCTTAGCGTTTCAATGGCAATCCAAATGAACTCGGCCCAGCATTCGGCTACGTGTTTGGTGCCATCACTAGCGTCCTTCAGCTCCTGTAACGTGCAGCTGACAGGACAAGTAAGAGATAATATTCTTCTTCTTTAACTAAGCACCAAGTTATAGCTTTACAGCAAAACGATACTATTATTTTAAGTGAATCAACAAAGGCTGGAATAAATGCGAGATTAAGCAGTAAAAACACTTAGACAGCAAAGAAACTGAACAAAAATACAACCAAGACTATGCCTCATTTATAGCTTTAACCACAAACCACCCTTTCAAAACACTACTGACACCAAAATTACATGAAAAAGTGCCTCAAAGCAAACAAACAGTTAGAGTAGGTACTCTATCGATCTGTCGGTCTGTCTGTACCTACAGATGAGTTATAAGGCAGATCTACGGACCATCCCCCCGCAAGGCAACGACCCTTAACCCACACAAGTGATTTACAACCCTATCATTCAGGCAATAGAGCACATTTTGAAATGATCACTCTAAGCTTTCTTACGACGTTGCAAAGTCTACGTATTGACGTATCAAGTTTAGTAAGACAGTAAAGACAGTTGTTCTCAAGCGATAATGAGCTTTATTGTCTTTGAGATAAGTGCTGGGCGGTTGGGCGGCCCGCCCAAACCTGGGCGGGTGCAATTAGAAATGCTTTTGAGCTAAAAATTATATTTTTTCTTCTTATTTTTGGATTATTAACTGTTGTGTGCGAATGTGAGTTATCTTGTTTTTGTTTTCTTTCCTACAAAGGATTGGAGTTCGTACAGCTGTACACCTTGGTAGCACTGAGTTGGTCATGCTTTAAGATCACTTTAACCGCTTCTAGGTATTTCTTGTATCTTTATTGAAAGTTGTAACTATACTAGGTGTCCGAAAAGTCATGGATTGCCTTTTACCTGCTGATGGGCCACATTGGGATCTACCAATAAAAAAAATTGACCTTCCAAGAACTTTTTTTTTAACCAGGGCCGATCAAAAATATAGTATATTTTTTTTTTGATGAAAATTTTAAGTTTTAACCTAAATTTTAGGTATTTAAAATATGATGTGTGTAACTTTCTTGTATTCAATCGATAGTAGGATGATTCAAGATGAAAATAAAAAAACCTGTACTCGAAAAAGTTTTCATTCGTAGAAATGGCATGGGCATAACTGATCAAAGGTAGAGGTTTTCCAAAATTTCATTACTTCAACATCAAAAAACTCGGAAACCAGAAGTAAGACTTATAGTATGGTAATTTTTTTTTTTTATTGGTTGACCCCAATGTGGCCCATTAGCAGGTAAAAGGTAATCCATGACTTTTCGGACACCCAGTATAGTTACATACTGCCTCGAAACTGAAGGATTTGATTCCTAAGTGTTATTGGGCTTTATCCATCAGAAATTTCTCAGTAGTAGCACGGAGATTAGATTTGAGTCCAGTTGATGGTCGTAGGCTCGCCCTCTATTACACGTGACTTTTTTTTTAAATAGAAGTAGGTAATAATAAAAATATATTGAAACGAAAATACTCAGTTTACAGACACTCTGTGTTCAATAACAACTGCATTAGTATAATACTGTGTCGCAGTAATTCAGGCCAAAATCAAAACTAAAAGACTAAAAACTAAAAAGAAATGAAATTAGAACTTAAAATTAAAACAGCCGTGCGATTCTGTAACCATAGAACCGTGAAAACTTAGGTGAAGTGAGCGTGAAGTGAGCTGTCAGTGTCATCCCACCTGATAATAGGGATTGACCAAGCATACATTTACAGTCATAATCGAGATTTTAATAATATTTATTATGCTAATTCTATTGATAATTTTATATAATTTTCAAGCTAGTATTTTAACTGTCGTATTTTTATAAGTCCAGGTTTACTCACGATTTTTTCACCGATGTTAGATAAACTCAGAAGGTATCTCAACTGTTTCTTTCAATTTTATCTCCTCAATATCGCTACATCCTCCAACGTCATATTTCCTTCATCCCACAAGACCTATACATACCTACATCAAAACGTGTCCACCAATTTCCAAGTTCAGATGTACCATACAAACGGACACTTCCTACATGCAAGGGGCGATCAGTCGAGCTCAAAGGCAGTTACTCCGATCGTATCGGGCATCCATTAAGGAAATTGGTTTATGCGAGGTCATGGTGGGCTTTGTTAGGTCCTAGTGGATCGGGTTAGGCTATAGATGAAGCTCGCTGGGGGTTAAGAAGCTGTTTAAACAGCTAGGTTTTGATAGACTTTGTAATGAAGGACCAAAACATTATTGTATTGTTTTTGGTTTTTCGGTACATTGCGATTGGTGGACATTTTCTGGCTTAAAAACGAAATTATACTTCTGAACGAAGCTTAATTTCGCTTCAAATATTGTATAAGTTGTAACAGAATCATCATCTGCCTAGCCTTTTCCTAAATGTGTTGGCGACGGTTTCCAGTCTAACCGTGTGCAGCTTAATTACCAATATTTTACATGAAGCGACTACCTATCTGACCTCCACAACCCAGTTACTTTGTAACAGAAAAGACTATTAGTTAAAAATAACTTCCAAATAAAAACTCAAAGTTTATTTTAATTCGCAGTTCGGAAAAACTTTTAAATAACAAAAAAATAAAAGCTTGTAAAAAGCTTCAAAGAAACCCCTGACAGCTGGTGCTATACCAGGCAAGCATAAAACACGCAGAGGCAGCGAACAGAAAAAGCAAATGATTTATCGTGAGAAGGGACATCTTCTGCGCCTTTGTGTCCCTGGTACAGGTACCGGCAAGTGCTGGAAGACCGGTTGGGGTAGGCAGATGTGTAGGTCCAGTCTTTTTTTGTTATGTTATTTCATCGTTCGTATAAACCTAGGAAGGTAAGCATATCAAAGATTTTCTTGAGATACAATGAACAAATAACGTAATATTTTGTAACCACTTGAAATACCTAAATCTTTTTAGCAGTAAAAAGTTCTACTTTGCAAAGAAAGGACTGATAATAAATTACTTTAAATTCACTAGTAAAGCCGCAGGAAATAAACGTTCCGTTGAGCCGTATTTAAATCAACCCAATTTGAACAATCTAGCATCAATAAAAAAAAATAATACATCTCAATATTTTATGAATGAAAATAAAAAGAAACAATTATAAAAACCCCTTAATTCGACCGAAAACTGCAAGAAGCGAGGTGTGTAGTTAAAACATTAATGAATAGTTGTTATTGGGCGATATTAATTGTAGCCCATATAAATTATGCCCCTTTGTGAAGATTTTAACGTTTGATTCGTACAATCACTGTTATTAAAATGCGCGAGTGCTACGGTTCTCAAACTTTGTTCCGCTCTTACAGAAAATTTTGATCTTTGCCATTCATAATATTACAATTTAACATGGTATTATATAATATTTTGGATGTTATTGAATCACTTAATGATAACTAATCAACATTAATTTAAAGAAAAAAAAAATAATCTTTTATACCTACGTAGTTTCACTACAATTCTAAAAAAAAACATCTAATTGGCCAAACTTCTTGATACCCAAAGCCCTCTGTTACGCCCAAGTGTGCTATCTTCCATCTGAACGCCCCCCATTAAGTTGAGAACCACAGCACAGCAAGAATGATAGAAATCAAAACATTTTCGAAGCACCAATTGTTTTAATTCGATGAAAAAAGAAAGAAATATGAATGGTAATTACCGTGTTTTAACTTGAAGCAGCCTATTTTTATTTACTCTTAGGTGTATTTTTGTTAATTGGTTTTTAATAATCAGTTACGACTGCACGTTTATGTACGGGTCAATGTTTGGTACGTAAATAATAATTGATATTGTTCAAAATGTAACAGAGGTGTAGCCAATCTAAAAACCTCACCATGAAAACGTATGTGAAGTGAGCTGTCATTAGTGTCAATCCCCAGCATCAGGTAGAATGACAGTTCACTTCACTTGTGTGTTCACAGTGAGATTTTAACAGAATAGACCGGTTGTTCTGTAAAAATCTCACCGGGAAAACTCAGGTTTCACATTACTCACATTTCACCCGATGACACTTTTGACAACCCAGTGTTGTCAAAGGTGTTATCAGGTGAAATATAGAACGGCAAATTTAGTATTTGTCAATTGCAGTAAGTATTATGGTACGGGGTACCTATACAGCAGTATTTGAGCTTCAACAAAGTTCCTACAGGTACAGACGCCAGCACATCGAGCTACCCGAAACTGTCAATTTTTTCCAATCAACTTTGAACCTTATACTTAGGCGATAAAGTTGAAAAACTATTAAAGAAATTTGACAGATTGTAGTAGCTTGATGTGCTGGCGTCTGTACTTACTCCTCTTTTAAGGACAACAGTTCAATATCTGACTGCCTTATGAGTCATTGTCATAATCACCTTCTCAAAAAAAAAAAAACAACAACAAATTCGAAGTAATTACAAATTAAAATTAAAATAATTGGAAGTGCGAACCCCGAGTAATAAAGTACGACCTATCATAAAAGTTATTACTGTCACTTTTATTCATACTATGTACACGTTTAAAACAATTTTACACTATAAAACGACGCGTAAAGACGTCCTCAAACACAATTTTAATTCCTCGTTAAATTTACGCTTTCCTTAGCTGAATATCCGGTCTGTTCAGAACTGGTGTTGTATTTTTTATTATAGCCATACTCGTCACACACGAGCACCATCGCAACGGGCATATTTAGACAATTTCCTTAACAAATCCCCCGGTCGCGCCCTCCATGGCTCCACACACCTATACCCTCTGCTCTAGCTGATATTCTCCAGGTTATTACAATTTTTCGCGTTATGAATATCGTCGCGAATCCCCCACTAATGCCCCCTCGCCCGGGGACTCACACCTCAGCAATTTTACTTTAATTCTTATTTAGAGTGCCCGCCTTATTTTGGTTACAAGATTTTTAGTATTTGTTTATGGCGTTAACTTGTACTGTGAGCTGCGATGGGGTAATTTTCGCTTTTTTTCAACGATGTAATTCTACTTTATGTTTTTGAGTTTAAGTTTGCAGTTTGCGTGGGGTTGGGAAAACGCAAATTGGATGTTAAGGTACCAGAGTAACAGGAGATGAAGCAGTTTAGAATCAGAGGTCAAGGCTTTTTATTTTTCGAAAACTGTAGCGTTGTCTGTGTGTGTGTGACGTCACCGGGCCGCTATCAATCATGCATGCACCATTGCGCCGCGCGCGCTTTTGTTCGAATTACGAATTTCGAAAAAGGAACATAAAGCGAGAGAAAATTATGGTGGTTGCGTTCTTTTTAAATGTCGGTCGCCCCCCGCTGTGCCGCGCTGCACCGGCGCGCGACATTACTTATTATTTTTCAATTAAACAGTAAAATGAGCAACGTATGCGATACCATTTCTTTAGTAAGAGCATTGCACGTTCGTTGATTACACGTTGGAACTAACGGCGGAGGCGCGACCCGCTGCATTACAGCACACAATAATATACAGTGTGACACCGTTAAAAAAGTAGCGAAATTGCTAATGGTGTATGATATTGCCTCCCCTTATTTTTGGGGTAAGAAAAGACTAGGGGCGGCAACACCTTCGTTCTCCCAGGAGGTGTTTTTTTGAGTCGAGTATTTTTTCTTTTTTTTTCTTTCTGTATGTTTTTTGCGTAATGACGTTGGGGTCCTGAGAGAGTTGGAGGAATCCATTAGATAGGCGGGAAGAGCTTAATGTAGGTTTTTTTCTCCTCGAATCGAAATCGGTTGAAAAAGCGATGTCGCATGTGTCGCAAAAGACATTAGTACTAATTGTAATGGCGTTACACCGACGGACGCCAGGATATTTTGTTATTACAATAAAGAAAAACTTACAAATGGTAAGTCAAATTACATTAACATATATAAATATTTATATAGAAGTAAATGCGTCATTTTTGGAATACAAATTAACAAAAGTTAAAAAAAAAATCTTTGAGAACTTAGACAAAGTATGTACCTACGGACGGTTTTTAACTGTGCGCGTAGTAAAAATAAAAGATTTAATGAACACATCGTGCGTAAATGAAAAACGTAGCAATTATACTCGTAGTAACGTAAATCTTATAATGAAACATTATGGGGACTTTATTGCACTATAATTCTATAAAAATAGAAGATAGCAAAATAGTATATAAAAACTAGCTGCACCCCGCGGGTTCACGTCTCGATCCCTCGAGATTATCGGGATAAAAAGTATTCCATGTCCTAATCCAGGTCATAGTCTACCCATGTGGCAAATTACATCTAAATCCGTTCAGCGTAACAAACAGATAAACAAAAATTTAAAAAATCAAATCGTTTCTCTTTATAATATAAGTTCAGACTAACACACCAGTTGGGTCTGAAAACAACGAAGAGAATGATGTGTCAAATGTTTCTCAGTGACAGAAATAATAATTACTTACAGAAGTATATACTTATTAGAAATAAATACAGTGATATAGAACTAACTAGCAATGCTATGGATGATAATTTTGACGATTATAAGGCAGACAAGAAAAGCGATAGATGGGATTGTGTAAGTTATATAAAAGAAGAGAACACTGAACTGAAGGCTGAAATATATGTATTAAAAAAAGAGACTGCACCTACTAACTTGGATTCAATTTCAAGCCAGTAGCTTTAAACGTCTTTGTCCGGTAAACTTTTAGATTACCAGAGAAAATACTAATAACTCTGTCTTACTCTCAAAACATCAACATCTGCCTAGCCTTTTTCCAACTACGTCGGGGTCGACTTCCACTCTACACCATATCAGCAGTATTGTCCATGGAGCGACGCCTATCTGACTTTCTCTAAACATATTACAAGACAAGATCAAAACATACATTTTTTTCAACCTTCCCGTTTCTCTTCAATTACCTTAAGTACTCTGTGTCAGGCTCCTTTCTCCTACTAAATATTTCACTAAACAAAGTCTGTATCTTTCCCAAAAACAAAAGGCGGTGTAAGCATACCCATTTGCCCCTTTTTCTCTATTTCCAAACACCCCTTCTTCTCGAAAGCATTATTTTTCATTAATCTGTCCATTCACGGTAGATTGGTTTCCTCTGTATCCTTCGCATTGGGAAAACAAAGCTAATTTACATTGGTACTCGACGATCCTAATTTTTTTTAGTACTTTTAATTCAATTAGAGGCTTTTTCGAATGTTTTAATAAAATACTGTTTAAGTTATCTTCTGGTCTTCTGAATAAGAGTCGTTTGTTGTGGTTTCTTTTAGACGTATATGTTTAAATACTTGTAAGAATATTTTTAAAGCTCCAAATACAATGAAAACGTTAAAAGCATATTAAAACTCCTCTACATTAACTTTTATATGATTAATACAAACTAAACGCTTAATGCTTCCGACGGCATTTTGATTCTTTGAATGTTCTTGCAAAGGATGACATTTTAGTTACCTAGTAATATTAAAACTAATACAAAATTGAAAAATAATCTAGAAAAGAATATAAATATTAATTTTAATCACTTGGCTGTGTATATGCCAGGAGAAATGATAAACGACCCTAATATTAACCAAGTCAAAAAGCTTGGTAAGATTCATCATAAGGGATTGATAAGTACTATATACGAGTATAATTCATTGAATCTTTCAAGCCCTAAAGATCAAATCTGAACTCATGAAGTTGCTACAGTCAAACCAGCATCAAATCTATATGGACAACATTTTTAATTATATTATTTTTCTTTTTTCAGGCAAATGGTGCCCTTCGCGTCGAGAATGGTCATCCCCTCCCGACGTGGCGCGGCGGGTCTACTCCTCAGTATTCCTGGGCAGTCCCGGTGAGTACCCAGGTAAGGGCAGAACCGGGGATTGATGGCATCTGTGGTGATCTGGTGATGGTGGTCTCAAGTTGAAGAACAAGACTTTTGAGGAGTTCAAAGCTAGTATATAAAGCTCTTTATAAAAATAGTGGTGACACACATTTTAGAATTTATATCTCAGGATATTGTAACAAGTTATACTAAATATAAACTTTATCACAGTATTTAAATTACTGTCATAAAACTCAATTTTTCTCGCTATTTCCGCTTGAATCAATGATTCTAACATTTTTAAAGCTCATTATTTTTCCTTGCCAAAATATTTATAGTATAATGCCACTCAAATCAACTTGATATTAACATCATTCATTTCGCACAGATCTGAATCCTCTAACCGGTATTTTATTATTTCCCTAGTTGTAAATAAAAACCTAAGTGCACAACAAATAACCAAGAAAATAGACAAACAAACCGCTCACCGCTACCTCATAAAAGCTCATTATGAATAATTAGCGTAATCACAATCATCATAAAAGTACCAGGCAAACAACTTATAGAAGAACTAAAATCAAAATAGGACAAACTCAAATACCAGGCACACAGAACACGTGAATACAACACGATGATATAGCACAAGTACTAGGGGATCATAGCATGCGGGCGGTGGTGCCGTCAATCACCAGTGTCCGGAACAGTCGGCGCAAGGTCACGGGTACTCCTGACTGATGGCCGCCTGAACTTTTGCTACGTGCATGCTTTGAGAATGCCTTGGAGATTTGGCTCCACGGTTTTTTTCTGCTGTTGATTCTTTATTCAAGATTTGAGTCTGATTTTATCTTTATCTTGGCTTAAAAAAAACCTAATAATAAAAACCATATTTGAATTGCAAAATTTTATGATGTGTTACTGTTAGAGAATTAAATTGTACAAAAACTTATCGGATAATGTAATCTAGTTTTTAGAACTTAACGTTTGCCTTTTGCCAGATAAAGATAAAAACCACATAAGGACATAAAAAAAATTAGATGACTAATGAAATAGATAGTCTAACTTTGATACATGTCAAAGATTTTTTTTTAAATTAATAAGTAATAAAATAAACACATGTAGGTATATTAAAATATGTATACAATACTGTTCCAAATAATCGAATGGATATTATAACAGATAAAAAATGTTCCCAAAATTCTTGACCACATTTTTAACACAAACTATTTATCCAAACACCGTTTCTATAATTTGAAAAACGAACAAACATCCCGATGACAGTTCAAATCGATTCCCCGTAATGAGCCGACGAAAAATCGAATGACATTTACATCTGTCAATATCACACTAATGTAGACTCTAAGGGTTCAAGAATAGTGTTTTTTAAGTAACGAAACTCGTGTCCGATTGTATCGAGTACGGGATGAATATCGAATGTTTGCGGCGCGCACGCACTAGCGACAGGCCATCGATCATGTGTTATCGTGCGTACGATCTCGGTGTCATCTCACCGATGCAAGGTCGCCGGAGAAAATATCGCGAAGGATTTAAAAAGAAATGACAATTATTTTTTACTTTACCACCGCCGCCGGCAAAGAATTGCTGGTGCACCGCTGTGCGCCTAATTGAGATTATAATTTTGACAGTTCAGTCACAAATGTCTAGATTTATAAGTTGTACAAGTTTTTCTGCCGCCTTTAGCACACTACCTAATTGGAATTTATCAGATAACTGCGATCCATCAATATTTGTGATACTGTAATTTTTTACATAAATACGTTTTATTGCTTATTTGAAGTTACCTAAGTTTGTTTTTGTATTTAAATTACTTTAGAACAGACGAGTGAACATAGTTGTTTTGCAACCGTAACTGGAATTCCAAATTCAACTTCAATACATCAACGCCATCTATCGAATAGTAGCTAATACCGGGACCTTTCTCCTGTCATGTTCTAAATTAAACTTTATGATGTGGGTGTAAAGTTACAATTACCGTAACAATATAATGCACATGCATCGTTATAACCGTCGCGTACTCCGATAACCATCTCGCTTGCTCGTACGGAATGACGTCCGTCTATCTCTCTCTTGTTTTACACGTCACCGTCATTGCCCGTTTCCATTACACTATATCAATTACCGTACTTCGCGCGTTCGCCCGTCATTCAGTTTAAAACACAAAAGAATTTTCGTCGAAGGGAAATGTTCTGAAAATGAACACAGAATAAACGGCGCACGAAGAATCGCAGTCAATTTATTCGTGAGTTACACTTTACGATTTTTATCTAACGAACGCTGTCGAAGACGGATTAACAGTGGCAACGATTCGTACAAAAAGTGCGCCAGAAAGAGAAATATCAAGTGTATCGATTCCGTCTTTAGCAAGAAAGGATTCGGCACGCGAGCGAGACGGCGCGACCGTGTCTTTACGACGTGCGAAAGAGATAAAACAATTCCTTATGTCGCTATTCTTAAGTCGTTCGCGCGTTCCGAATGGCACTTTACCGGGAGACATTAAGGTCGCAATTTCATTGTTATGATAGGGTATCGACGATTGTGGAGCGTCGTAAAGGAACGTTATAACTTCATTTGGCGGTGTAGGCGATTAGAGCTCTGCGTTGTAAAAAATAAGGTTGTTAGTTGTTTGTTTGGTGGGCGGTGGTTGGCGGGAGCGCGCGCGGCGTCGGTTGCCATGGCGACGGGGCGCGTTGGAATGCCTCGCCAGGGTTCCCCGCGCCAACGGTGTTTTTACCTAAATTAGTAACAAAAACAATGCGCTGATAATGACGCATGAATGTGCCGCGATACCGTGAACTGTTGTTTGTTTTATTTCAAGTAGTGGGCCCCTCGGCTAGCCATTGTCAACTAGGATCATTTTGTATTATGTT
This sequence comes from Eremobia ochroleuca, assembly GCA_949629135.1. Classification (NCBI taxonomy): domain Eukaryota; kingdom Metazoa; phylum Arthropoda; class Insecta; order Lepidoptera; family Noctuidae; genus Eremobia; species Eremobia ochroleuca. Next base: position 1,927,919 of record OX451403.1, on the reverse strand, counting down.
CCACTATCAGCTGTAGCTGTAGCATCTGTATATCGCCTCTTTGCGATGACAACGTGATATTTCAAAAAACTGTAATTTTTAAGAGATGTCACGCTCTCATCATTAAGAGGCGATATATAAAATTCAAAGTCCTGACTGACTGATAAATAAACGCACAGCCTAAAACGCTGGTCCTAGACATGAAATTTGGAGGGTGTGTTCTTTGTGAAGAGTAGGTATCCATTAAGAAAGGGTTTTTCTAAATTCCACCCCTAAAAGGGTGAATGGGGGGAGGGTGAAATTTCACGCGGACGTAGTCGCAGGCGGAAGCTAGTGTTCTTATGTAGTAGGTGGATAGTAGGTATTGAAATGGAGATACTGATTTACCTATAGTAAACGAAATGTAGGTAATCTGTCAAAGCTCGAAATTAATGTTTTTAAAATCCCAAAGTTATCGAGCACCTAATATTTTTTGTTAGTTCATTAACAAATTCTTATCGGATCCTTTCTGGTTCTTTATAATTTCTTATTAGAGGACTTCATTTTTTGTGCGTCCAGTATTGATTTGTCTCTGGCGGTCTTCGAACTCATTTGTCAAGTCAGAGCGCACATAATTACAAGCAGGGCCGCGCTCCTAAACATGAGCCAACTAATTTTTAATATTCTCATTTAGGATTCACGTTGGATATATTATGAAAATGAAAAAAGGAGGTGAGCGAGATGGGTGCCGCGCGATAGGCGCGCGCGAGCGGGCGAGCACTAAATTGCTCAATTTGTGCCTCGGCTCATAAGGTGCCTTCGGTGTTCCTTTTTCAAAAATCCAATGAGATCGATCGCTCGCCATGTCCGCAAATTAGAGCGGGAATCGTTGTTCGTTAGCGAGCTCCGCGGGCCGAAGCGACGCAAGCGCCTCAAGACGGAGACTGGGAAACCGTCTGTGCTGCCTCCACGCTCGCATCATATCCTCGTGCGTCGTTTAATCTCAATCTACGTTTCGAGGAGCTCAAAGCTCGCCGCCCGAGTGCGCAGAAATGCATTTTAGTATTACTAGTGGTCTCGGGGCGCTCATTTTGCTTGAACCTTTTAAAGCTCGACGCCAAAGTTCGTCCCGGCGTTGTCGACGGTGCGATCGCTCGCCGAGGTCATGCTCGCGCGAAAATTGCACTCGTGGCTTCATTACGTCCAGTACAATGACCAAGCGGTTATGTACTTTATTATGTTCGCAAATGGCGCTATTAAGTCAAGTATATCTATTCTCCGAGCAACATGGCGATCGTAAGAGATACAAGAGATGAGATAGCGCGCGAATTTCACTCGAAACCCGTTTTTCTCGAGTTAAATTACTCTCGGCTCTTGAGCAATTTAAATAACAGCCCGTGATTCGTTGTGGCGTCTAAACGAGCGTTAAAACGTTACATTGTAATGAGTATCGATCGGGTCCCGATACGGACGGCATCGATTCTATTCAACTACTGCTTTATTTACTGTTATTGTGTGTTTTAATACATCCCACTTGTTTTTCTTTATGATAGCAAGGGTTTGGTTTCCGTCCATGAGCCCTGCCACTATCAATTTAGGCTTTACCAGTCACATTTGATGATTTTTATTAAACTATTCATGTCTATCGAGTCGTAAAAACGAAGTCGCCAGCGCACAACATGTTAACTCAATAAACAATAAGTTTACGGAAGTAAAGCGACCGGGAACATCGTAGCATCGTAAAAGCATCGTAAAATGGGCAATATTAATAATGACTATCCATTTAGTTGATATCTTGTTGTGTAGCATTGAAAAATTGCCTTTAGTTTGTAAAGTGACGATTGCGGTGTCTCGTCGCGGCGACAATTAATCGCTGCGTACGAATTTGTAAGTTTATCTTAATTCTTTTGAGAGTTGTCGTGTGTCGCGGTGGTCCGGTGCGTGAGAATGCAATTTGTAAGTTTGAGTGGGCGACCTGCGACCCGGCCCGCGCCCCGCGACGCGATTATATGCTAATACACCTATAAACTTTCCTTTATGTAAACGACTTATGAAATTTCCCTCACTCGCCATGTTTACGTCATGTCTGAAGCAGCCGCTTACTGACGCTCATCATGTTTAATGAACTATACAAAATTCAGGTTCGACAAACTCAAGTGGGGAGTGAGGAAGTGCCAATGATTGCCGATAGGTAGCCTTGATCTTAAAAGCGCGATTCAGTAAAACCGAGCACACCCACGTCTTCATTAAAAGCGATGGCTTATCGTTAAAATCGATCTCGTTACGAACAATGAAACTCGTCGAAACAAAAACTGGCCGAGCGGTAAACGAATAC